>CM046444.1:116771429-117218929 GCA_025506515.1 Flaveria trinervia | reverse complement strand
ACTCAAATGGAAATAAAAATAAAACAATATAGACTCAAATGAAAATAACATAAAACGTGAGGGGCCAGATGGCAATTTGGAAACCATAGGGATGCAAGTGGTTAAAATGAACAAACGTCAGGGATGCAAATGGTAATTTATTCTATATATATATACATGAAAATTTGAAATATAACTTTAAATTAGAGTACATCTTTTTTTGAAAATTAAATCATACCTGATAATTTTTTTTTCAAATAATTTATCAACAAAAACTATAAAAATCATTTATGATTTTCTTTATCTATGAAATCGATTCCTTAATTGTGTGTTTCTACTAAATAATTTATCAAATAATTTATCAACAAAAACTATAACCTTTGCGATTTGTCATTATAAAATCTAATGATATCGTATTCGACAGACTTCATCAACGTTCTCTTTTTGGCTTCATTTCATCAAGTTTTTTTCAACCAAGTGTATTTACTTTTTTATATTTGAGCTTTCATCATCTGCGATTATGATTTAACCTTTTATTATCTACAATTGTGTTTTTGAATTAATATTATTTTACTTTTATTTTTTTATTTGAAGGTGATCTACTTCAAATCTATCTATGAAAAGGTATTACATTTTTTTACTTTTTAAACTTTTTTATTTTTTTATGTTACCTATCATATTATTATTATGTTTGATTGGAGTTCGTATGATATAATGCTGTCACACCCCGACCGACGGCGGAATCACACCCCGCCCGACGGTGGAATCATCGGGGTGTGACAGATTGGTATTAAAGTCATGGTTATAGGGAATTAGGTTATTAGAAATGAAATGACCTAGACTATAACTAAGTACCCTTACACATGAGTCCTCTCATATTTTATATGCTTAGATAGATTTTATGTGTCTTATGTGTTTATACTTGAATCTGTGATTATATGCCTTATGTGCTTAATCTTACACTTTGAATCTTATCAATGCACACACGAACCTTAAATCATATTCTAAGACATTATGTGCCTAAATCAAATGGTTTTCAAAATGAGCTTTGAATCGTTATTCGTGGTTTTCAAGTATCGTCAAAGTCTATGCCCTATAACTTGAAACATGTAATGTTGGAAGAGCGTGATGCTTGTATCCCGAGGTGTTCTGCCTAGACAAGGTATTCATATAAATCCAAATCAACCGATAGATCCGTTTACCTTACCTGGGAACCCTTGAGGTGAGTGTCCGCTTATAGGTATGCATGTATTCATTAAGGTTAAATCAATGTATTACTTTGGTTTGTAAACCAAATGTTACACTCGAAACATCTTGTTATTTTGAATTGTCTTATCATTGATCTTGTCTTCTTGGAACTTAAAACTCATACCCAATTCTCATAACCATTAATAATCTTTTTGAATATCTTCCCCTCAAAACCGCACTTAATTTGAAAACTCATTTCAATAATACTTTTATTCTGAACAATACCATTAATCTTAAGAAACACGATTCTCGTATCAACTTTAAACTAATGTAACTTTGAAATCTCAATGACATAGTGAAAGAAAATTAGCCATCTAAGAACCATGCTAAGGTTGTCTGCTTTGAGAACTCCTCTAGATTTTTATTTCATCCAAAATGTTTTAAACATATTTCTCGTGCTTGTCAAGCCAACTCTCGTATTGATCTAACGCTTGGTTCTGTACTCGTGACAAAACCTTCTTAATCGTCTTGAACTGTCTGAAATACAAAAGTTTATTAATTAAAATTGTAAATTAATGATCTTATAACTTTGTCAAGAAACACTTGAAATCTCGAATCATGAAATTGAACAAACTTAAGCATAACAAAACTTCATAATTAAACTTATTGAATTTAAATGCTCCCAAGAGTTCACTTGCGAACGTGAAATGAAATCCAACTCTCCTCGTATCCTCGAAATTAGTTTTCTCATGATTAAATTTCGGGACGAAATTTCTTAAAGTAGGGAGACTATAACATCCGCCAAATTTCAAAATTATGAAACCAAACCCGAACTCACTTTGAACTTTCATACGATAGAAATTTTAATATTTAAAATTTTTATTATATATTTTATTGAATCAAACGCATTAAATGTGCAACTTAAGCAATATTGCAAATTGTTTTATCTTTTTTATCATTTAACAAAGAATAATAATTATTTATTTATAAATAAATCTTTTTCAAAAAATACAAATCTTTATTTATCATTTTACAATAAATAACTAAATGGAAAAATGTATTAAAACTTATAAAGTTATAAAATGAATTTTAATAAACTTATAAAGTTTTATTAATAATTATGAATTTTAATTATTGAAAATAAATATATATTTTATAATAAAATAAGTTGATTAAATTAAAATTAAGGTTTTAAAAAATTAAAAGTTTAAATTTTAATTATTCTTTTATCTATTTATTTTATTTAATCTTGTATTTATTTCAAAATCATAACCCCCCTTTTAAAAGACTTGTAACTCACCATTAACACCATTCATAACATCCTCCTAACCTTAACTATAAAAGCAAGGTTTATGTCTCACTTTTCATTTACTCATTCTCTGAAAATCTCTCACACAAACCTTTCATCATCCTTTGGTTATAATCAATTTCAGGAATTTTCTTTTACAAGTAGTTTCAAGAATCTTCTAATACTAAGGTATCTTATATTTCTTTTATATTATATATTTATATAATATTTTAATCATCCTAACATCCAATTGTTCTCATGATTTTATGTTTTTACTTTTAATCTTTATTTTACTAAATGTCTTTTATTTTAATCATTATCATTTCTTTATTAACCTTCTAACATTCAATAACTTTATAACAATCACTAACATTACTAAATCAAGCTAAGAACACGCTAACGTAAACAAAAAATCTCGTTTGCATATGGACGGCTATGCCGTCGCATTCGGTTATTTCACAAGATTATTTCTCTGAATAATGGCTATGCCAAGGTCTTGGAATATTTTTTTTATAACTCAAATGAAGTCTAATATACCATACATAAACATAATAAATTTGTTTTAACTCGTTTCATGCTTTAACGATTTTCAAAGTGCACATAAGTGTCTTACTACAATTTTGGCAGAATATAGTCTGACTTCAATCGACCATAACATGATCATAGCAAACTAAATTTGGGTAAACACAGACTCCAATATTAATTTCATTGAATTGGACGACTCAACAATAACATTCAGATAAGTGCGCATTTCAGCACCTTCTGTCTTGTGCTGATGTTTTGACCTATTTACGGATCTTTCCATAAAGATGTTTCTGAACATAGGTTTTCCGGGAGACTTTGAACTAGTCAAATGTAAATTTTTATAATTTTATAAAAAACCGTTTGCTATTTTTAAAACCCTGTTCAAACGCATACCAAACATTCTGTCCAGAATCTAAAACCGATGCAATAATCCTTTTTCAATCTACCTTTTACTTTTTTAGCATTCTTTAAACGTCCTAACTTTTTGTAATGAATTCCGACCTCAAGTTATTGTTTTTTCTTATTATTTAGGACATCACCTTTGACTCTTGACATCCAAGTTTTTTTATGTATTCTATAACCATCACTATACTTGTGAGTTTTCCATATGAGTTCTCCATAGCCTCTTTTTATTTTATTTCACATATTTTGGGATAAAACATATTAACTTATAAACTTACACTTGTAAAAATCTTGATACTTGTAAATGCACATGCAATTCATATTTATTTTTTTGTTATGGTTATTGATATTATTGTGAGTGTTATATGAGATACATTATAGGTTGACAATCATTAACTATTGCTAGCCTGGTGACGTCATAGATCTATGGGCCTGACAAGCCTATTTGGTGCTAAAGCCGATGTATTGCTGGCTCCTGATGACGTATGACTTGTTCATTATGGAAACCAAGTACACTTAGCCAATCGTTATAAACTTGTAATCTTAATCTTAGTCGAGGTTTGATTGTAGATATATGTGTTCTATAAATTTGCATAATTCATAACCATTGACATGAAGTGCTACTTGTAAATCTTTATATATATATATATATATGTATGTATGCCTACCCCATGAAAACTCGCCAACTTTCATAGTTGACCCCTTATTTTTAACATGTTTCAGGATTATTACTTGATGAACTCTCCTTGCTCATGTAGGACTTGGACTTAGTTAATTAAATATCTTATGTTGTTGTTTAGATATTTGTTGTATTGTAATGATTTAATTGTTTAGTATTGTTCAATGAAAAATGGTATTTAATATTATTCTAACTTATTTAGTTCCATGTGCTATGAACAATCATTTCACATTCGTTCGCCCTCATGGTTCCGCCAGTCAGGGTGTGACATGTGCAAATCGTCTCGATGTATCCAGAAGTAATATTGAAAATTGTTTTTTTTGTTCCACGGTTGACTTGACACCTTCAGACAAAAGGATTTCTTTTAACTTAAAAAAAGTTCATGTTAGTAGTGTGTTTTGTAGTGACAATAAACAAGAGCAAATGACAATCGCTATTCAATTTTTTTGTTTTAATACTAGATAATGATGAAAAATCACCAATAAAATATCATATGTTGTATACAAATAAATTTTTGGATGTTTATGAATTTGAAATATTGTTTTTCACATTCAATTTAATTTGTTTATTATTTAAAGTTCTTATTGATAAGTTTATTTCATTCCATATTATACACTATTTAAACGTATAAATATTAATACAGAAAAATACTAATATTAGATGCAGCTAATGTTAATTTTTTTAAATAAAAGTCGATATACAAAGTATTATCAACAATTTTATAACTTACGAACCTTATTACACGAGTCTTTAGGTTAGTTTATAATAAGTTATGAGCATTGTTTCAAATCAGGTTTGATGCACCATTACAATCAACTATGGATCAAACCTTTATAAAAATGGCATGTTTTAATGCACAAACATACATACATATGGTCGTTGAGTTGGAAGGAATGAAATGGAATGAATTGAGAAACTAAAATAATTTTTAATTAAAATTATATATGAATGGGTAATGAAATATAAAACCCAAAGGAATGTTTCACCTCAAATTTTTTTGGTTGTGAGATTTTAAATTCCCTCTCTAGGTGAAAGGATTTTGAAATCCCACAACTAAGAAAATTTGATGTACAACATTCCCTTGGATTTTACATTCTATTACCTACTCAAATATAATTTTACTTAAAAATATACTATTTTATCAATTCTATTCAATTCCTTCCAACCAAACGCGCCCTAATAAATAAGTAAGTTGTTGTGTTACTTGTTATAGTTACAAGAGCACATTTATTTTTGTTACTCTCTCATTATTGAATAATATTCATAAATAGATTGTAATTATATACGAATTTTTTTTAAAAAAGGGTTTTTATTTAGGTGATGGTGACAAGGGGTGAAAATCTTGGCCGAGTTGGATTTAAAGGGATCCCGCCCCTGGTAGGGGCGGGTTCTGTGAAGCTGCGACCGATTGCTGTGACCGATTGCTGTGACATGATGGTGACATGATGCTGCAGTTTGACCTTAATATGGAGAACTCGCCCTTGGTAAGGGCAGGTTCTCAAACCACTCACAACCACACATTTAACCTACTCACTAACTATTTATAACGCAACCGAATTCAATCAGATATGCATTCGATTCACACTTTTAAAAAAAACTAATCATTATCATGTCTCGACCTTATTTTCTACAAATATATTGGGGTGGTGATATTTCATTCGAAAATGGAAGTATCATATGTGATGTTTCTACTAGATGTTCAACTATTATTCTTCGTAATAGAGTTTCATATGAAGAGTTTGTAGATTTGATTTATAATCATCTTCAGGTTCAAAAAGAGTAATATAATTGAAATTAAAATTATATTACTTTTATGCTGGTTTCTCTCAAAGTTCTGAAATTTTCAATGACTCAAGTCTAGATGTTTTGTATTATTCGGGAGAAAATGTTAAAAATTTTCGAGCAAATGTTTATGTTATCATTGAGCCAAAATTGTCTGTACAACAATCCAATTATATGGATCTCGTACGCGGTTTCTCTGTATCTCAAGCACTCGATCCGTCAAGCAATTCTTATCATCAAGGCAATGTAAGATCGCATGATTATCAAGCCGGTTCGTCAACCAATTTTCATCATCAAGTCGACGATGATAATGGAGGTTTTGAAAAGTCGGATGATGGTCGTTCAGACAGCAGTGAAGATACTAAACTCATTCCATCACAAGAAGAATCCAGTGATGATGACAACACTTATGGAGTTTCAAACAGTTATAATTCTAGTGTTACTCCAGGATCTTAAGGGGAGGTGAACTATTCTGAAGATCCTCAGGAGTTAAGAGATTATGAAGCTGCTGATTTTGACGATGAAGACCATATGAATATATGGAATGAAGAGTCAAAAGAAATTCGTGTTGGAATGTATTGTAAATCGAAAGATGAAGTGATGCATGCAGTGCGGTTATGGAATCTTGCACGTAACAGAGAGGCTGTTGTAGTTGAAAGAAAACGTACAAGATGGAGAGCAAAGTGCTAGAGCACCAGCCCTAATTACAACAATAATCTTCATAGTGGTCCTCCATGTTCATGGTATGTTTATGCTTCCAAGAACCATGATCATCACATGTGGAGAATTTCAAGATGGGTGAATTCCCACAACTGCTTTGGTACTGTTGTTGGTAACAACAACAGAAGTTTCAAATGCAGAGATATTGTTACCC
Source organism: Flaveria trinervia (assembly GCA_025506515.1). Taxonomy (NCBI): domain Eukaryota; kingdom Viridiplantae; phylum Streptophyta; class Magnoliopsida; order Asterales; family Asteraceae; genus Flaveria; species Flaveria trinervia. Next base: position 117,212,212 of record CM046444.1, on the reverse strand, counting down.
GTATCATCTATTTTATTCGTCAAGATATTGCTTTTCCCATAAACAGATTCAAGCGCATTTGAAAGACACGTTGAATGTTGATGTTTCATATAATAAAGCCTGGCGAGCTAGAAAAGCTGCTATTGAGAATATTTATGGTAGTTGGGACAGTAATTTTGAGGAATTACCTACGTACATCAACGCATTACAAGAGAAGAACCATGTTATCGTGGAATGGTTACATCATTCGACCGGTACATCTGCTTATTACACATTTAAATATGTGTTTTGGGCATTCGGTCCAATAATTAAAGCGTCCAGCTATTGTCAGCCTGTGATATCTGTTGACGGTACTTTCTTGAAAGGTTCTTACCGTGGTAAAATGTTAATTGCAGTTGCAAAAAATGCAAACAACTATGTAATGCCGATAGCTTATGCAATTGTAGACGAAGAGACGGTAGAAAGTTGGGTTGGTTGTTTTTCCACCAATTCTGGTCACACATTGCAGTTCACCATAATATATTGGTTCGGGAAAAAAGTTGTGTTATTTCCGATAGGCACAAAGGAATTATTCGTGCAATGAATACTCTTGAAGAGTGGAAAAATAATGTTGTGCATCGATTTTGTCTCCGACATGTTCGAAGTAACCTCACGCAAAAGTTCAAGGTTTCTAGCTTAAAAAGGCTATGTTGGTCTGTCGGAAGCACCACCCAACAAAGAAGTATAACTACTGTGTAAGTCAAATGACAAGCATCAATCTAGAAGCGTGGGAATATTTAAAAACTATTAAAGAGAGTAAATGGACGCTTCTACATGATAAAAATCATCGTCGGTGGGTAACCTGACGACGAACATTTCAGAAAGCTTCAACAATACGTTGCGAGGTGTCAGGCTTATGCCAATAAAAGCTATTATTAATTGTACGTTCGAAAAAATAGTCGAACAGTTCAGAAAGCACACTGACATCGCAACCAACTGTAACACCGCGTTACCCCCTCGCATATGGCGTTTATTTAACACACGTGATATTAACTCGCAAGAGCATATTATAATAGAGTTTGATTACAGAGAGGCGAGGTATAGAGTTTTGTCAAAGATACAAACAATGAAGCTGGTGGAAATGATTATACCGTGGAATACAAAAATAGAACTTGCACGTGTGGTAAATGGTAGAAGCAAAGATTTCCATGCTCACATGCAATTGCAGTTTGCCGCCATAGAGGTGAATCACCGCATAACATGTTCATCAGGTCTATAGTACTGTTGTTTATCAAAACAGTATAACGGACATTTTCACCCGCTAAGTCACATTGATTATGGAAGAACCCGGGTTGGAAGATAAGAGGTGATCCCTCAAAAATCACTACGTCACGAGGTAGGAGACGCACGAGAAGGATACACAACGAGATGGATGTTCATCATCCAGATGCACCTGTCATACGTAGATGTTCAATATGTAGACAAACAGGTCATAACATGAACACTTGTCCAAACTCATATCATAATATTAGTTTTATAATATTTATTAGATGATAATATTGTAGCTTAAGTTCGTATTCTATAATAAAGTTGCATTATATAATTAATAGATGAAAGTGTAAAAAATTACATAATTAAAAAATAAAATACAACACTAAAATATAAAAAAAATAATATCTAACGAGTGTCATCATCATTGTTTGTTGCTTCATCATTTAAGTCGAACAGGCAAGAAGATGGATTAAAAAACCGATCAACTGATTGAGATGTATCTTGAAATTGAGGGTAATATGGTAACGGGGAAGAATGGTGAAATGATTGTTGATAACTATTATCAGGGCTTTGATAAGGATTTGACGACCCCCCTTCTTCGAAATTCTGGGTCCCCATTTGACTAAAATGTGGAAACTGAGTACTTGAGGTACCACCATAAAAAAATCTTGGTTGCCCTTGGCTAAAAGGGGGAGTCAAGTTGTTGTTCCGTGAAATCCCTTTATCCTGTCATATTCTGTTGCACAACAACATTATCATCACCAACCTGTCTACCAACCCGCCCTCGTCCTCTACCCCTTCTGGGTAAACGTTGTGGGACAGGAGGAAGTTGAGTATAATCAGCATTCTGTGTCACATGCGTTGGTAGATAATATATGGTTTGCATGTGCCAAATCCATATAACAGCTCGCCATATTCCTCCCCGTTCATCCCCTGGTCTTTGATAAAATGACTCATCCAATCCATCTATAAATAACATTATGAAAGATTACTTTAATAATAATAATAATAATAATAATAAAATTATTAATAATAATACCATCATTCTCAATCTTTGTCCATCATTTTGGAAGCCAAGGGTTCGTGTCTTGATGAGCCGGGTTTGTTGTATACACAACAGTACACTCTAGATACCACCTCATGTATGCTTCAGAAGCAATTGGCGAATCAGTATACACTTCATTAGCAACTGAATTAAGCCGAGACGCCCATGCTTGAACAAAGATATTATGATGTTGTAACCAGTTTTTATTTCTACCACCTTTACGAGCAGTCGAATGTAGATTGTATGTGCTCCCGGTTAGTAACACACTTGTAGGGATTGGTTGAAATATTCCAAACTGTCTTAAAACCCTACTTGGAATGTGAGGTCAACAACTTCCTAACATATAAGGTATGTGTCACTTCTCCAGCTTTGATTTCCACTTGTGCAGATATCAGGTAGAAGGGGATAATATTATCATAAGGCCTCCAATTAAACTGATATAAAAATATGAATTAATATGTTTACAAAATGTTAATTTATACAAAATAATATCAGATTAATATTAATATCGTGGCCTCGCTTAATGAATGCAGCTGAGATCGATACGCACTCAAACAGTGTGGAGTAGTGTTTACATAACTAAGTTCACCATTCCATCTGTAATCAAGTTTTTAAATATACCAGGTTAACTAGAAAAATATAAGATTACAGATAGATAGTTAATACATAAGTTTTTTTAACATACCGTGCACCATATGGTAACCTAAAATCAATAGATCTCGTATTCTTGGGACACATAGTAGGTAATCTTTCCCATGTCCATAATTGCAACAAGAATAAAGGTCCACCAACTTCTCGATCTGTGACACTCGTTGCCTTACATAACTGTCTATACAAAAATGCTAAAACTGCACTTCCCCAACTAAGTCTACCACAGTTATTTAAGTTTTCAATATGACTTAAATAATTTACGTGCACCCAGTTGCTAGAAGTATCAGGAAATAAAGTGGCACCAATCATAAAAAATAAACCTTAGGTTTAACTTATAACCACTTACAGCGCTTGTAGCGAGTGTACAACCGGTTAAATATTCAAACCTTATTATAATTTCGGATGCACTCATAGCATAATCAGTGCCAGAAACAATATCACCTTCAACCGGCAAACCCCATAAAACTTGAACATCTTGAAGGGTTATTGTGGTCTCTCCAACCGGTAAATGAAATGTGTGTGTCTCTGGCCTCCATCTCTCCACTAAAGCTGAAATAAGAGCACGATCAAGTTTTCGATAACCACACTCGATCACACCCGCAAAACAGCCAACCTTATATATCTCATAACATTTTCAGGGATAGGCACTTCATCAATGTAATCCCAAAAAGCTTTATCACCTCGTCTAGCACGTAAAATTCCTTCATCGCTTTCTGGATCTCGAAAATAATAATCAGCTCTATGTTGACCACTTAAAATAACAAATCGTTATTTAGTGGACCTGGTGTAATTCTCCAGCTCATTTTCGAAAATAGTAAGAAATTGTACAAAAATAGCTTAGAAAATAGTAAGAAATAAGATCGAGAAGGTTTTGAACGAATTGTTCGGTGGTTCACGGGGTGAATAAATAGTGCTAAAATAAGTGGGTGTGTGAATAAATGGGGTTAGTTGCGGATTTTTAATGGATGGTTGAGATTGAGTGGAGTGAATTGTAGTTGGATCGGACGGTGGAAAAAGGAGCAGGAGAACCCGCCCTTCACAGGGGCGTGGTCTCCTTGTCGCTGGATCATGTCATGTCACATTCGGTCGCTCATGTCACATTCGGTCGCTCATGTCACATTCGGTCGCTCAGGTTCACAGAACCCGCCCCTACCAGGGGCGGGATCCCTTTAATTCAAAATCAGTCAAGATTTTCACCCCTTGTCACCATCACCTAAATAAAAACCCCTTTTTTAAAAAAAATTCAATTATATACTTGTTTGAATTTTACATTTAAAATTAACTAGGTTTTTTCCCCAACGCTACACAATGGGCGTGTGGTTGGTTCTTTTCCCGCGTACCATGGCAGAAGTTTGGTCACTAACGGTTCGGTTTGTTGAAAACCGTAAAGTAAACATGGATATCGTAATACCAACAGACCTATAATACATAAAAAACTAAATTTTAAATAAGAAGAATTGTATCGCGTTCCGTTGTAAACATTGACGAACGAGATTTAAAAAGATAAAATTATTAGAAAATAAAACATGTTAAAAACATATATTATATGTGGGATTGAAAATAAAACTTCAAAATTCTTTAAAAACGCCACATTCCCCAACCCTAAGGAGCCAAGTGACACACTCATATTGTTCCTCCGCTTCACTTTTTAAGATATATATATTATTTGTTAATTTAATGTAATTTTAATAGTATTTTATCATATGTATTATGTTTTATTTATATATATAAGTTTTTAATAATTTATTCTTCCTATTATTTAAGATGAAGGTAAAGAACAATAGAATTTTTATATTTTAGATCGTTTGATTTAGATATACGATTGTATTTAAGAACTATTTATCCATCAATGTATTGTTAACCGGTGTATACCTTATATTAATGGCTATATAATACTACATTTACCAGCGCTAATAACACTATAGTTCCCATTTATTCAACAAATTAACATTGTGAATATATGTATTTATCGATGAAAAATTAAATTAATAACCCCCTCCCCCCACCCCACACACAACACCACACACAAATTATATATTTCAATATTTGGTGTCAATTCTATAAAAACTAAGACCAAGATTGTTGGAGATAATTTTAACTAATATAAGTATAGAATAGAGATGTACCCACAATAGTTTCACAAGTATCTTTAGAAATTAACCGATGATATAAGGTTACTTTATTTGTACACACAACTATCCTAAAACACTAAATATAGTGGCATCGCCCATTTAATGTACCATCGAACATGTTATATCAATTAAACTAAAATTTCATTAACATAAAAACCAATAACTAATACAAATAAGAAACTAAACATATATATGAAAATTAAAAGACTACATAATTTTAAAAAAAAATATGAACATTAAAGTACTACACAATCCTATAAGAAACTAAAAATCACAAGTCCAAACGTTTTTTTGACAATATCTTCCTAACATCCGACCGATTATATGTTTTGCTAATCTGTAAAAGTCTTCAAGTCTCGATCATATTGCTTATTCTTCAAGCCTCTTGTTGCTCCGTCAACAATTTTAAGGTTCTTTCATCCTTTTTCCTTATCGACTCGATATCTCCCTCATAAAATCTTACTTCATTGTTGTGTATGGCGATTTTATCAACCAAACAACCTTTGCTTGAACTTTACTCGGCCTGTTAGTTTCCTTCTCGTTTTGGTCTTGTAGGTGTTAAGTCTTCGTTGAAGTTTGGTAAGGAGCTATCAAAACCATTATCCGGTGTAGGTGTTTGGTGGTTGCCCGATTGCGATGACTTTCGTCTCTTGTTGGCATGCGTCTCGTAACTCTCTTCATCTATCAAAGCAATTGCACCCGTCTAGCATGTTCTTTTGCAATCTCCCAACCGTCTATGCGAGTAAAACCGGATGCATGTGTTTTTGGCGCAATCACTTTACGTTTTTTCCATTAAATCAATAATGACGCATCTACTTCCCTTTAAACGACCCTATATAATTAAAAAGGTTTTAATATAATTATAGAGAAAAAATGAAAACAATTATAATAATGAAGTAAGAAAAATAAAAATTACATTAGTCAATATTATACTACGTGAACCCCCAATCCCATAATTTACCTTGAGGGTATTGTTTGTTGAACTTGCGTTTGTCGCACAACATGATAATCTTGTTTAGGGTAGGTGTATTATATGAGTGCAACTTGAGTCAGCATCACTGGATAATAGCCTCGTTGTGAAGGCATTGTTGGATAGTATTCTTGAGGTTGTTGGCTCGAGCTAGACCTATTGACCTTGAACCGACTCCTCTTGAACTTGAATGGGCTCCTCGTGATTTAGAGTTTTTCCTGTTTCCACCAACATTTGATCTCTTGGGCTCCATAGATATAATTCTTTATATTTTTGTTAGTAAAATCCTTTGAATTTTGGTGAAGAAAATGTGTTAAGGTGGTGTGGTATGAATAGATGTTATATAAATGTTAAATTGGATATTGATTAACTAAAAAGATGAATGTCACCATTGGAAAAGAGTTGTTGAACGACTATTTACTCCAAACTTTCATAAGGTATTACCATCCTCTCAAAGTACCCGATTTGCGTGCCCTAGTAGCCGGCGACAACGTGCCCGACAAAGGTACCTGATGGGCGTACTCGCATTACACTCCATCCATCCTACAGAAAAAAAGTTTAAAACCAAAAATAGTTTTCGTTTGATCTCTAATTATTTACTACACATCATATTATTAAAAAAATAAATCTATAATTTTATGCTCTTTTCTAGTAAAAAGCCATGTAACAATGAAAGGTTCAAGTTCGGTTTTTGTGAGGAGTGGTTAAACGTACCCTTTTTGTGGAAGAGATGCGACTAATTTAGCAAGAGAGGCCGCTAAGTTTATGAGAGTAGGGATGATACTTTTAGTTGGTTTTAGGTTTTTCAAACGTACCCTATGTGGTTTGATTGAACTGCTTTTTTTTTTCAAAATCATTAGCTGGTTTTAGGATTTTCAAAATAATAAAGATAGTTCATGAATATAAATATAAGAAAATTAAATTATAAATTTAACTAGTTGGTTCGGTTTACACACGTTACACAATTGGTTTAAAGTTTCAAAACATAAGCCGTGTTACTAAACTTTTAGACCCTTAAAACCAAACCATAAAACAAACCATATGATCTCAAAATAGCCAGGACACCCAAGTTGCTTTCTTTTGAAGTTTCGGTTAGTGTCGAGTGTTTATTAACACTCCTAATTTAACATTGTAAAAATAAATTTTCAAATTGTGATAATTCATTCTTAGAAAATTAAATTTTAAAAAGATTTAACTATGAACTCAAGGAAAGTCTATTTTTTATAATTTTCTTTGATATCAAAATATTATTCCATATTTCCATGCACACCCTCGTCGTATCTCAAAAGAAGGTGATTTAACTTTAACATTGTCAGAGAATATACAATTATCAAATGACATCCTACAACACAAGGGTAAGTTGTGCATAAAATTATAAATCACCTCCCTATTTGAAATTTATTCGCTTTAATCAACTTTTATTCAAATTATCTTTTCGTGTTATTAAAGAAATGTTTGCAAGATGTTAACATCCTAGAATAATGAATATATAAATTATAGACCAAAGAATTTATGGCAAGCACACGCTAAAACATCACTAGCATTTATTTTATTTGCTTTATGTTCTATAATTAATATAATAATCCATTATGGTTTATGCTTCTGAGCTTCTCGATCTTGCTTACACCTTTATTTACGTACTGTTATACATGGCTTCTCTTAAGGCCTGTAAAGTGCTTCTCTTAAGGCCTGTAAAGTGCTTCTCTTAAGATGTGTTTGGTATTGTTAGAAATTGTTTCTCTTAAGGTTTGTTTGGTATTGTTATAAATTACTTTTCTTAAGATCTGTTTGGTATGGAGTAATAGAATAGACGAATAAATTTAATGAATGAGGAGATGATATGAATGAGAGAATTGAATCATTACATTGATTAACCTGTTTGGTTACCCTTTGAGAATAAATTAATCATCATTTGTATTGTTTGTTAGGTATGAAATAACGAATCAACGAAATGGAAAAGTGGTTATGATGGTGATGGCGAGCGGAGGTGGTGGCCGATGGTGGTTTTCAGCGGCATCGGTGGTTTCCGGAGGCGGCGACGGCAGTGGTTGTTGTGATGGGTGAGTGAGTGAGTGTTGTGATGACTAATGATGGAAAAAGGGATGTCATAAAAAAAGGAAAGGTGGATGAAATGAATTTAAGGGAATGAAATCAACTATATAATGATTTATTATATTACCTTCACCAACTAAACATATCTTTGTTCATTCACCCTCAATGGTTCATTCCATTCCGTCGATCATTCCCGCATATAAAACGTTACCTTAGTTTTACATTAATCTATATATTATGTTATAAGGCAAGTTTTTTTCAGGTTTAAATTAGATCTTAACAAGGATGATGATGTGATATTCATGCATGTCTTCATCAAGGTGCCAAGAAATAATGGTACTAATAAAACCCTTTCTAGTGGATGATAGATAATATTCAAACTTTGATGGAAAATTCATTTAATGATTAATATTGAAAGGTACAACGACTCACATTGATAGGACATTGTGTCCTTACGTTACTAATCGAAGACTAACGAGGGTGCAACTATAAGAGGTTAGCCACAAGAGTTCAACTACTAATCTAGCTTGTGTCCTTCATCGTTACCTGGATACGATAACTAACCCTCAGGATACTGATTAATTGCATACAAGGGTTCATCTCCTATCTAGCTAGCTTGTGTCCTCGATCATTATCCGGCCTTGAGAAACTAGTCTACTGATCATTATGGTTCGTTTAATCCGATAATTGCTACTAAACGTATTTTTAAATCAATTTATTAAATTATATCTCTATGGGAGTGACAAATCTTGGAGATGAAGATTTAGGAAAAGATTTGTAATGTTTGGTGATGTCAAATGGAGGCAGCAAAGTAACCTTGATAACGAGTTTTGCTTTATGGTCTTCTCTCTAATTGTAATTATCTATATAAATTATTAAATAATATTTATTTAATTAGTGCACCACTAACTCTTTTTTTATTATAATAATTATTGTCTTCGTCAAAGACGTGCCATTGGCTTAACCAAGATTACAATACTCATCATCACTTAACAAATCTAATCAAGTCTGTTAACACCATGGTTTTTAATAATTAACACTTTCAACCCTTTACTCTTTGATTTTCCAAAACTCCCCCTTTATAATTTATTTGCTAAGTTAGACTTAGAAGTGTTACATGTTTAGGACCCCTTGAACCATCACGACTTGAACAGTCACGAAAAGTATGATAAGTATTTACCACATCACAAAATGTGTTTCTGTAGTGACACCCTATAATTTATGAAAATTATGACAAGTGAATTATAGCTTCACAAAATGACTCGCTTAGTGTGCTTGAACGCCCCAAAAAGCACGACAAGTGAATTATAAGTTAAACAATACGGTGATTGCATTTCATGCACATTGCTAGGGTATTACTAAAATGTACACATACAAAACAACACACAATTAAAATTACTAGTAAAAAGAAAAAAACAAACATATTTATATGGTTTATTGGCAGTGGCGGAGCTTGAACATATCCGTAAGGGGGGCGGGGGCAAAATCAATATATTTTAGGGGGGCCGAACTCAAGTTTTATATAAAAATTTACACTGCCCGACCAAAAATTTACACTACCGACGAAAAAAGAGGGGTTACTATCATTGATCTACGTCCACAATTGCATTAGAAAAAAATATTTTTTTCAATGTACATTTATAATTACAAAATAAAAAATTACATGTATTTATAAAGATATGATTATGGTAAATCTCATCGCACAACTTTATTATAAAACAAACATATTTAGTGTTTTTTTACTGTTTTGTTCTTAGGCACATTCAATTCTTACGTAACTAAGTTGTCATTATTAATGCCTTCATAGTAAAAAAAATTAATATTTAAGAAATATATAAATATGAAGAGATGACAGGAGGCATGGAGGCCTTCGTTGGTACAATTTTGTCAACACACTATGGAACATTTTACCAAATCTTTTTCTCAGTAAAATCATTATGTATCACTTATTTTGGGGGTTGCACTTTTTATTTTTTATTTTTATGAATTGGTAATGCTGTCATTCTTGGAATCTTGGGTATTTATCATATATGTTGGGAAAACTATAATGTTTTATTTATCATTTATGAAAATTATAATGCTGTCATTTTTATTTTTTATTTTTATAAATGGTAATGCCGTAATGTGACACCTATTTTAGGTGAAAGGTATTTGTGTTCGAATAATTATACATCATGATTATGCAATGTGTGTGTATAGTTATACATTATTATAATCCAAATATGACTAATAACGTAATATATGTACACATACATATGTATATAATTATTCAACGTTAAAGTTATTAACTTTTTTTCAAAGTCTTATTTTAAATGTATATATAGTGTAGCAAAATTATAAACTCAAATATAAGATAATATAGTTATTGAGTTTACAGTGAATTTCTTTTAAAAAATAATTAAGTGAATAAAAGGTATTTTATTTTTAAAATTTTAATAGAACTAGATTTAACTAAAAAAATCAACAATTGAGTTTTTTCTATTTGCTCTTTCGAACATCTTTTTATTTGTAATTTTACGAACATATTAGTTTTAAGCAAAACTTGATTAATGATCAAGATCTACTTCATACACTTCTCAACAAAGATCAACATCAGTTTTCTATGTATACACATTTATAATCATATCAAGTTATAACAAACCTAACTTACGAAATGTGATTGTGCATTTGTCCTTTCGACTTTGACCATCCTCCTAACATCATCATTGTGTTTGCCATCGTTTGATCATCCTTTAGTTGTATTTGCTCACTCTTGTAAGTGATTGTTTTATGTTTTCATTATCGGTTACAACTTATCATACGGAACCTAAAAGACATGTTATAGGCAACTTTAGGACCATGTCATTGCTTTGAAATAAGGACAATAGAGCCATAAACCCTAATCTATTCTTTACAAGTTACAAAGTGTTTGACCATTAGGTCCGTGATCAAATGGCATCAAAGGTAACCCTATCATCCTACTAACCATATGTTGTCGGTTAAATCGTACGAGATACAAAGAATCATGTGTTATGCTTTCCTTCACCTATCATAACCGTCGGTTCTGCTCTTTTCGAGCCTTTGATTGAAGCATGCTACAAACATCTACGCTCTTTACTCAATATTTCCTATTTGTAGTGCATTTTAATGTCCTTTTAGCCTGATTCTTTTGAACTTTTCTCTTTTATTCAAAAGTGGTGTGAGATTGTTAGAGTAAAATATGCATTGATTTAGAACTTGTGAGTTAAGTAAGTGTGGGTAGTCAAAATAATAGGTAATGACTAATCTGTCTATAATTAGGATGTGGTGTTGAAAGGTTTTGTGAGGTGAGGTGGGGTTGGCATGTCCACTTTTCTTCTTTAATGTGTTTGATGGGTTAACCACCTGGGTTGACTTAAACCAATTTCAGTTATAATCCATCATGCATGTTTTTTTTTTTCAAAGCAAATCCACTACCTTGCTATGCCCTTTGCTACTACTATATTATAATTCAACTTTATGTATAATATGTTTGATAAAACTTATTAGAAGGAAATGGCTATTCATGGTAAACTACAATGTATAATCAAACCTTTATTGGCTAATCTTTTAAGGATGTAATAGATAGCCTATACTATAACATGAATATAGTGAGTCAAATTGAAAAGTAAAAATAATCAATGAAACTACTATAAGTATCAAAAAATTGAAAAAAAAACTCTCAAATGGAGAGTAGAAGACAAGGAATGTAGGACGCACACCTTATAAATAAGAGGACATACGACTTTTACCGACAGATAGATTTATTAATACTTCAGCGATGAAAGTTAGCGGGAAATCAAGATTGAATAAAGAACTTAACAACAGTATATACTCTTGTGATATGTCAATAACGACGTTTCCTTAGAAAGTTGTTAATATTTGTTGGTTTGTAATACGAACAATGAAAAATAGTTATTGATTCCTGAAATCAAAGTTCATAATTTTTATAAATATTTCTGAAAATTAAAATCTATAATAATATGTGAAATATGTTCATATAGTGACAACTTATCTAACTAGAGAGGGATGAGGGGAATGCGCGTGGTACTTGTGATGAGCTCTGTATTAGCATGTCTCATGAAATATTATATGCCTCTTATTGTTCACTAAAAAACAATAGGTTTAATTATTTAAGGAAATTTCAACAACATAACTAGTAGCTTAACAACTATAAATCAAACATTTTCATTCTCTTTATTGAAAATAGAATTTTAAAAAGGACCCCTAATTATCCTAACGACTACAAAACATTAACAACTACATTTAACCTAAGTACTCTAACCAATCTTATTAAAAAAAGATATATAACTGAAAGAACTTACTGTCACTTTAACGACCTTCGAAGTAATGTATAGCTCAATATATAACTCTTACAAAGAACGCATAAATCAATTTCAATATGTATGTTACAAAAACAAAATGTACCCACATAAAAGAAACTATGGTTGGGTATCGGTTACTCACCCGTCATTGCCCATCATGTTCGTGAGTATTAATTACGCATACGAGTATATCTATTTATGGTTTTATGTGGTTACGTTTACCGTTAGGATATCTATTATATGGCCTTAAATCCACCCCGGAAACCAATTTAAAATAACAAATACTTAACTACGTACACTTTTAACAATTTTATAATTATAATAAAATCTAGTTTTTAACGATAACAACATACTAGTTTATATACATTTTAAGATAATGTAAAATAATCTATTTCCATAAGTGTAAATAGGTATAGGAAATCAGACAAGTATCACATAATCCGATACATGTTCAACCTACAGAATTTTTTAAACTAATCCACAACCCCGATACATGTCCCATATATTTCACATTTTCGTGTCGTGTTGGCCTGGGTTCTTTTACTACCCTAGGCCTATATACTATTTACCTTATTCCAAACATAAAATTATTGTACTTAAGTATTTGTTAAGAGCAAAACAAACAATATATTCGTGGCTGTAGCATCCTTTTACGGACTTAAAAAACCATATTACACTTCAATACAAGGGTATACAATAAATAACTAAATTTAAGTTAGGAATTACGAGCACTACATGCGCACTAGTTCATATTGCTTTAAATGTGATATGCAGTGCCAGATCGAGAAAATTTATTCATGGTGGCGGAAAATTTTATGGGTCGTTTGTTTATCATAATGTAATGTATTTTGATCCGGTTCAAGACGGGGTCGGATCCGATTCATTGCGGAGAAACATCGTTAAAACGGTCCCATACTCTTGTATTTGCATATATATCAAGAACCGTATTAAAGAAATTATAGTTATAAAAGTAATTATATTTGAAGTTTCAAGTAATTATACTCATAAAAGTGAAGATATGTAATATATTTGAAACAATTATACTTATCGTTAAAACGATTCTCAAACCCTTAATGTCGATCATGTTTAACATGTTTAGAACAATGTCGGTCAATAAATATATCATTTAATCTCTCATGTTTTCAACTAATATAAGTTAGCTTGTTTAATGGTCAAAAACATCTATTTCATTATAAATTTTCTTTTCTTCATACTAACTACTTAATTATTTGAGGGTGAAAGCACTAAAAATCTATCTAGTTATAAACCCCGATTATAAGAAAATATGATTTGTTGGATTGTGACCCTATTGTAGTTCCTCCTCCATAATGTGTTTGTGACACTTTTGCTTTTTCTTCAGTTTCAAAAGTTTGAGGGGGGGCAATTGTAAAATTTTATAAGGGGTGGTCGGATTTTTTACATATACATAACACTGTAAAAAAAATTTTAAGGTGGACGGCTGCACCCCATCTGTTAGGATGGGTACGCCCATGGTTATATGTACATTGGATTTTAAACTTATCTTATATTCTCGGAGATTATCTTTTTATATGGTTCTTATAGTGCCCTACTAATAATTGTGTATATATTAAACAAATCGCTTTTCAAAATATATATATAACCACCACACGATATAAGTTATAACATTAAATTATTATATATGTTTATATACTTAACAGGTTATGGTCATATATAAACATACATCCAGTTGAATGGTATCGTGGGATGTATAATGAATGAAATAATTTAACATTAATACTATCTATTTATGTGTGTGGGGGTATTAAGATTTGAGAGTTACGCTTGCAATCATCATGTCATGTCGTTTTCCATGCTTACAACGAGACAATTAGTAAGTTGTTAATGGGATGGCCAGTAATGTTTTTTAGTCACTTATATGCAGATTAATAAATTAATTCACGTCTATTTTAGTCACAAACTCATCAAACTACTATGGTGGAAACATAATTATTAAAACCGTGTTATTTTGTTATGGTTTTAAAAGAATTTATTATTGTTGTAGAATGCTTAGACGTATTTCTCATGTTTTAGCATACAATATTTATGGGTCTCAATTGCGAGTGAAGTTTTAACATCCTATACATATATGTATCTTTACTCGAGTGGTAAGTGTTTTATAAAAGTGTTTTATAAAAGAATAGCTTTTAATCTAGTAATCACTCGCTTATACATTGGTACAAAAAATGTTTATTTCACTTTTAAATATACATAAAAATATCTCGAATATAACCATAAAATAATCTTGAATACATTATATTGGACAACGAAAATCAAAACTTAAAAATCTCTACAAATACGTTGAATCAAGCACTACTCTACTCCTAAACGAGTGGAATCACAAGATACACTAGTGTCAACACATAATCCTGTTGAACACTACTTAATCAGTTGTAAACAAAACAATTGGTTGATTATCTGTGTCTATTTTCAAAACTTTTTTATAATTCCTATAATAACTTTTTTACAAACAAAATTAAGATCAATTTTAAAAACGATGACAAATTGGATTAATGACATCAACTCTATTGTCAAAATACATATTTTACTGTCAATTTATGTGGAACATTTAGGTCATCTTTAACACAAAACAATTTCACACTCAAGAGTAGCCTTAGCGTGACATTCTGCTACAACAAACGATCATAATACTATAGTATGCTTAGTTACTATTTCAAGAAATTATAGAATCATCAAGAAAAAACAATAACCTAAAATGCATTTCCAGATAGCTAGCTAGGCATTTTTTCCAATCGTGATAAGAGAATCATACAACTCAAACCTTTCATTTGTAGAAAAATTTACGTAAAGATTTTTTAGGTATTTAAGTAATCTTGATGCAACTTCATTTTTAAAAAACCATTACGTAAAGATTTTTCAGGTATTTAAGTAATCTTGATGCAACTCTAAGATTTGACATTATTGACTTAAACAACCAATTGCAAATGAAATATCAGGTGTTGTAAAAGTTAAAATCAATTTCCTATTAACTTTTATTATTCACTCACATTAGTTAACCTATAAATCAGATTTACATGAATTTTGTTTGTCAATAATTATAAGATTTTACTCAATTGGATTATTGACAGGTTTCCAACCAACTTATCAAACTCAGCTAGTAGTTCAAGACAATACTTTTGTAGGGACAATTTGATTAACCTTGATTAGTTTTAAGCAACTCAGTACATAAGATGTATTTAATTTAGCTAAATCTTTAATCATAAATTTCCAAGTTAACCAAGAATTAAAATTCTTTAATTCATTAAATCACCAATCACCGTTAAAGACTATTTTATCCACGTAAACAAGCAATACACTAATACTAGATCTATTAGTTTTCACAAAACAAGAAATAATCATTTTTACTTTGCTTGAAACCGTATTCAACAAGTGTATTAGTTAATTTTTCATTCTATTTATATGGATTTGTTTGAAGCTATATATTGATTTAGTTAATTTGCACATTTTTTAGAATTCTAATAATAACCCTCATGTAAAAACATGTATAAAATCTTATGGCAGATATTCATATAAAAATACATTGTTAATATCAATTTAAATAAAGACTAAGAGGCTGTTTGGCAGCCTCTTGATTTTTCAGATGTCTGAATGGTTTAGCACTTAATGGTTTAAACTGTTTGTTTCGCGAGCACATGTCTGAATAGTTTAGCACTTAATGGTTCAGATTGTTTGTTTCGCGAGCACATGTCTGAATGGTTAAGACATTTACCTCTGAACAGTTAAGCATTATACTGATGCTGAATGGTTAAGAGGTCTAATGCTGAATGGTTAAGACATACTATCTGAATTAGTCAGATATTTGCCTTTAAACTAGTTAAACGATATACTACCTCTTAATGGTTCAGACATCTTAATAGTTCAGCACTTAATGGTTCACACCTCTTATTGGTTCAACACTTAATCATTCAGAAGTTGTCAAACATCCTCTAACTATATTGTACAAGTAGATTAATGACACGTATAATAGTTGGGGCGGTTACTATACAAAGTGTCTTTTTCGTACGCAGCGTACGGAGTTTTGGGGTGGAATTATCATGCAAGAACAATAATAATCGCGCAAGAACAAAGTAATAATTACGCAAGACGAATTACATTCGCGTATAATTATCACGTAGAGATGGAATTATCACGCAAAAATGTCTTCATTTGCATAATAATTCCACCTTTGTGTGATAAATTCATCTTTGTTGATTAATTCTTACACTTGTGTTATAATTCCACCCGTAACGTTCATTCTTGCGTGATAACTTCGTACACTTCACACGAAAAAAACACTTTATACCTTAACATTCTCTATAATAATGATCGCATCAATAATGGTAGAAAAGTTTCATCAAAGCCTATTTCATCTCTTTGACTGAATCTACCACTAAACCTATATCGAAATCTAATTTTAACAATGACATATACAACAACATCATCTAGACAATTAGGAGGAACAAACTTACGAGTAATCTCTTTAAAAAAACTATCCAAATTAGCTTTGTCGCCCTCAAGAGCTTTTGTTAGATTTTCCTAAAAATCATGACATTCACCGTAGCATCATGTGCGTTACCAAGACCAACCTAACTATTGTGACTAGTGGATCTATTTTATTTAGCTTTATTTACTAATAAAGTATCTGATCACCAGTCAAAATATCATAATTTGGTTGTTCCTTTAAAACTTATATTGGCAGGTGTATCACAATTGTTTAGAGTTTTAACCATTAGCCTCCTTATCATCATCGGGCAATGGTTGTCTCGTAATTTCATTTTCATTGACAAAGAAAGAAATTAAGAACATATTAGTTTTTAGGTTGAGTGTTCTTAAAATACCTGTCTAATTTAAAACGAAAGATATATTTATAAATTTTTACATCTCTACTAAAGAAGTACATTTTTGTTTTTTAGATCCCAAACCTTAACCTTAGATCTCTTTTTTTAATGAGTATCTAACAAAGACACGAATTAGAGAATGATTATCAAACTCATTATTAGGATTTAAATTTGTGTAAAATAGGAGACAAACAAAAATTAATTCTAAGATGACGATGTCTTATACTCAAACAACATTTCAAAAGGAGACTGTCATTTAAAATAGAAAATGGAGTGTGATTAATGAGATATGTAGGTATTAGACATACTCGGTCCATATAAAAATAAGCATTATGATCGGGTGGTGAAAGTTTAATGTTTAAAGGTTTTATTTTCATGTTTTACGTGTTAATTTATGAGAAATAGTGTTACTTTTGGAATATTCTTGTGTTTGTAGGTTAAACATGAAGTATACGAAGAAGTTGGAAGAAACTTGACGAAAATTGAAGCTCGACGGGTGAAGAAATGTTCAAGCGAAGTTGCAATACAACGATAACTTAAGACGGACTACTTGAGCTAGGAAGAGTTAAGGGATCCAATGCCTATCAATGAAAAGATCTCGAAAAGTAACAAGTGAAAATCAAGTTTGTGTAGGGGGTGGCATCACTGGCATCAATAAACCCAAAACCTGCTGACCGACAGCACCTCTGACGCCTGGCTTGATGCCCCAACCTGGAGCCAGTGACGCCATTGTAGGCGTCACCAACATCGACGCCGTGTTAGGTGGATTTTAACCTAATTTGAGGGGGGTTTAAAGGAGGATTAACCCTAGGACGAAAAATACCACTCTAGACTTCAATCAAGGACGAAAAAGCAAGCATTTTTCATTAATCCAAAGCTTTCCAACATCTAGTTCATCCTGATTTAAATAATAAATTACGATTGTGTTCAAGAATCGATGACAATGTAAGGCTAAATCACATGATTCACTTCGGGGGATGGGTTTGTGCAAGTTTTCATTTTTCTTAGTTTGTAACCAAGTTTTGAAATTGGATCTTGAACCTTTTAAGTTCTATTGGATTCAATTCATGATTTGATTATTTAAACGATTTGATAACGCTTAAACCTAATTTTAGTTTTTTATAACCTTGGTTTCTTTTGAGCTTTGTATGATCGATTATTAGAATTAGAGTATATAATTAAAATTGATAATTGTGTGAATAAAGTTCTTTAAGCTTAATTCATAATTGTCACCTAAATCTTATCATGTGTAGGTTACTATTAATGATTTATCACTAGGTTAACTAAGAAAACATAACTTTGTCGAACCAATATACTGAAGTGGGTTGCTTCTTCCCCAAGATTGTTAAAAACCTAATCTTTAGTTTTGTTAATTTAATTATTTCTCAAATCAATCAACCAAGAAATTTACTTTTCGTTGTTTAGTATTCTTAGGTTAACCGTTACTATCACGTTCTTGTGATTTCCTGTGGATTTCAAAACTCTTACCATTTTCTATTAAAGCTGATTAGGCATTGTTCTATTAATATTTTTGACCAGCCATATGATATCGATCACATTCCCCCTGAAACATAAAGAATCTAATAGTATTAAGCAGATGTTTATGTTTCCTTACAACATTCCAATTTTGTTATGGAGTGTAGTCACACAAAGTTTGATGTAACACACCATGATTTTCAAATTATTTCTAACAAACTTTGTACCATTATCACTTCTACACATTTAATTCTTTTGTTAATACAAGTCAGAAGGCCAACTTCTCTGATCTACACCAATTCGTATTGTAGCCAAGGAACCGACCGGTTTGGTGGTCGGAGCGAGAACCGAAAACCGTGTCAAACTGAGTTTTAATATCTGTTATTTATATTTTTTATTCTGTTGGATTTTAGTGGCTTTAACGGATGGATTGAACTATAAGTTGCAGTGTTCGACATACAATTATTTTTAAGTTATATATATAACTATAAAATGCTTATATTGAATTATATATATATAACTAAGACATATATATACATAATTAAAACGTCATCTAGTTTGACAGGTCTAACTAGTCGACTAGTAAAATGATTGATTCGTCGTCCGATTCGATATTGAAAACATTGGTTTCAACAAAGAGATGAAAACTCAATATTTTAAAATACTTAGATCTTTTAAAAGGAACAACCATCACAGCTATAAAGAGATAAATGATTCCTTCAGAATTATGGTTTTATATGTTTGCTATGTTTCATAAGGATATATTTGGTATTAAGAATTTTGTTCGAATATATATGATATTTGATAACTTTTATAAGTATGCATATGTAAGGATCAAATATTAAGTCTCTGTTATTGTGATAAACCATGTTAACTTTTCAATTATTACACATATACAAAAATATTTTCTGATATGTATATATGTTAATTCGTAAGTGTAAAAAAGTTTACATCGCTGTAACTTACACTTACATATATAAATATTTACGAGATTTAAGTGTAATATTCACTAGTGTAAACTTTTTAGGCTTAAGAATGTACACATTTATAAAAAATATCTTTGTATATGTATAATGATGTTAATTCAACAAAAAGTAATGATTTTAATTGATTTTGGAAAGTTAACATGGTTATCGTTGTGACATCTCTTAATTTTGTTAACATAGAAGTTAACTTTGTTAAATCTTAAAAGGGCTTTTTATGCCATTTTGAAACTTTAGGGTTTGTTATACTTAATAATTAATTTGGTGATTAACAAATTAATATAATAATAATAATAATAACATTATAAGTGTTATAATGTTTGCTTATTATTATAAAATTTAAGATGTTAATAAGCTTAAATAAAATAATAACTATTATTATTATTATAATAATGACACTGATAATAATAATATTAATGATAATAATATTAATAACAATAATAATCATAATAATAAGATTAATAATAATAATATTAAAAGCAATCTTGTAAAAAATAGAAACAATATAAGTGTTATTATTTTAAAACTTGTATTTAACTAGCTTTAGCATAAAATAATAACATTTTAAAACTTCAGGGTTTAAAGTGGAAATTAGCTAAAACTAAAAACAAAACTTTAAGTTCTTGTTGTTAATTGTTGAAAACACAGGGACCATTTGTGTAAAGTCTTTAAAAACCCAACCTTTTTTCCCCTGTTTCCCCGTATTTCGGCCACCTCGCGGCCAACCTCGGCCAACTCCGGCGAGGGCTAAAAGGCCAAAATGAAAACGTTTTAATCAAATTAAATCGTTTCCTCTCGATCATAGTCATGGATCGAACCTGTAATCATCATAAAGCCAACCAAAACGTATGTTTCATTAAGGAATCAATCGAAACTGATAACCGCGTTTAACTCTCGAACCGTTCACCATTAAAACGCAATAATAATCCAATTAATCGAATGTGAGTAAGCATGTAACCATCCCTGAACTATTAGAACTCCCAATTTTATCTGAAGCGTACACACACATCGCATACGACCGTCATCTTCACCCGCGACCTGCAACTCAACGGGGAACCATGTTCGAGACACTATTAAACCGAATTGATAAAGGGCTTTTACTTAACATCGACTCTAAGATCTATCTGCAAAGTTAATTTGATTAACATCAACGTTTGCGCCCTGAATCAACATCCATGTAGTCGCGATGTTCGTTGTTCTTCATACTATCGAATCTAAACCAATCCAGGTAAATAGACACTTCATTATACTCGGTTTAGTAAGGGGATTGAAAGCCCTAACTTTAAATCCATCATCAACTTCGAATTCAAGTTCAATTGAATCGATTTCGATTATAGGGTTCATTGAATTGGGGGAGACTTCTGTTGTTTGCATTTATATAAATTAAAAACCAGGTGATACCGCGGCTGTATGCCTTGGTTCACCGGTTAAGTCATTCCATGCCAATTTGGAGGTCTCGGGTTTGAAACCCGGCCACCCCCATATTTTTTAAAATGGCTTTTTCAGCCTTAAATCAATATTAGAAAATTTCTAATAAATATGAAAAATGTTTTTATAACCTTTAAATATTTTTTAGGGCATCAAATAAATTTCTGTAATATTTCTAAAATTTTAAATAACTAAAAAAAACCTTTGTAATAAAACACTTTAAAGATTATTCATGGGTTATTTATATGGATTTAAAAATAATAATAATAAAATAATAAAATATTAGTGACCCGAACTTTCCCTTTAATTATTTAGCGTTTAAATCACGTTATTTTAAATGGAGATTTCTTGAAACATTATAAATTAATATATTTAAATGATTTTTCTCTTAAAATAATAACTATTTATATAATTACGGACTTGAAACAATAATCTTTATAATATTAATAAGCATTATATTATTAAAGTTTTATCATGATAATTGTAGAAATTATATATCTTATAATTTCACAAATTATTTACAATATTATTCTTCTTATAATATATATTAACTAAAGGTTTAGATTAATAAGTTGTTATTAATCAAAATGTTATTCCAACTAATTTTAAAGCTTTATTTATATTGAAACTTATCAATATATATACTTAAATTCATTCTAGAATACTTAAATATACATATATAGTTCTTTTAATTGAATCAAAACATAAATAATTACTTTATAAACTTATTACTTATTAAAAACCCCCATAATTCTATCAAAACTCTAATCCTTGTTTGAACGTTAACCTTATTATTAACCTTAAACTTGTAATACATATGTTAGGTGCCTTGTGATGGATACTTTGGATCATCTTTTGACTTTTTATATCATCTAGTAATGCATATATCCATGTGAGTATTTCCATACCCCTTTTTTCTTATCTTCACACTTTGGGGTGAAACATGTTAACTTATACTATTGCACTTGTAAACTTATTTGAGACTTGTAAACCTATGGCAATTCATCTTGTAAAGTTGTGGTTAGTTAAACTTTCGTGGTTACCATGTTATAGCGTTATATGTACAATCATTAACTATTGCTAGCCCAGCGAAGTTATAGATCTATGGCCCAGACAAGCCTGCTTTGGTTGATCCAAGTACACTTAGCTGATCGTATAATCTTGTAAACGTTTGAGACTTGTAAAACTTTGTCGAGGTTTGATTGTTACATTGTTCATATCATCCCTAATCACTTTATTCTCTAACTTACGACTTGAATTGTCATCTTTTATATACTTATGTATTGAAAACTGTGGAATGCTCACCAATATTCTCTAACTTACGACTTGAATTGTCATCTTTTATATAATTATTGTATATTATGAAGTTCATTTAAATTATTTTTCTAAATTCAAGTATTCAACAATTAAAAACTATAAAAGTCAACATAGAAATTCTTTTGCCCACTAAATCAAGCCTACATTAAATAATATATTTTGGCTTCATCTTTTAAAAAAATACACAAAAATTGTGACCTACATCATTTTGAGGTAACTAGAGCTTCTTTTTATGATATCCTTATATTAAAAATCATTTTAAGACATTCAGTGAGTACAATAGTACGTATACCACACACTTACGAATACTCTTGGGCTAAATTGATCATCAAAAGAACATGTTTTAGTTCACTGTAACAAGTAATGTATATGAAAATGATGATAACTAAAATTGGTTACCAAAACACATTATTGTAGCTTGAAAACTCGACCAACTTACTAACACAAAAACTTATGATCCTAATGATATATTCTAAATCCTGGACGAGATCTATTTAGCAACGAATCATGGCTCTAACCTAAATGATATTGGTTTAACACTTATTACTAACAAATTAATTTCACATCATGTATCTTGTCACCAGCAATGCTACAAATGCAGCAACACTATTCCAATGATTTTAAACCATTTTTCTTGTATTAGAAACAAAAGCGACAACATTAAATCCTTAATAACTTAATATAAGCTCTCCCGTTTTAATATAACCACATGTTGTATGCGTTATTTAGTTGTATCATATAGAAAATTCTATTTATAACTCAAAAAACATAGCTCGTTACAATATATTGAAACATTAAAGATATAAAAACAAATATGTGTGTATATATATATACATATATATATATACACATATATATACACACATATATATGTATATAATATATATGATCATCCTTCAAATATATATATGTGTATATATATATATAGACACACACATATATATATATGAACTATGAAGGATGATCAAATATAAATATATATATATAGGGAGGGATCAAATGAGAACTAGTTTTTTTGTGAGAATTTTAGGAACCAATCTCAACCATAGTTTTCAATGGTAAAATTGTAATTAACAAAAACATATTTAAAAAATTTATAAATAAAAAAGTAACATAAAAATAAAAAAAAATAAAAACAAAAAAATGTTCCCCAACTTTCCCTCTTTCATAAAAAAATATAAAAAAATTTATAAAAAATAAAATTCCTGTTTTTTTAACGAAATCCGTTTTACACATGTGTAATATCGGATTTACACATGTGTAAATCCAATACTACACATATGTATAACTAGATTTACACATATGTAAACAACGTATGTACGATTTTTTTAGAAAAGTATATCAATATGGTAGGCGTTGGAAAGATAAAAAGATACTGAATTTTATGGTGAATTTTTTTTGAAAAAATGATGTCGTGAAAAAAGTTACGAACGTTAAAAAAGAGAGAAATGACATGTGATTTGCATGTGATAAAAAATAAATGGCTGAGATTGGTTCCTAGAGTTCTCATAAAAAATGTGGTTCTCGTTTGAACCATCCCCCATATATATATATATATGAAATATGAAGGATGATCATATACAAACAAGTTGTAGCCTAAAAACCCGCATGAACCAATATAATTACGTCACATGTCATATGTATTAATGTTTCATCAAGTGTAGAATTGTCATATACAAACCATGTGGTTTATAGAAATATCTAAAATCATGCTACCATTTATTTATTTATTGTTTTTTAAATGTTGGTCATATGTTTCAATATATTAAAGTTGTAACATTAATTGTTTAATATTACCTATATAAAACAAGTATCAAATATATTCATTCAATACATAACACAAAATAGTTACGTATATTCTAATAGTTAACACATTACATATGTGCAAGTAGCACAACAGATGTCCAAAATAACACGGAATATTACGTATTGTCATATAATCATGATTTCGAAGTTTTGTTTTGTACTATTAATTTTAGGTGTTATGTTTAATTTTACGTGTCATGTTTGATTTTAACTCCTTTACATTCTATGTTTGAGTTATATGTGTTCCATTCAATTAGTTACATGTGTTATGTTTAATTTTTTAGTTAAACGTACAATATAATATGTGTTATGTTTGAGTTTTAGTTATACGTACTATTTTATGTGTGTTATGTTTGAGTTATATGTACTATGTTCACTAAATTATATTTTTAACTTTATAAGAATTTTAACAATGTGTTAATGTTTTATTATATATGTTGTGTATAAATAAGTATACTATTATAGGTATAACACTAACTAGGACTATTATAGCTATTGCAATAAAATAACATATTAGTGTAGTTTCAATAAATGTTATTTTGACATTCAGTAAGTGTTGATTTGGCCCTGATAAGTGTTATTTTTATTTTATTAACTATTGTTTTGACATTATGTAGTGTTATTTTTATAGAGCAATAACACAATTTAATCATGATAATAACACATTGTAAATTTGTAATCAAAAAATAATTTAAAAAAAAAGTATAGCAGTATTAAATGCATATTAAAGACTAAAAACTGTTTGATTTTATGGTATAATTATTTTTAAAATAATAATGTATATGAAAGTTAAATTTATTTATAAAATTAATGGAATTAACTTTCAATAACAAAATCAATATAAAACCTCTTGTCTTATTTCAAAGAACGTGGGATGTTATTTTAGAATTAATATTTTATAATTGACTATATTATTCTTAATCTTATTAATATTATAATAATTACTAATTGATGATGTTACTCAATTTTAACACCTTATTTTATTAATTAACGCTCAAGATCTATTCTCACAGTTTGTAAATAACGTATAGTTTGTATCAAAACCATCCATTTATCAACTATAATGTTTATAAAGCCACCGCCAAGGCTGTATACATCGAGAAGATTTGTTAAGATCTTTGGGTGATTGATGTAATTATAATTGATGTCGTAATTACAACTTTATAATTCAACCACGTGTAACGTTAATGACCGTTGAATAGTCGTTTTTCTTTTTTTCTTTTTAGTTTAAATTTTGTTTAATATCAGTAGTTGAAAAATTAAAGAGAATATAACTATAGGTCCTTGCACCACAACTAATATTTAATTACAAAAATTTTGGACTTACAAATGGTTCGTGAATCACGACCAAAACGTAGATAATGTTTTACATATGCGTTTATTGATTGCTTATATTTTATGTTTTTATGACCGGACAAAACCGTCGTCTCGACTTGAAGCTGTTTTTATGACCGGATAAAACCGGTCGTTGGACTTGAACCCGTGTATATTGGTGGCCGGTTAACCACTTTTGAGCCCCTCCTATATAAGCCAGCCAGTCAGAGTAGTTGCTGGTTAAACTATTAGGCTGTTAACCGTGGATGGACTGGATTTTACAAAAGGGAACGAGAACAATAGTGACGAGATCTACAATTGGAATTTTTTTAAAACAGGCTGACTAAGAGAAGACAAAAACGATTGTACAGATAGTAACGATTAAAATAGTCTTATATGTAGAAGGTACATCACGACTATTATTCAATTACCAAGATTTTGAACTTAAGAAAATGTTCATGAATCACGACCAAAACCTAGATGATCATTCATACATGGGTTTCTTGATTGTTTATTTTTGTTATTTCATTATTTTCTACACTCATTAATGGTTATTTAACAACTATGTCACAAACATGTGGCATGGGCCTAAAGGTATCCTAAGACCTAAGGAAGTACAAAATGGGCTACTTATCCAAATATTGAAATTTACAAAAGTTGATAATTAGTTACATAAATGTTGGAAATATTTAATTTCAAAATTAAAATGTTATAAAAGTAACTGATTATCAGAAATGTATTTGACAAACTAAATAAACTATATCAAGATATCTAGAAATTAAATAAGTTTCCATCACAATTTAAGCAAGGTTAAGGATCTCAATCAAGTTTTTGATCACATATTTAGGTATGCATTATTTTCAAATACTATTTATTGTAACGTGGATATCAGGGTTACTAGTTTGAATCTTTGTTTGAATAATACTACAACTATCCTCTGAAACAGATCGTACATTTGACGTTAAAAAAATCTTTGGTATTATCATGCCGTTTGAAATTTCTATACGTCTTTTGATTTTGAATATGACCGTAAAGTATTCGACCTTGGATGCATAGTTTGTTATCACTTATGGATGTCTTCATTTTGTATTTCATCATTGTCATTTGCTTATATTTGAAATAGTTATGCATTTGATGGTTATATTTGCTTTAAACTCATTATCATATGTTTTCTATGTTTGCATGTATTTGGTTATTACTTAACCTACTATTTCATCATTGTTATTTGCTTTTATTTGGAATAGTTATGCATTTAACGATTATAATGGTGTGACAATAACTCTAACAGTGTAATTGGACCATAACATCGTTGTTGAAATATTTAACCATACAAATTATTAAGAGGTAGTCCTAAGTTACAAATATAGGTGAACAACATCCCCTTAATAAGAAATGTTGACATTGTGAACACTGGCTACTATTTGATATGACATGTTTCATATTGCTTTTGATTCACATGATTATTTCGTTTGTTTGATATATTGTATTTACCTTTCGTTTTGAACGGCAAAAGCACGATCATGCTTCAGATGATGGATATTATCTTAATCGGACTCACTTATCTTTTTTTCAGCCAGAACCACACTGCAACCTTCTCAGAAAGAAACCCTCTTACCCAACAACTTAACTATCAAATTTGGGTGTTTATCAGTTATGTTTTAGTTTCATGTGACAAATTTAGGATGCTGAAACAACTCTGAAGTAGATTTTATAAAACTTGTATACAAAGAATAATATAAAAAATTATATTTCACACTTTTATAATTCTCATTTTTAAAATATCTAACATTTATGACACTATACTTATTTATGCTTTATGAAATTATATTTTATGTATGAGAATTGAGATACTTCTAAGTTCTAAAGTACACACTGGAAAGATTACTTCTGTATCAGTGGCCCAGAATACATTTAAGACTGGGTCATATCAACATTGGTGGCCCAGTAACTAAAAGGGTTGGGCCATAATCACACCATATCAGAAACTATGGCCCAAAAGGCTTATTCCATTATTCAGAGGCCCGTTTAGGTGCTTAGGTCTATTAGAGTCATCAGGGTGGTGATTGGTGATTGGCGGGGAAGAAACGGGGAGATGTGATTGGTGTTTGATTTTGTGTATTTTATTGATTAGGGATTGTGTTTTGAAAATTATTTTATTATACGCCTTTTTTGCTATACGATAAATTAATTTAACTATTAATGTTTTAAAAAGTAAGCATTAAGCAATGGTCTTTATTGATAACCTGATAGTTGATGCAATTATCGGTTTATTGATAATTACATTATAGTCCCTCCATGGAAATATTTTAACGGACAATATTCTTTTTACGAACAACTAAGACTTATGATTCTAATTCTTCTTAATCAGGGGCGGACCAATGGGCCAAACCTTAAAACAATGGCTTTAGGCCACCATTTTCTTAGGGCCCTCAAATTTTAATTTGTCTTATATATGTTTATTTTTGGGTTTTTGTTTGATATGTTTTCAATCATTTGGCTACGAAAATTCAACAGGCCCATATAACTATGGACTTTAGATTTTAAAATGTAATTAAAAACAAAAACCTTGTTGCAGCAAACCCACGGTTCTTATCTTCTTGATTCTTGAAATTGTAGATGTCGACCATGGAGGCTGCCAGGAAATCAGGAAGACAGGAAGAAGGCAAGAAGTTGAGCAGTCAAGCATTATTATTGCCTCTTTACGCATTACCTC
This sequence comes from Flaveria trinervia, assembly GCA_025506515.1. Lineage (NCBI taxonomy): Eukaryota > Viridiplantae > Streptophyta > Magnoliopsida > Asterales > Asteraceae > Flaveria > Flaveria trinervia. Next base: position 117,183,917 of record CM046444.1, on the reverse strand, counting down.
TTCTTGAGTTCTTGAGCAACGAAACGTCAACCAATCAACCATTATCAACAATGAGCAGACCTGTTTACCTTTACTCGCCTCTTCTATGTCGTTGCGTGATACATCTCGATTCATCTTCATCATCTTTGAATCTGAAATTCATCTTTGTGCGATTCACCATCTGCGATTCATCATCAATCATCGTCTACTGATCTTAATTTCCCTCAATCCCAATTCCCAATCGATCTAAGGTTTGAATAATCCTTACGATTTTGGACGGCTCTGGTCTCTATCGTTTGCGAATCCACTGTGGATTGCCCCTCAGCCCCTACGATTTTGGATTCTAATCATCATATGCCTACAAATCTATCCGGTAAGAGTTCTTGATTTCTGAATTCTTGAATCTTTGCTAATTGTTCCTAAATCTTGGATTTTTTTGGTATTGAGTTCCTAACATCTTGATTGTGATTCCTTGTGTATTAAATTTGGTTTAGATTATTAGATACAAATCTTGAATATCCTAAAATAAGAAGCTATTTGAAGTTATTTGGTTTAGAAATAAGAAATTAGCTGGTTATAATTGATTAGTTGATTGCTTGTGATTTAAACTTGGTTTATAGTTTAGAATTTAGATTCTTGAATCTATTTAATTTATACTTATTTGCTTATTATGTCAGATCGAATTCGAAAATATGAGTCCGGTTATTCTAAAAAACAAAAGAAAAAGAAAATAGAAGCTTTAGTTAACTCACAAAAAGGGTCCTTGCTAAAATTCGTAACAACTACAAAAGATAATACTAATCAACATCCGAATCTTGATGAACACATAAATATAGTTGATGATCCTATAAGTGTGGATGAACATAGAAATATAAATGAGAAACATATAAATAGTAAAAAGACGATCATATAAATGAAGAAAATAAAAATACAAATGAAGAACAAATAAATAATAAACAAGACGATCATATAAATGATCACCTAAATGATGAACCTACAAATAATCAAATAAATAAACCTTCTAATATTTATGATCCAAGTCAATGACTAATATGAATAATAGTTTGTGAGATTTACTAGTAGAAAAAAGTCCGGTTAAAATTTATAATTTTGAATTTCCAAAGGATGAATTTTCAAGGAGTTTTAACACTTTGTTTTATGTGCGAAAGTTAGCAAATGGAGAAACATATGATAGAAAATGGTTGGTTTATTCACTAGATTTAGATAGAGTATTTTGATTTGTTGTAAGTTATTTAATGTGAAATTATATACAAGTAATTTAGCAAACGTGAGAAGTAATAATTGGAGAAATATGAGTGCCAAACTAAAAAAACATGAAGCAAGCAATGAACATATCATTAATATGAGAGCTTGGATTGATTAGAAATAAGATTAGTAAAAAATAAAACAATTGATAAAGAAACTCGAGATTGAATAAATAAAGAAAAAGTACATTGGAAAAATGTATTAAGAAGAATCATTGCTATTGTAAAAAATCTTGGCAAGAATAACGAATCATTTCGTGGAAAGAAGGAAAAAAATTTTGAAGAAAACAATGGTAAATTTTAAGTTTATTTGAGATAATGCAGAATTTGATCCAGTTATGCAAGAACATGTTCGACGAATACATAATAAAAAAAATTATTTATGCAAAACGAACTAATTAACTTATTATCAAATACGATTAAAAATAAAATTGTAAAGAAAATTATAGAGGCCAAGTATTTTTCAATTATTCTTGACTGTACCCCTGATATAAGTCATCAAGAACAAATGTCGATTGTGATACGATGTTTAGATGTTTCATCAACTCCTATAAATGTTAAAGAATATTTTCTAGAATTTTTAAAAGTAGATGATACTACGGGTAAAGGTCTTTTCGATGCTATTTTTGAAGAAATTAACAAAATAGGGCTTGATATAAATAATATTAGAGGACAAGGTTATGATAACGGATCAAATATGAAAGGAAAACATCAAGGTGTGCAAAAACATTTGTTAGATGTTAATCTAAGAGCTTTTTATACTCCTTGTGGTTGTTATAGTTTGAATTTAGTAATTTGTGATATTGCAAAGTCTTGTAAAAAAGCTAATAAATTTTTTGGAGTTGTACAACGTATATATAGTATTTTTTCATCATCTTCTAAAAGATGGAAAATTTTAAAAGACCACATACCAAACCTAACGGTTAAGTCATTATCACAAACACGTTGGGAAAGTAGGGTTGAAAGTGTTAAAGCAATTAGATATCAAGCTTCACAACTAAGAGATGCACTTTTATCATTGTATGATTTTAGTACAGAATCTATAACTAAAAGTGAGGCAAAATCTTTAGGGAAACATGAGTTGGGAAATTTTGAATTTTTATTAGGAATGGTTATTTGGTATGATATTTTATTTGCTATTAATTAAATTAGTAAAAACTTACAATCAAAAAACATGTGTATGGATGATGCTATATATCAATTAAACGGGCTACTTAATTTCTTTGAAAAATATAAAGAAAACGGATTTGAAAATGCTATAATTGTTGCAAAAGAAATAGCTTTAGAAATGAATGTACAACCTATTTTTAAGAGACACGTATAATTCATAGAAATAAACGATATGATGAAAATGTTGATAATGAAACCATAAGAACTCCTGTAGAATCTTTTAATTTGCTTACTTTTTGTATATTATTGGTCATGCTATTTCATCAATTAAAAGTATATTCGATCAATTTAAAGAGTTTGAAACAATTTTTGGTTTTTTATTTAGTATAGATAATTTAAAATCTTTAAATGACGAAAGTTTAAAAGAAAAATGTATTAATCTTGAAAAATCCTTACAACATGATAATAGTTTAGATATTAATAGTTTAGATTTATTTCAAAACTAAAAAATTTTACAAGAAATTATACTTTTAGATAGTGACACACTTCTTAATATACTAAATTATATTAAAAAGTTCAATTCTTTTCCAATGCAAATATTGCATATAGAGTTATATTAACTATTCCGGTAATCGTTGCCTCGGCGGAAAGAAGTTTTTCTAAGTTAAAATTGATAAAAAAATTACTTAAGGTCTACGATGTCACAAGAAAGATTAAACGGATTAGCTACTTTATCAATTGAAAATGAATTTTTAAAGGATTTGTTTTCGACTTATTTATTAAAGAGTTTGCCTCCCGTAAAGCTAGAAAAATAAATTTTCTTTAAACATTTTCATATACATAAAAAAAGTTTAACTCCGCCAAACTATAAACGTTGTTGTTTATATTGCCGGTCTCATGCCCGGATAAAGGAGGAGGGTTTTTAAATATAATATTTATAAGAAGGTCTTAAAAGTTTGTTTCGCTTTAGGCCCCCATAACGGTTGAGCCGGCCTGTCCTTAATGTCTAATTACATCACATACATATGTGATATTTCTCTCATCAAACTTCTAGTAATAAAATATGAAGAAAACCATCGCGATAATATCTCTATCATAGCACGTGCACATGCAAAATAGATTAGAAAATTTCTACAAATGGCATCAAGAAGATGATTAAATCTTCCAATGGGTTAAACTTTCTATATGTGGATTGTGTTCTGATTCATCACTTTCGACACAAACAAAACATGTCAACCCGTGGACCCTATAGTATTACCTGTCCACTTTTAAGAACAAACACGAGATAAAACACAAATACTTGCAACGTGTAGGGACAGCGATGAACAATTGTTTGAGTTTGAATAGATGAAGAATGATGGAACAATCAACAATGTTATAACTATGTGAAGAAAAACGAATAACAAATGTAAAATATAAGTACTTACAAAGAGTTTTACTCAATCGATACAAATGTAAAGATTAACTAAAATTAAGAAATGGATGCTCCACTTAAAGGCTTGGATGCGAAGACATAGAGACCGAGATCATACTTTTTGATCACTCTCACTCTCAATCCTAGATTGATAGTATTGATCCTGTAAAAAAATTCAATATCGTCAACAACTAACAAACAAAAAAATTACTATGAAAAATTAAATTCTCTTGTTAGTAAATCAGACAGACCTTTAAACTTAGAACAAATTACAAGATGATGTTTTCTTGGACCAAAGCGATTGTACACCCATCTCATCCCGATCCGGTAGTCTTCAGAGGTCCATTGTCTTACAAACTTTAACCAATTCTTCTAGTTCATGACAATTGTACAAGAATTACATACAAAATAAGTAACATCAATAAGGATGTATAATTTGGGTGACCCAAATCAAACTATGTAGAAAACAAAAATTCCCCACACCAACCAAGTTATTGAAAACGGGTCATGATAATTAAAACCAGTTTCTAAGCAATTATAACCATAGTTTCTAAGCAATTAGATTTTTATAAAAAGTATCATTTTTACAAAAATTAAAAGATAGAAATAATACTTTCTAAAACCAAAGTAATTGAAACCATAGTTTCTAAGCAATTAGATTTTTATAAAAAAATGTCATTTTTACAAAACTTAAAAGACAGAAATACTACTTTTTAAAACGAAAAAATTAAACCCTATAGTTTCTAAGCAATTAGATTTTTATAAAAAATAACATTTATCAAAAACAATTTTTAGTTGAAAACAATGTTGGTGTTTTGATAACACCACCGCTAATGATTCGATTCCAAACCGGTTCCTATAGCTACGAGTCTCAACCCGGTTTAGGTTAGGCGTTTCTTGTCCCTCTAAGTGGTTGTTTGGCAACTTCTAAATAAATAAATGTTAATGTCTGAACCATGAAGAGATAATATATCGTTTATTTACGGATTTCTAGTTCGTCTTCGATGTGGGTTCCTTCTTGGGCCCATTTATAGGTCGGTCAGTGACGTCAGTCCTGATTCTTGCATCTGCATATCTTTACTGTTTTCTTGTTCGTGTTCGATTTGGGTTCCTTCTTTGGAGCAAAAGATCGAACACATGGAAGAATCTTGATATGACACCACCGATTGTGAACATGGAAGCCGCTAAAGATCAATTCTTGAAGGAATTCGGTGAATCTTATGGTTATCGGAATGCCCACAAGAGTATTGATGATATTCGGGCTACTGAGTTCAAAAGACTTGATGGTAATCACTCTCGACAACCCACCAATTTGTATTTCTTCTTGTTCAAGAAATTGGATTGGTACAAAGTATTTGTTGATAAAAGATGGGTGATTTATGATGGGCTTAGAGTTTTATTGATTAGAAGTTGAAATTATTCGTTTTTTTGTTTATGTTGGTGTTTGAATGTGTGTGTTTTGTTGGTTGGTATGTGGGATTTATGCAGGGAATGTGTATTTGGATCATGCTGGTGCAACTTTGTATTCTGAGTTACAGATGGAGGCCATATTTAAAGATCTTACCACCAGTGTATATGGCAATCCCCGTATCCTTTTTATGTGATTTCTTACTTTCATTACTGATATAGTGATATAATCATTTTATATGTTCACAATATGCATTATGTTTGTTTGTAATGTCATACGCGACATCGTGTAGATTTGAGTATTTATTTTTGTTCACATATATGTTATTATTAGCTTGTAGGATGAAAATATCTAGGTGTAGGAGAGTAAATGTGGATACATGACCAAAGATTCATGTATCTCATGTCGGCAATACACGTGAGAGTTTTCTGACTTGATCATAGATGAATAATAGATTTACAAAATGGACACTTTTGTGATTTCCTATTTGTATAATATCTCTGTAACTTGCACCTGCACTTTTATTGATCGTTAGCTCTTCAGTTAGTGTCAATATTTGAAATATAAAGATTCCGTGTTATACCTTAACATGGGAATATTAGATACTCAAAGCAGCTCTAGTTTAGCCACATCGGACATTATTGAAGACGCTCGTCATCAGGTAACTGCTATACAATACCTACATAAATATGTGTAATTCTTTTGCCTCACATTTGACCTGCCTATTAACTATGGATCATTATAAGAAGCACAAAAATGATGCTATGCCCCTCAACAACTCGTAAATTTCTAATTGATAGATAAGGAGTTACATTAGGTGCTCTTAAGTTAGAGTTCTCTTCCTTCTTTATTTAATTGCAGTATTTATTTACTATCATGGCTATAGGTTCTCAAATTGTGTAACGCGTCTCCAAAAGAATATAAATGTATATTCACTTCTGGGGCAACAGCAGCTCTTAAACTTGTTGGTGAAGCTTTTCCTTGGAGTAATGAGAGCACTTCATGTATACAATTGAGAATCACAACAGTGTTCTCGGAATTAGAGAGTATCCTCTCGTCATTTCATCATTTGGAGTTCAGATTTTCATTAATTTTCTCACATAACTTGTCTTTAAAGGCATGATATTATCTCTTGGGTGGGTCTGTTTTTACCCTAATTGTACAGATATGCTCTAAATAATGGAGCTGCAGCATTAGCAATAGACTTTAAGGACGCTGCAGAGTCATCCTCCATAAAGGTTTTACATCATCCTATACAAAAGAGGAGTGGAGCTAGGGGTGTGGACAAACAGCCTACTGGTAACACTTGTTTACCTGCATTTACATAAAAAATAGAACTTAATAATGTAGTTGCCGTGTATGTATACCTGCGTAGTCAACTTTTAGATACTTAAACTTCTAATCCGATTAAAACAAGAACAAACAAGATAGTCGGCCTCCAAATTCTGAATACAAACCAGAAGCGCCTTTAGGCTCCATTTGGTTCACATAATTCTCAGGAATTGGAATTGGAAAATTGTCCATCCAAAATCCTGTTTGGTTGGTCAACAGATGGAATTGGATTTGGAAATTTTTCCCACATTCATTCCACTTACCATGGAATATCAACAACCCAATGGAATGTTCAAAATTAACATTCGAATTCCACTCAAAATTGACCAACCAAACACGATCAATTATAACAAGATTTCATTTCAATTCTAGTTCCAATTCCTTTGCAAAACATTCTGCGAACCAAATGCCCCTCAGAACTACTAAGCTACCTAAGAACATGAACATCCTAACATTAAATAAACTAATACTAATGCAGAAAATAGAGGTAATTGCCCCACTCATTCACTAAACTCCTTCCTTCCGTTTGATAACGTCATGGACTGGGTAAATGGGGCTGCTCCATGGGTTCAGCTGGGTTTACCTGACCCACTAGATTTGTATTATCAACATTATATTTTTCTAATTCTTTTTGTATGGTGATTATTAAGAATTCGCTAGCTGAATTGATTTGTGTGTGCAGGCGAAATATACAATTTATTTGCCTTCCCTTCGGAGTGTAATTTCTCAGGAGTGAAGTTCAACCTCGATTTAGTAGACATAATTAAGGAAGATTCAGAGAAGTTATTGGAGACTCTCAGCATTGCAGGTGTGAGATTAATTTTCCATTTAATATAATAATTCATTATTAAATACATATATGAGTTTGCTTACAACCAGGGGAAACTGGATGGTTTTGCTTGATGCTGCAAAAGGCTGTTCTACGAACCCTCCAAATTTATCAATATACAAGGCAGATTTTGTTGTTATGTCATTTTACAAGGTAGATGTTCAACCTTTTCTTAGGAAATCATATAAGAGGGAGACCCGTATATTTATTTATTGAAACTTATCTTTTCTTGGTTGTAGCTTTTTGGATATCCAACTGGACTTGGAGCCTTGATAGTTCGAAATGGTAAGAAGATGTTGACAATAGTTCTACGTTTGAAAATAATATGATAAAATTTTGGCTGTCATGTTTTCATGAATACTAAATGTAAGGTAAATAAAACTTTGAATTCTTATACAGAAGCTGCAAAGTTACTAAAGAAGACCTATTTTAGTGGAGGTTTGTATTGGCAACTGAACATTCATTTTGCCTGAATTTTGCATAAATGAATAGTGTTTTACCATTAAAAGAATTCAGGCACGGTGGCTGCATCAATTGCTGATATCGACTTTGTGAAAAGAAGAGAAGGAATTGAAGAATTATTCGAAGATGGAACCCTATCCTTCTTGAACATTGCATCCATTCGCCATGGATTTAACATTCTTAATACCTTGACCACATTATCCATATCAAGGTACACGATTCCTATTTTTATGCAACAAATCTTAGCAGGTAATTATGATTTTAGATCTGAAAAGTATATGCTTGGATAAATATCATATCCTATACAAATGAAGAGTGGTATAACTTAGAGGTACAATGTTAGTTAGTGTAATGCTTTCATATATGATGGAAGCCTGAAGAGTAAGTAGAACCCACCGTGTTCTTGTGTGATACCCTAAAAATATATATAGCTAGTAATAGTAGTAATGATATCAAATATCAATATATATAACAAAAAACAGCAAAGGTGATAGAGATCAACTAAAAAAGGAACTTGGGTTTAGATAATAATAGGTTTGGGTAAGTAAGAAATGAGATGAGAATCCTTGTAAGATTCTTATTGTTTGTGTCATCGATTCGTGAGGTATGACCCTGTTTTCTGTCATACCCTTAAGTTATGTCTATACTCTATAATGACTAATTAGTTACTACCCTTGCTATGCTCTATTTTTACATGACTTTATCTACTTGTTCTGAAGGCACACTTCATCTCTAGCAAGATATACTAGAAATATGCTTTTGGCATTAAGGCATGAAAATGGACAGGAGGCTTGCAAAATATATGGCCTGGAATATTTAACGGTTAGTGAAACCATGAATTTAAGGCATGTAGATGGTATTTTTTTTGCTTTTCATTTTCATATATTCCATCAATGGAAAAATCTTTGATATGGATGCAAATAAATAAAAATCCATTACTACTTTATTTTTAGGCAGCTTATAGCGGACTTGGCCCTACGGTTTCTTTCAACTTGAAACGGGCTGATGGTTCTTGGGTTGGCCCTCGGGAAGTGGAAAAATTGGCTTCTTTGTCTGGAATTCAGCTACGGGTAATATCATGACTTAGTTTTTATTGTTTAAATGCTTATACATTTGAGTTAATCAGGATTCATACATAGGACTTATGAACAAACAAACAAACGTACATAGTAAAATCTCACTGACTCACTCATAGCAGAGCTATTGGTAGGGTTCGTGAAGTGTGGGATGAGGGCAAACTTTTCCTCTATCCCAGAGAATGAGAGAATAGAGATTGCTCCCACTAAGACCTCTGGTTCACACATGACATATAAGTGTTATATATTGTTATGGTTTTTAACTTTTTTCTGTATTGTGTAGACAGGATGTTTTTGCAATCCTGGCGCTTGTTCAAGTATCTTGGTTTATCTCATGCAGATCTTCTATCCAACATTGAGGTAAGAAAATTATCTTATAGAATACTACTAATATACATTAGTTGTAATAACTAGGGTATGCCATCATTTTAACTGAATCACACACTTCACAAATCATTAACTTTTTTGTTAGGCTGGGCATGTTTGCTGGGATGACCTTGATATATTGCATGGAAAGCCGCTGGAGCTATTAGAGTATCTTTTGGTTATATGTCAACATTTGAAGATGCATGGGTACGTTGTTATTAATGCAAATATACATCTAATTTTACCTGTCTCCCAATTCATTAAAAACAACTGATAATATTGATTGTGAGTTGTCATAGTCCAAATGCATACAAATACATTGATATCCGGATCTATCCAGTCTGCATATGTGTATAAACATGAATATTATATATCTCAAATATCTAAATTCATATTAATTTTCCACAGAGATTCATGAACTTCATTGTAAGTTCCTTTGTCGTGCTACCTACCAGTACATTGAGATCCAGATCTATCCGGTCTGCCACTGAAGGTCAACTTAAACATACTGTTGTTAATCGTCTTATTTTTATTTTGTGGTTGGGCCACTATGTTCAACGTGTATACATAATCATTGTGCAGGGGGTAGGACGACAACGTCAGAACATCATCTTACATCAATTGTGTGTATCCGATAAAATCATGTGCAGGATTTAAAGTGGACAGCTGGCCTCTAAGCAGCACTGGTAGAGAGTTGTAAGCTGCATATGTTGTTAAACGTTCTGCTTTAGATTTATTCTTTGCAGTATTACCAATATGTGGAATTTCTGTTTAGGGTTGTTATATGATCGAGAATGGCTTCTCAAAAGCATGAATGGTGAAATTCTTACACAAAAGAAGGTGAGCAAGAGTTATTGATGTTTTTCTTTTTCTACTAACTTATTCATATTTCTTGTAACCTCATCCTCCAAGATAAACTGAATTTATCTGCATTTGGTGTTGTAGGTGCCTGAATTGAACTTATTGGTACAAAGATTGACCTCAAAACTGGAATACTTCATGTTGAATCTCCACGGTGCAAAGAGAAGCTACATATCGAACTTAAATCAGATTTATCTGCTGCTGTAGAGGAAATCAGCGTACATGCCCACAGGTTTGGGAATAATGTTGTTGCATTGCAATAATGCTTTTAGAGATATAATAAAATGTTGTATATTATATCTCTCTTGGGAAATCATTGAAGTAGAGGTGGAAATTTCAACCCGTTTACTTATCGATGGGTAGATTTGGGTTATATTTTATCTCTAATGGGTCAAGTAGTTAATAAAATTGAGTTAAAAAGGAAATGAGTCAGACAGATCGAAGTTCTTGCAAAGAGTATTTTTGATACATACAACTTATTAAATTTATTTATTTAAAGAGAGATTATTTTGTAGTCATATTAAGCACATATTATTTACAAAAGTAGGACATAAAGCACTTTGGGTTGACCCGTACGAAAAAGTACTTTTTGTGACCTGCCTGACCATCCATTTTCCACAATTGAGCTTCTGGTTCCATTCCCACCAATGGTGTCATTGTAATCCCTTGTACTGTACAATGAGTTTATAAGGCAACTTAAAATGGAAATTTGTTTCTATTTTCTGAATTACTAGTTTATATTCAATTTTGCATGTGTTATTAACTTGTTAATGTGGTTGTTGACTTGTTTCAAGGTTTGTATTTGGGTTTTTTTTGTTTTATTTCAATCAATAATCAAAATCTTTTTGTTTAACAGATATGAAGTTATGGGCTATGATAACAAAATCGACACTTGGTTTAGTAATGCAGTTGGCCGGCCTTGTTATTTATTAAGATCTAGTTCCAAAGGTTGTACCCCTTTGAACAGAGGCAAAAACGCAAGCATATGCAGAGACATAAACACCAGATTAAGCTTTGTCAATGAAGCTCAGCTTTTACTGATATCCGAGGAAAGCTTATCTGACCTCAACCATAGATTAAACTCAAGTACGGTCCATCAAAATATAAATTATTATCAAAACAACATGCGTTTTTATGTACTGATCGTTGAAATTGTAATCGATTTTGTTAGAAGAAGTTAAAGAAGGGTCCGGTGGATTACCTATGGAAGTTAACGCAATGAGATTCCGGCCCAATCTTGTGATATCCGGTGGCAGGCCATATGCTGAAGACGGTTGGAATGGTCTTAAGATTGGAAATAATCACTTCATGGTTAGTTATATCTTCTTACTACCTAAAAATCTAAAATAACGAGTTCAAAACTCAAAATCTCAAATATTACTTTTGTCCATTAATTACTTTTAGAAAATTTTTGATAAAAGTAATTTGTATAACATGGCCTCGCGTCGGTTGTTCCAACTTGTTCATAAAAATACCTGCTTTTTAAACCTCTAGATTGGTTTTGGAGTTTATTCAAGAATTCCTATAATTTTTTTAAACCTCACTACTTCCAAAGCTACAGTTGTTTGTTTTGCCGCTTATATGATTCTGATATGCATGTTTATATAGTCGTTAGGCGGTTGCAATCGTTGCCAGATGATCAATTTGAATTATCAAGCGGTGAGGTGGAGAGATCGAGCGAGCCTCTAGCTACTTTAGCAGCATACAGGAGAGCAAAGGTTATTGAATCTGCATCTTTATTCTCTCAGAAATCCAATTACTGTTTTGTGGTTTTGTTAAAAACTATATAAATTTATTATTGTCACAGGGTAAAATACTGTTTGGAATTTTACTGAGATATGTCGGTGACAATGAGATGGATGATGAAATATCTTCATGGCTTCAAGTGGGACAAGAAGTGTACCCTGATGCATGATGATTGGATATGACTTTGTACATGTAACATGTTATTCTTACTTTTAAAAAATTCAAACTTTAATTTGTGGAAATTATGATTTGATAATGGTGACTAATGAGGTCTTAACTTTTAAGGGTATGTTTGTAAATTAGCTGGTAGCCCGAGCTAGAAGTTGAAAGAATTTAAAGTTGAAGGTTATAAGTTTTGAGGGTTATTTTCTCTTGATTTTTATTTAATATCTTGATTATAAGTTACTCAGCTTTATTCCAACAAGACTTTAATTTATGAAAAGGATGCTCTTGTCAAACATGACTTGTGACCCTTTGATATAAAGAGTTTTAGTTTAGACTTACCTAACAACCTCTTTAATTTAAAATTATTTAATAACAACCACTTCAATCTAGATGGTTCAATGTTATGCATAGGATAACTTGACTACGTGGAATGGATTCCTTAGAACATAGTATCTCCTATTATAGGGTGTAGTGATCATTTTTTGGCGTTCACGGGCTAGTTTTAATCAAATTTTTATACCGTATAAATAGCTACTGTATTCAAAAACAACAAGCCACACCGGCTTTTGATAGGTTGGGCGCACCAACCAAGTAGTGTGAAAAAACATTCAAGGGTATGTCGTTTTTGTTTATTGGATCGTTTATATTAATTATTTGCATGATTTATCTTATCATTATTCATATGCTTAAGCTTTCAATTAAATAAATGTTCATTAAAATTACAAATAGATATTTGCATATTTAAAACTTGAAAAAAAGATATACAAACTCCATCAATTTCATGACATTAACCAACTATTAAAATCTAAACTGTACAACTAAATAGTTAAACCAGCAAAACCAACTAACTTACTTCAATTTATATAATCTAGTCAAATGTTCTATAAACACTAATAAAGGTGATTAGTTTTTGTGAAGTAGGCATAGAAAATGTTACTATATAAGGCGTTTTGGAATCGAATGAAAAGGGTAGGTTTGTTGGGTGTTAGGTTGTATTAATGTGGTTTGACTTGTGACCTTGACTATTACTATTTCCCCTTCAAAATTGGCTGTTTTTTTCTGGGTCTTTCGTCTCCTCTTTCCCCATCATTGATTTTGACTTTTTTAAAACCTCACTTTTGCATTTGACATAGGCTAGATTTGTGTATTCGAATATGAAGATGAACGCGTATTCTGATTACTTCTTGGTCATAAATACAAAGAAACTTTCATCATATTGTTGAAAAGGATTCGTTCATTTATGTCTGTGTCTTGAAATTTATCAATATCATTATCATTGTGTCATTGATCACAAATGTCCGTGACAAGCACGAGAAATTGAAACTCATATAATCAATCGTACGCTACACGGATGGTACGGTGGATGCTTTTCTATTATGCCGTGTTGCTTGACTTTTAAGTAAATTTGGCAAATTGATACATGACGTTATGTCGTGTTGTTTGACTTTTAAGTAAAATTGTCAAAATGACACATGTCGTTGGAGTGAAATTATGGTAAGTTTCATATTCACAATAACTTAAATTGATAAGTAAGGGGTTGTTTGACAACCTTTTGATCAGTCTCTTAATGATTCAGATGTCTAAATTGTTCAGCACTTAATTGTTTCATGAGCAACTGTTTGAATGGTTCAGACATTTGTCTCTGAATGGTTAAGCATTATATCAGTGCCGAATGATTAAGATGTCTGATGTTAAATGGTTAAGACCTCTTATTTAAATTGGTCAGATGTTTGCATTTGAATAGTTAAACGATATACTAACTATTAATGGTTCAGACCTTTAATGGCTCAACGATTAATAGTTCAGACATCTTATTGATTCAGCACTTAATCATTCAGAAGTTGTCAAACAGTCCCTAAGTCTTATAATATACATTAAATAATGAATCAAGTAAACCCAAACATCTATTGAACACACTTCCTTTGGTGTTCCTATTTGGTCATGACTTTCGATTGTAGTGAATCCACGAATAAGCGTCAAGATACAATTGATCAATATCAATCTGTAATATATATAGAAAACACGTTTGTGAAGTATTTTAAGAGAACTCATCTATATTGAAGCTCCTTTGTGTAATTATGAAAGTGTTTTATGTGGTTGTTTAGTATCACACGAAGACTCTAATGTATGTGAAAAGAATCTCTAGAAATATGTTGTGTTTTTTTAACTAAAACCGAGTACTTTAATGTAAGATTGTACATTTTCATATAAGATAACCGACTCTTCTTGAATAGTTAGTTAATATGAAGAAAGGCTCCGAGTTCTTATGAAGAATTGTGTTGTTTTATTAGATCTTACAACTTTTAATTCAATTTTGTCACTCTTGTAATTAGAATTTATTATGAATCCAAACAAGTTAATAAATAACATGGGTCGTCTAACTTTATTTTTTGTCATTTTATTTTTAATTACTATTCTAAATAAATTCTTTACAGAAAAGTACAAATGCCTATAAAACAATTTTATTTAAACTAAAAAAACCTGATATTACTTTTTATTTACTTCTAAGTTTCGACATAAAATACCCGTCTAATTTCTACTTATTATATTTTTTTGAACTATAGAAATCGAGTCATCTTGTCTATCATTTATTCTTTCTCAAATCCTAACTTAAACTACATTGAGGAACGAAGCTTCAAAACTTCATTTTTGGATAAAACCATACCGAACTTTGAACTTTTAGGTTTTGGAAACCGTTTGATTTTGGTAAAACTGTTTTGGTTCATAATTCGATTTGGCTTTGATTAATTCATTTTTGGCTAAAACAATTTATATATTACTAATTACCAACTTCTTTATGCATAATGGTGTTGTACCTTATGCATAGGGAGTTTTTAAAAAAGTAATTTTCATTTTTAACACAAAGTTTTTTATTTTTTACAATTAACTTCTCAAATTTGACTTTGTTTACATTTAACCCAAAACTCTTCATGTATTGCAATTTAATCTCAAAAACATTTATATTTTCAACTTTGTTCCCGTATATTTTTCATATTTCGTAAATCATTGTTTTACGTTTCATTATAAGTTTTGCAAGTTAACATAACAAAACGTGCATGTGTGATTTAATATTTTTACGTTTCATTCTAAATTTAGTAAGTTAACACAATATAATATGTGTGTGTGGTTCAACATTTTTATGTCTATTTTCCTCTTTTGAAGAGTTCGTCACAACACAAGAATCTTAGATTGACTTAGTTATATTTTTTTATGTTTTACGTTTTGGTTTAAATTCTCAGTATCAACACACCATAACTTCAGTGTTAGTGATTGTTAGTGGTGGTGTGACATTGGGGTTATTTGATACGATTTTACGTCTTTATAGCAACACGAGAAGCTTAATTTTAGTTTTGCTACAATTAACAAACATCATTTTTTCACTTTGTGCCAAAAAAATTTAACTTGATAAACATAATTTCAAGCTAGTTTTAGAACACCAAAATAGTGTATAGTCAAAGTGTTTATATTTTGTTAATGGTTTCTGATTTACTAACATTTTGCCTTGAAAGGAAGTTAATAATGCAACGTATATAATGAATTAGACGGAGTTTTTAACCAAATTGGTGTAGTTATGAATTTTATTTACCAAAAAAAGTATAGTTTAAAAACTATTTACCAAACTAGTGTATTTTAAAAAAAAAATTGTTTTCTCTCTCTTATTTGCATTGAATATTTTTAACAAGAGTTATTAAATGTTTTTATTTCAATTTTTTCATTTATAATTTTAAAAATATTTAAATATGATTGTTTTTAGCTGTTCAGAAAAATCTTTTTTATTTTTCAAAAAGTTTTATAATTTTTTTAATATTTAGTTTTGATGTAAAATAGAAAAGTCTTTTATTTCATTTTACAAAACAAATATTATTATTGTGCATTGTCTTTTTAGTTTGGATTAAACCTAATATAATTATAATAGTAATTTACTATCTAAAGTATATTTAAATGTATGGTTATCTTCTGATAAAATTTTCTTAAAAGAAAAACTAAATTTTATTAAGTTTTTCATTGAAATTATAGACGACACTTCATTTTGTCGGTAATTAAAGAATTCACACATTAACTATAAATATATATGAATTATAAAAAGCTAATTGTGTCTTTATATATTTAAGAATGTAAAATTATATATATACAAAGAACACAAGAATAAGTTTCTTTATCATGATAAATATAGTTAAAACTTTGTTTTGAGAGAGATGCATTTTTTGGAAATATTTTACACCTAGTACAATTAAACAATCTAACAAAAGCTATAAAAATATAAATATTTTCATTTGAAAGCTTACGGAAAACAAAAAGTTATCTTTATCAATCTAATCCATTATAGTTAAAGAAAGTTAAAAAATTAAAAATATATATTTAAATAGAATGTTTAAATATTCAAAAAAATGTTTTTATATAACATTTTTTAAAAGATAAATAACATTTTTGAAAAAATATATAAAATTCTATTTTAAGAACATTTCTAAAAGTTTAAACAAGTCATTAAAAAGCATCTATGAAAATTTATCATATAGGAGAGAGAAAAGAATATAAAAAACATTATTTTGATAAATAATTTTCAAACGATACCGTTTTGGTAAATAAATATTTTTATCTACATTTTTTTGGGAAAAAAACTCGAATTAGATGTTACATGGATGTCAAAGTGGTTAATGTGATGGTTCAAATCCAACGCAACTAACAATTTGTCAATCTATTATTAGTTGATAAACCCCTTTTGTTATTAAATTAAATCTTATATGAGATAATAAAAAAATGCTATCATCAAGCGACTAAATGATCAGAAGAAATTTACTTATGAGACTTAGTTAACATTTATAAAATAAAAAGTATCTTATGAATTATGACTTTTATACATCATTTTTAACAGAAAAACTGATATTAAGTTGGTTTTCATTTATTTCTCTTTTGTTTTTTAAGGAAAATCCAAACCAGACCAAAAGTTTAGGTTGTGAATGAAAATCATAAACCAAAACATCATAACTCTGATTTGATTATTTATTTTATATAATTTTAACATTTTTATAACAAGAATTACTTCAGAACCCTATCACTTTTTTTGGTGTATAGCAACTGTATTTTTAAAGTCGCACTCCCCATATTTTCTATAAAAAAACAACCAAAAAAATATTAAAAAATTAAGTCCTCTTATTTTTCAACACACATGTTTCCTCATTTTTAAAGATCCTACTACCATAATACCATTCTTAGCAATACCTCCAAACTTTCATACTCAAAGTTGCTTAACTTTGTTGACTCACCGATTACATACTCTCCTAACATTATCATATAATACTAAAGGGTTGTTTGAATCAGCTTTTTAATATTCAGATGTTTGAATGGTTTAGCATTTAATAGTTTAGACGGTTTGTTTCGCGAGCAAATGTTTGAATGGTTTAGACATTTGTCTTTAAATGGTTAAGCATTATACTAATACTGAATGATCAAGACCTCTTAGCTGAATTAAACAGACATTGTCTTTGCATAGTTAACGATATACTAACTCTAATGATTCAAACCTCTTAATGATTCATCACTTTATGATTCAGACATCTTATTATTTCAATACTTAATTATTTAGAAGTTATCAAAACAGACCCTAACAAACTTATCGTATGACTTAAATAACTTCATATAATATTAAACATACATCATTTAGTTTTACAGCTTACACCCTTATCGCTTGAATAACATAACATCATATAATATTACAACTAGTCCTTTGATTTTACAGCCTTTAAATCTTATCGCCTAGAAAACATTTCATAAATAAGACTTTTCCAACATGTTGACATATATTTATTTGGATGTGTCGATTATTGTACTCGAATCATCCGAAAGTTATTGGTTCTAGAAGAGTTATTCCAATTGTGGTGTGATGCTAATCATATTATATATATTAATTACCTCGTAATATATCTAAATAAAAGACGTTAGATCTCATAGAATATGCAAATTTTATTTATATATAGCCAAAAGGAGCCATATTTGCTGACCAATGGACTGCAAATTTGAATAGATCAAAAGTTTTTAAACCACGTAAAGCAAGACCGTAATATTTGTCAACTTTGACCATCGAGACGTTCTTTACGACGTCACCATGACGTATTGATTATTATAGGCAATGTTGTTGAGGCCGGCCGGTCCGATCGGTTCGACCGCGAATCAGTGGCTGGTCCGGTCCGGTCTGGTATGAATCGTTTTGAAGGGGTCAGATCGGGAAACCGGACCGGTTTTCGTTTTTTTTATTTAAATTTTAATGGGTAAAAACGGGGTGTTAAACCATAAATTAGTACGTCGAATATACAAATATAGTTAAGTTTTATATATAACTATAAAATATATATAAATCATATATAAATTACTTATATTTAATTACATATATAAATATAATTAAAATATAGTTAAATCTGGTCCGACCGGTCGACCACCAAACCAGTAAGACGTCCGATTCGACGTCCGATCCGATTCTGAAAACATTGATTATAGAGTCTGTTTCGAGGGGAAAAAACAATTCGCAGTGAAAACATATATATACAAGCAATCATATTTATTTATTTTTATATTCAATAAAGATAATATATATTTTAATAATTTAAACTATGAATTATGTATTGAATAATAAAATCCAACAATTTACGAGTACACTTCTAATTTTGATCCATAGTAAAAAATTATCTCGTTTGCATAATCAGTTATAGATTTACACTTAAGTTTCATTCGATTTGCTTATAATGATGATTATGAAAGAAAAATGAAAACATACATTGCAAGCAAAATTAGGCAAAAAGAATTTTTAATGACATTAAAAGTGAAATTTTATAAATGTTATTAGTTAAATTGTTAGTATGAGTTTTTATTAGCCAACGAATCATAGTTTGAATGATTAAAATTCAACATGAATTGTTGCCTAATGCATAAGTACCGTTGCTCATGGGTTGTGACTACAGTTGTAGTTCCTGATGCTCATGGGTTGGCACTCTGCAAACCAATTTGACGATTTGCACACAAGTCCCGAACTAAAATGATAATTACATCTGGCCAATTAAAACTCATGTTACCTTCGTGTTCAGGTTGATCGGATGAGGTTAGTGAAGTCTTGCCGATTAAATCTTGTCTATTACAAGATTAATGGGACATGAAGGTTTCGTTTTGCAATCAGTTATAAACACCAAGTGTCACGTGATCATAACCATTCAATATATCTTTATAGTATGTGAGCTCAGAGATAAAGTTATTGATAATCTCATCATTTAGGGGTTGTTTGATTACACTAACTCGTAAGATCTAACTGAGTCAGAAGCTAACTCAGTTAGAAGTTCTAACTGAGTCTGCATCTGACTAAAATTTAGTTATTTGATTCAGTATCTGATTAACTCTGCTAAATGATAAAAATATATAATTTAATTTATATATTTATAAAATTCATACATTGTTAAAAATAAAAAACCAAATAAGTGATTAAAACTTTGATTAATCACCTTCACACCCTCTCTCTCCATCTCCACCCCTTTGTATCACAAATCTCTCACATCTCATCATCCCCAATCTTCCACATCTCCTATGTTCAATTCATCTGGGTCATCATCATCGCAAGTGGGGGGATTGGCCGAGGGATGGGGTCGCACAGGTGAAGGGGAGAATGAAGAAGGGATCGGCCGAGAAGGGGGTTGAGCAGACGGGGAGACTGAGGGGAGACCGCAGTGGGGGATCGGCTGAGGAGGGGTCGCGCAAGTGGGGGCGGGCCGACGAAAGGGAGACGACTGAGGGGAGTTTGGCCAAGGGGAGACGGGCGAAGGGAGGGGCAACACCCCTTTCCCGGTTCAGCAAGTTTTAATTTAAGGTCTGGGTCAGAACCCACGGACCCGATCAGATAACAACACAGTCACATCAAACACGTTAACCGGCTGATCGAGTCAGTTAGTCAGCCGGATCAGCCAAAATCAAACAGCCCCTTACATTCATTTGATATGTTTCACAATCTCTATGCATTTAAAAACTTATTCTCACACCAAATTAGGTCATTCGAAACCCCTTCTATATTATTCTCACACCAAGTTAGGTCACTCGGAACCCCTTCTATATGGTAAGTTTATTAGTGTTGTGGTCTTTAGAATTCAATCTGATTGCTTGATTATTATCATATGTAGTTCATCGACATCCTAGTCACCACCTCGCTTGTGGCCATTATCGCCGCCATCATAGCCATCACCTCGCCCGCCATCATCACTGTCACACCCCCGCTAAGAGCGGAAACACGGGGGCGTAACGAGACGGGAATCGTCATAACACATGGTAAGCGATAGAGATGCAATAATAATAATGATGACATGCGTGCCATGACGACACCCGACAACAAGGGGACTTGTGTCGTGTTTAGTCAGTATTCACGACAACATAGCCATAAGCATAAACATGATATAAGATAAACATAGGTAATAACATTGTATGCAATTCCCACAACCCGGGAACAAGTTACAAAGTATAATGTTGTTTGAAACAGTTACAACAATTGTTTTCAAAAAGACAAGTTTGGCCCGAAAATGCATCCTAGGGTCTCCACTAAGGCAGCACACCTAGAACCTCAGCTAGCATGATCACCTGAAAATATATGCTCAAAATGGTCAACAAAATTGTTGGTGAGCTCGCAGGTTTAAGTAATAAAAGTGTAAGCGATGCTGTATAAAGTAAATGATATGGAATACCGTGAATACAGTTATATACACAAGTAAAATCACATGACATGAGCTTTGCAACCAAACCTAGCGACGTACACAAAGAAATTGTCGGCATATATTCACCCAAGGCCCGTACCTGGCTATTGTTGGTACTAACTAGTATACCAACACGAGGGTGGGGGTGTCAACCCAGTAGTACTACCAATACCTAACCGTCGGTTCCCACACTGGAATTAAATAGTTGCAAAGATAGAACCACACAGCAGACCCAAGCATCTATCAGATAAGTACTTGCAACACAGTATCACGTTGATTCCTTGTATGAAAATTGTATGTATGTTGTACAGCATAGAAAACGGGCGAGCATACTTTTCTCCTATGTTTGTAAATGTTTGTAAAGTAGTATAAGCATAAAAAGGGGCCACGAAACTCACATGTTAAGTGGTAAGTATGAAAGGTCGAGATTCCAACAGTTGAATGCAATGATCGGTCAAACACCTATTGACAGTTATTGTCAAGCATTAATGACATGTATAAAGCGTATAGTAATGTTTGGTCGGTTCGGGTTGTATCGGTTCGGTCGTGGGTGGCACACACACACAAGCGGACACACGTATCAGATCTTATGTAGATCCAGTACTACGAGTAGTTGTCATTGCTTATGACATCCTTGTAAAGATCTCATTGTTATGAAGATGACACTTGTTAAGTATTTGTAGTTTCAAATGGGTTGTCGGTAATTGTAAAATGTTAGGTTTATTTCAATTGAAGTAGTATGTGCATGTTGATAGCGTTGACTTTAATCTTTGGGGTCAAGCAATGACACTTTTACTGATGTTGCCTTATCATCATCACACAACACACACATTCGCACGACCTTCATTCGTGCGATTGGACTCAGTCGCACCACACAACACACACATTCGCACGACCCAACCTCCATGCGCACGAATCAACCCTCAATCGTGCGAATTAGCTACTTTCGTGCGATTGAACCTTCATTCGTGCGATTGGACTCCAGTCGTGCGAAACACGCACAATCGCATACACTCAGTCGGTCACCTGACTCAATCGCACACAATCATTCATACGCATGACTCAATCGTATACACTCATTCGCACGCATGACTCAATCGCATACAAACACCCAGTCGCACGACTCAGTCGCACGACATGCCTAGTCGCACAACTCAGTCGCACGATTGACTTAGACGCATGATTCAGTCGCACGACTCACTCAGTCGCACGGCTCAATCGCATGACAGACCCAGTCGCCTGAACTGCAGAATCGCGACTGCGGTCGGCTGAGCAGCCCCCGAGCTGCTCTAACGCGAGTTTTATACCACGAGGACTTCCAGAAACACTCAAAAAACATACACAAACATAAACACAAGCAGAAAGACCTCACACGCACCCACACGACCTCATGTGCTCGGATGAACCCGAGCACCCGAAACCCTAGAAAACCACAGCAGTAAAAAGACAAGAAAAGACAACCAAAGTCGTCTACCTGCTAGAAATGAGTAGATGAGGCTGTAGATGAAGACTAGACGACGAAAACGAGACCACACGGGTAGATTTTGGTGCTAGAATGAAGAAAATGTGTGTGTAGGGAGTGAAGAGGTGAAGAAGATGAAGTGAGTGAGGAATGGCTGGAATGGGTTTTATACCGCCCAAGTTTGCAAAATTACAAGTTTAGTCCCTGCACTTAACCCTCGAGTTTCCCAAAATTTGTTTCGGTTGATTACGACCTTAAAATGTTCGTTATATTAAGGTTAAAAGCGTGTTTAATGGCATTTGATAGTCTAAAATGGTTTTATTGATGACAATGGTCGAAATTAAAAATGTTATATTTGGTGGTAATGGTGATGAAATTTATAAAAGTTTTATGCTTAACACACGTTCTCGAAGGAAGTACAGGCACAAAGGAAAATAAGCAGACATGATTCCTTAAAGCAGGAGTTCATGAAGAAAAGGAAGAATAATTAAAATATTTCTATGTTTATTTATGTCGTTCGACGGACCTTAAGGTGACGAATGTCACAATCACCACCTCCACCTCTACCACCCCTGCTACCCAATGTCACTATTAATGTCAATAACCCTCTCTCACCACCACCACCACCATGGCCCCACCCCCGTTTTCTCCACCCCCGCTACCAGCATATCCGCCAACATCATCTTCAGTCAAGACGCCACCTCGATTGCCACTACTATATTCATCACATTTGTTGAGACCTCTACAGTTGACGTAGTGCACCACCTCCACTGTAGCTATCACTGCTCTTCGTCGCTATTGGCCTACATAAGAGAAAATATAGTGGACGGGTCTATTTTTAGTGTTTTTTTCCCTTATGTAAAGACCAGTTTTACACGAACTTTTTTTTATCAAAACCTATTTTGACTCGTTATTTAACCTGACTCGTCTGTGTGTCATGTCAGGCTTATTACCCACACATCCTTAAACAAATTTCAAACAAAATATTATATTTGGATAATCGATATTCAATTAGAAAATAAAAAAAAACATGAAACTATCGAGTGAGCACAAAGATTGGAACAATGATCCTAGACGCCTTAGGACCCACCCACTCATTTTAGTTAATTTTTTTTATTATTGTATTTAAAAAGTTAATAATATATTAACGGGCTTTGAATGACGGGCACACAATAATTTACTAAGTATCTATTTATTGTTTTACCAAGGATCATCAGTCATCACACTTATGTTTCAGTAATCCATTATTGTTTACTTAGTTTGTTTTCTATCATATGTTGTGTTAACACCTATACAAAATATCGACTTAATTAGCTATTTTTATGTTTATTAAGAAGTATTAAATTTGTATGATATGAAAAAAAACGTGATTCTAATAATTTACAATCACATCTTTCTAAGAAATCGTACGTAATTATTAATATTCTTTTGTTAATCAATAGAAATTTTATTAAGGTCATTCAAATTTAATTATAAATTTTTTCATGCTATTATGAACTTTTTGATTTTGTATAACCGGTTAGACGAAGAGTTTCAAGTAAACGTATTTAACAAATTTTTAAAAGCTACATGTTACAAAAAATTAAACTTACAAAACTATAATTAAATATAATTAGATTACATAATTATCTCGTCTAACTCTATAAATTTTGAGGTATTATTTTTATTTTTTACATTTGTGTGTGTGTTTGTGGTGGAGGCCTTGGAAGGATGACATTGCTGACTATTTCTGAGCCACCATAACTCTTTTTGTATTTCTTTCTTTTCTGATTTTTGTCAAAGTTTTGGTTTGACATAACAAAATGTCATATTCATGAGTAATAATCTGAATTCTGATTGAGTAAGAACCTGTTAATTTATTTGTACATAATTATTTATTTCGTAGGATGGGTTGTCTTTTTTGAACATCAATAAGTTTTACGTATAAGTTAGAAATAATATGTTCCAAATAAATGGGTGTAAAAGAATAATTGACACTTAAAAACCAGAAAAATAACACAACAATATGCTAAAAGTCTAAACTTGGCATTTAGTTATAATTCAAACTAGATTAATATCTCGTGTATCACACAGGTTAAATAAATCAAATATTAGATAATTACTAATGAAAATTTATTAATTATAAAACTATATTTTGAGATAAGATATGATTAAACTTACCTATAATCAATGATTATAAGTAATAAACCAATTTTATAATTTTCTTTAAACTGTTGTATTTTAGTTTCTTTTATTAAAAAATTAAAACATTTTGTTCAAAATCAAACCGTTTTAAAAAATATCATTTTATAAAAAAGATCTTATTATAACTCTGAATTTTAATTAATATGGTTCATAAAAATTTATTGTTTAAAAGCACTGCTTTTTATATTATGTATTTTTAAAATAGCTTGATATTGCATTTGTAAAAATACCTCTTTTTTAATTTATTAAAAAACTATTTTAATCTGAAAAAATTAAATAATATAATTGGTAGGTAATGTAAATATTTAATAGGAAAGAGAAACCGAAAAAATAAATTTAGGATGTATAAAATTATTAAAATTGACAACTCAAAACATTTTTTTATTATAATACATAAAATGTTATGCAATAAGAAAACCCTGATTAGTATAAAAAATAAGATTTTAATAATTCAAAGTATTGGTCAATATTAATCCCAACTAACGATTTGACCAATATTAATCCCAATTTTTTATTTTGTTACTAACAAACGGTTCCATACTAACTTTTTGTTAACTTCGTTAGTTTTTTATGACGTAATGTATAATATACAAATAATTAGAAATATTAAAATATTACTTATTTTTTTTATAAAAGATCAATTTTGAAGTTATTCAATGTAACGCTTTTATCCTGATGGAGTAGTTTGGAGATAGAGACGCAAAAAGTGAACATATTTGTATTTTTTTTATTTTAACTATGTAATACGTCACGTCACATATCACATCTCACGTGTCATATCATAAAAACTAACAAAGTAAACGAATCGTTAGCATGGGATTATTATTGGTAACGAAATCGAAAGTTGGGATCAATACAAGTTAAACTGTTAGTTATGATTAATATGAGCCAATAAACAATAGTTTGCATTAATATGGATTTTTCTATAAAAATGGTTAATTTTGAATGCTTTAAGCTTAATTAGGGCCGGATTAGATAAGTTCATTTGCCCTTATTTGATGGATGCCTATTTCATGAATGGAAAAGTCAGGTTCCTTTAATCCCTCGGTTGATCAAACTTTCTATTAATAAAGGTATTAAACGTTGTACCTAAGTTAAAAAGAATTTTTTTAAAAATTCTATTACAATCCTTCAGTTGAAAGTTCTTGTTTCACAACTTTTTTTGTATAAAACAATATTCAATACATTCCCTTCAACTAATCTATTGATTTAAATGCCTAATTTATAAGAAAACAATAATGTTAGATACCTCTATTAATTTATTAATTAATTAATTTATTTGATTTGCGAACTCACATAACTATTAAACTACTCTTACATGTACACTATTTTCAATAATAGTCAATGAAATCCATACTCACACCACTTGAGATGAAAACCATACCAATACATTCGTACCATTGCACTACGCTACATAACCAATATTGGTGTTAAATACCTTTGTTCAAAGAAAATTTCAACTAAACAAATGAAACCAGACCTTTATATTTATCAGTAAAAAGTTGCTTTTTGAAAAAATAGTTTCTCTTATATTTTTTGTATAATAAATAATCAAAATATCTATTTTGATATGTCAAGCAATCAATTAGAAAGAAGAGATAATAAGCTAGGTACTTATTTCTTTGTTTGTTGTCTATATGTCATGTTCTAACTTTCGTCTCAAATGACATTAACTTTGTGGAGAGAAAAAAGGACCAAGACTTTAAGAGTTTGAAGAAGTTGAGATTTGTGGGCCCCAAAATAACCACCAAGTCAATGCTCATGACTTTGACCAAGTTGAAATATTCACCCCAAACCCTCTTCACATACAATATCACATTCCTACTTCATATAAGACACAAAGCTAAAGGTTCTACACACACAAGCACACCCCAACAAGTAATCCACCAACAAAACAGTTAACAACAGGATCTATGGATACACAGGTGAATAAAAACTGTAGTTCTAGAACAGATTTAGTTGACGAAGAAGACGACGTACCTCTCCCGGGGTTTCGGTTTCATCCGCTTGATGAAGAACTTGTCGGGTTTTATCTCCTGCGAAAGGTTCAGAAGAAACCGCTCAGTATCGAACTCATAAAAGAGATCGACATCTACAAACACGATCCGTGGGATCTTCCAAGTATGAACTCATCTTTAATTCATCTTTTTTACTACATACATGTGTGTGTGTGTATATATATATATATATATATATATATATGAGTGTGTGTTAGTAGTAAAAAAACTGGAGGCTGGCTAATTATTAATTAAGCTAGATGGATTGTGCAATCAAAGATTTAAACAAAAGTTGTGTTGGTAATAGTATTTTGAAGGGTTTATTGGTTATGACTTGTGAATTATATTTTTTTTGTATCTACTGAAGATTTAAACAATTGTTAGTGGTTTCTATGTATGTAATAACTAGTAATGGTTTCTGGGTAATCCGTTACCTCGTTCAAAAGGGAACAACAAACTTTTCTGACTCTTGAATCTGCTCGTCAACTTAGCGGACTTTACTAATCACTTGTCTTTCGATCGGTTAGCATGCCATCTGATGTAGTCGGAAACAGAAAAATAGATAATTGAACCTGTTGATTCACGAGAATACCAGGAACAATTCTTTTAACTATCATAGAGTCTAAAGTCTATTTGTCACACTAGTGATTCAAACTTCAAAGTCAGAAAAGTCATAGTGATTGCCCAAACTTGTCCGGTCACAAACGGTCACGAATGACCTTTTGTGACTGATTTGTGACCGAAATGGCAGTCTTAAGTACTCGGTATTGTTAATGACTTAATTAGATCACAAATCATCATGTGATTAATGATTTCTCTTGATTGAAAATGGTGCAGAAGGTAGTAATTCAGGAGAAAAAGAATGGTACTTCTTCTGCAGAAGAGGAAGGAAGTACAGGAACAGCATACGACCTAACAGAGTCACCGGATCCGGTTTCTGGAAAGCCACCGGCATCGATCGTCCAATTTACTCCGACGACGGATCCGTCTGCATCGGCCTCAAGAAATCACTCGTTTACTACCGCGGCAGCGCGGGTAAAGGCACCAAAACCGAGTGGATGATGCACGAGTTTCGTCTTCCTCCTCACTCCAACAACAACAACAAACACACGAATGATACATCAATCGCCCAAGAAGCTGTAAGAATTACCAAAACCTAACAAATCAAATCTCAAATTTCAGTAAAAGCCTGTATAATAGTGGTTCATAGTCTCGTAACGGTTAAAAGCGTACTTTAAGATTAAGAGTTAAAGCTAACATCTTAATAGTTATCTCTTAACCATTCATACTTAATGTTACCTCTTAACTACTAAAGTGTTAAAGTGTTATGAAAAATAGATAATTTTTTAATGATCATTAAAAGACTACCAAACAGCTTCTAAGTTTTTGTATGATTTACACACGAGACTTACGTCGAACTTCTTGTGTGCATGCAGGAAGTATGGACATTGTGTAGAATCCTGAAGCGATCACCGTGCTACAAGAAGACGTTACCCGAATGGCGAGAATCAACGACGCGAAAATCACCTCCGGTGGTCGAAACAAGCAGCGGCGACTCCGATTACGATCGGCAAAGCTACATCAGCTTTCAAACTCCGGTGATCACCGATAACAAACCGTTTGTTAATAACAATAATCACCACCACCACCAACACCGGCATGTGACGAATCAGATGATTATAGGGCACGTAACGTCGCCGGTGACACCTGAACCGCCGTCGACGGTGGCATCGTGCTCGAGCTTCGCTGGTGTAGATGTGAACGAGATCATTAAGCATGGAGATTGGGATGATTTGAGATCAGTTGTGGATCAGTTTTGTGTTGCTGATGGTGATCCGTTTTTCCTCATGTAATGCAGGGTTGTACGTTGTGCATGGGGAGTCGTACACACTTGTATGATCAGTTAGGTATCGATGCAACTGTTTGTTGATGATATTTTTGTAGTTGTTACTGTACAACTTATGCATGTGTATAATAGTTTCTAAGCTTGTATGTTTTGTTACGTGTTTATATATTACACAAGCTTTGTAACCAACTTTTTATTAGAATTTAATGTAATGATGATATACGCTTTTAGTTTGCAATTATTTTATTATCGTTACTAAAATCATCAAACCTCTAACATTTTATTTTCATAACTTTTAGTTAAAGAATATAGATTTTTTTACCATTTGAATTTTAGGTGATGAATTTCTCTTACTTTTACATCTTTCTATTGTTCTATGATTATAATATAATGTAATAATTTATAAACCATATTATGTCAGATGTATTAGACTGAACAAACATGATAAACATTCGATTTATCAATAATTGCAATGTATTTATAAGCAGGGGCGGACCTACCTTGGTTCGAGGGGTAGCCTCCGCTACCCCTCAACTTTTCACGGCTAGTGTTAAAAAAATTACGTTTTTATGTTATAATTTTTTTTATGGTTTTACGTTACCCCTGAAAAAATATTACGTTACCCATGAAAAAATAGTACGTTACCCCTGAAAACTTTTTACGTTGCCCCTAAAAAAAATTAAACTCAAAACTTTATAGAAACTAAATTTTTTTTATAAAAATTAGTCTAATATTTTATAAAAACTATTAATTTTTATAAAAACATTATAAAACTCAATTACCCAATTAACATATAAAGCCTAATTCATTTTAAACCCAATTAATTAAAAGCCCAATTTATATTAAACCCAACTAACATAAATAACATTTTGTGGAATTGAAGCCCATTTATAAAAACATTATAAACGCATCTTCTTATTCTAATAAAAAGGTAAATGAGTGTGTCACTTGTCACCACCACATTCATAATTATCTTTTTAATAAAATAAGAAAGATATTTTTTTTATTAATGCTATTTCTATAGAGATAGTTTTTTATAAAATGATTTTCTTCAAAAAATAAAACTATTTTTATTTAATATTTCAAAATTGGTTTTTTAAAGTAATTTTTTTAAAAATTTAAAACGTTATTTTAAAACAAAATATTAATTTATCTTTGAAAAGAACAAAAAATTAATAAATAATTAAAAACAAAATATTTAATTTATTCAACCCGTGTAATACACGGGGTTACTAAAGCTAGTTTAACATGAAAACATAAAACACAAAAACCGACCCTTCCGGCTTTCCCCCACCCTGCTGCAATTTTCTTGCTGCTTCGATTTTGATGCTGCAGCTGCGATTTTGATGCTGTTGCTGCGATTTTATGTTGCTGCTGCGATTTTGATGTTGCTGCTACGATTTTGATGTTGTTGCTGCGATTTTGCTGCTGCTGCTACTTGTTTGTGGTTGTTGCTGCTTGTTTGTGGTTGTTTCTTGCTGCGATTTTATGGAATTGAACTATTGAAGCTTTAAAGGTAATCTTTTACTTTCTAGGTTTAATTGTTATTGATTTAATGTTTAGGTTACATTTACAATTAGGGATTTATTTGCAAGATTTGTAGAGTTATGAATTTGATATTAAAATGTTATAAATCCAAATTGTGTTATTTCTAGAGTAGAAGATTGATTATTGTGTTACTTTTTATAATTTAGGGATTTGGAAGATGAAAAAACAAGTTCTTATAGGATTTTTTTTAAAAGAAAATTTCAAGTGGAAGATATAGGTTCTAATAATGATGATAATATTGGATCAACAACTTCTTTGAGTTCAATTCCCTCGGTTTCAATTCCTTCGGGTTCAATTCTTTCGGGTTCAATTCCTTTGATCCCAAATGGACTTGATTTGAATGATCTTCCTTCTAACCCTTTTGATATGCCTTCTATTGTTAGTTATCATCCTAATCAAATGGCAAACATAAGAAGACACTATCTTGTTAAAAAGGCTTTTCAACCACGAAATCATAAATTTCCATTCAAAGAGTATTCTAGTGGGCAAAGACGTTTTAATGTTAAATGGTTTGATGCATATATGTGGTTAGAGTATAGTACTAAAGTGAACAAAGCCTATTGTTTATATTTTTATTTATTTAAAGAAAATGTTGGCAATCAACGTGTAAGAGATACTTTTTCAAGTTCAAGTGAAGGGTTTTGTAATTGGAATAAACCGGGTGCCTTAAAAGACCATGTTGGATCAGTTAACAGTCATCATAATAAGACAATGCAAAAATGTGATGAACTCTTGAAACAAAAACAATCTATTGATGTTAAGTTAAATACGATAAGTGATCAAGAAAAAGTTGCAAACTGGTATAGATTATTGGGGTCTATTATTAGCGCTAGGGTTCTTAACATGGTTGTTAATACGGTTTCTGCTTCTTGCAAACGAAAAGATATGTTGCGGGAGGCAAAAAGAAAGAGTGTGGAGGAAGGAATTCTTTCAGGTTTTTTTAAGACCGAAAAAGGATTAAATCAAGAGAGTTCCATAATACGAGCCAAAGATACAAGATGGGGTTCTCATCATACAACAATCATAAGTGTGCTTACATTATTTCCAGAAGTTGTTGACGTGCTTCGTTATGTTAAAAAAAAGAGACAACACTCAATAACGAATTAGTGCAAAAGGTATTTTATCCTATTTTAAAAAAAATTGAGTTTGTTTTTATGCACACTTGATGGAACATATTTTGTGACACACAAGGGAAGGAATATTTGAACAATGCTCTAGTATGTGCGGTTGAAAGAGAAACGTGTGATGAAGTGACTAATGAGGATGTAATGCTTTGTTTTCAAGTTATGAAAAACCGAAGAGGTGAATTCTGAGATCAATTAGGTATTTCATTAGCTTTTTTTATTAGGTATTTCATCAGAAGGAATAGTACGTGTTTGGTTAGGATTGAGTTAGGTTATTTATTTTATTATTTAATAGTGTTTGAGTTATTTTAAGAGTGATATAGGTAACTTATAAACAGTGGCGGATCTAGAAATAGATTTCAGGGGTAACGTAACTGTTTATAAGTTACCTATATCACTCTTAAAATAACTCAAACACTATTAAATAATAAAATAAATAACCTAACTCAATCCTAACCAAACACGTACTATTCCTTCTGATGACAGTCTTAGGTTCGAGACTGATGATAACAGACTAATGTACAAACTTTCCTTAAGGAATGTGTTAGCATAATGCCCCAAGTTTCGTATTCTAGTAACGGAGATAATTGGATGGACTAGTAGTCTGTTAATGATCCAATTAGACAATCAGTCATTCAAAAATTAATAATAACTAATAATAATAACTATCTCTTATTTATATCAAAATTAAATCCTTCATGCTATCCTACATACATAATTCTTAAGACCATCATGGGTAAAACAACACAATTTGAACTCAAATAATAGAGAGCATATGAGTTCTTATCGTTTAATTATGTTACTTGTAATATATACGATACTTTATTCATTCGAGAGTTTGTCGTGATTAGAATGTTCCCTAAGCCAATAGATATCACCGTTAGAGATTGGTAAAAAAACCGATCTCAAAATCGAAATTGACAACCCGACTTAATTTCCAAAACAATTTCTAACTGCTTATAACCTGATTCTGTTCATGGGGTTGAAACCGATTTGTAACCCTATGACTTGAAACCGGTTTCAACCAAGTTAAAAAATTATTTTCAAACCAAACAAACCTTTTAAAAAACCGCCTCAACCTGATTTATATATTGGTTAAAATTGGTTTTGCTTTTGTTGACCAAACCTAAATTGGTTTTAAACCCAAATTCCCTAAGTAACCATTACACGATCTCCCTAAGTAACCTTTTCATGATCTCCCTAAGTAACCTTTCACTAATCTATGTAGTTATATATATTATCACCTCTCACTGATTACTAAAAGATAGCGATAAACTTTACACTTCTCGCTATATGGATAATGATCTTCCATCTCAAGTTACATCTATGAAGTTTGATTACATGTTTACAATGAAAGCTCACATCAATGCAACTTGTTAAATCGTTTTCTCTTGATCTTCTTTCGAGTTATAGTTAAAGATCGCTTGAAGAAAATGTGTTAAAATCATTTTAATCTCTCAACCGTCAAAACGTCTTTTTGCTATACGTATTCTAATAAATAATTTCATTGCAATGGATCTAAAAGTGATTTTAAACTTTTTAATTAGTTGTATAGCACAAAGAATATCACTTGTGAGGTAATAAACATTTTTGCTTACGGGATGGATATGGCTTTTCTTTTCTTTTTTTTTGCCTCCCTTAATTACACATTTTTTATTTGATTAAATTGTCTCATCTTGACTTGATTTCGTTTAAGTTACTTTTTTTAAGAAAAATATGTTCCCCTGTACCTGACTAAGATGATTAATAACGTTTACGTATACATTTTAATATTATAAAACTATTTAAAGTTTGAATTTTTTTTTTTTGAATTTTGTGAATATTTGTTTCACAAGACTACATTTAAGCTTGGAAGGGTTAATTTGTATCGTAACTAGTTTTACTTGTAAGGAACTTTGTTCTATATTTTATGAAAGTTTTCAAGTAATGTTTACATTATTTATCATATTTTAATTCCCAACCTAGAATCTTATAACTTGATGTAGCTTGAACTTGGCTTTTTTCGGTTTTCAAATAGAATTATTTTGGATATGATCAATCCACAGTCCGACAGTCGATATGTATTATTAGACATGTGGTTTATATGACGTAAACCGTTAAATGTTTGCGTCATACTTGGTACTACCGATCAATGGTTTGACTGTGACATAGGCCATGATGCTTCTATTGTTGGTTCTTTTAATTCATTCATATCGGTAAAGTTGACCATAGTCGATCTATAATTCATTTGTTTGATATTTATTGACTTTCTTGACATAATTTGTGCAACCTTTGCATATGACATCACAGGATAAATCTTGAACATGATCATTTCTATGTGATATCATATATCACTTTTTCTTATTTTCTCATTATCAAAAATGATGTATTTATATTTGTAATTAACTATATATACACTAACAATCTACTATGTTAATAAGTTTTCATGTTAACATGTATAATTTATATTTCTCCCTCTATTAATGAAGCAAAAAAGGTCCACCTTCGATAGCTCTTTGTTATTTGTGTTACCTCGTCACATGTGTCCCCCTTGTGATTATTAGTTTCGTTAATAATATTCATATGTTATGTCTAGGACTCATCTTGACATTCGAGGTGTGAAAGAAAGAGGATGTTTTGGTTTACATACTATAACCACAAATTGTCTAACTTGTAACTATTTCTCAAGTAATATGTATATCATGCATAGGAAATTTAAGTACAACTATAAGCAAATGGAATATAGTTGAAACTCTATTACTAGTCCCAACCATTTACATTTATGTGAAACATTAAAGGAATACTTACCACAAACATATATCACAGGATAAGTAAATAATTATACGATAGATAATTTCTAGTTTAATTTAAGCAAGTGACCAAGCATGCATTAAGGATGTTGACTGATCCAAAAACTTATTTGGTCGGTAAAAAACGATAAAATAAACTACATAAATAAAAATGAGGCATGAGCTTCATTAGTTAAATATAATAAAACAAATGCATATTACAACTGTGACATGATTTCATCTTTTAAAAAATATCTATTGAGGCTCATTTGTCAAGCCGTAAGTTACCATTTATAACCCTACACTTAAATATTTTACAAAATGTAGTTGATGCGCAAATAAAATAACACAAACTTGAATTTCTATAAATTTGACATCAAAACTAGCTATCACTGCTACAAAGAGGTTACGTGTAGGAATGTGAAAGATTAGTAATAATATTGGAGATTGCCAAAGCTTTGCAAACCTATTTGCCACCTCAAGACATGCCTTCACCAATCAATAATTTACCCAACTTCTCTTTCATCATAACATATTCTATTAAAGATAGCAAATACAGTTTATAGATAGGTTAAAGAAGGGGACATTACATTACAAATTGAATCAAAAGGTAATAAACAATTTTGAGTTTTGTTCTTTTGTTTTCAAAGTTGTGTATTAGGTAAATTCTAGTTGAAATCCCTATAAAATTACTACTAAGGCCCTGTTTGAAACTTACGTGTATGAATGACTCGGCCAGCAGCAATGGAAAGCCGGACTCGGTCAGAAGGAGGGAAGTGAAGAGTCAGAAGCAAGGGACTCGGTCAGAAGGTGAGGAAGGAAAATCAAACAACCTAACCACTTACCGATCAACAGTCAGATCTGACTGGATTGGGTGAGTTGATATCAAACAATCCTTAAGATTTTTGAAATTACCACAAAGATCAGTGTTTGTAAAGTTGCAATCAAGATATAACAAATGAAACCCGAAATGAAATATCAAAATTTGAAGTTCAATTGTACCACTAAAGTTACCCGAAAATAGATAAATTGCAGTTGCTTGATCTTCGGATAAAAATGCAACCAAAGAATAATGAGATGTTTTATATCATGTTGAGTTGTGGTATCAAAAAGAATAGCAAAGATGACAGCAAAGGGTGATCGAAGTAATTTGAATCCCCCCCCCCCCCCCCCCCCCCGCCCTCTCTTACTTTAATCTATTTATACTAATAAAACAAAATTTCTTAAAATCACTTGTAATTTTTTTTACATTGTCCACATAGGTTTCACTTATGACTTGGACACATGACGTTAATGTAATACAAGCTAAGCATTTAATGATATATTAAATAATAATGATTATTCATATATTTTTCAAATTATAAAATAAACTTTTTGATAAATTAAAAATATGATTTTTATTGGAAACATAATTATTTAAAAACATAATTATATGAAATAGAGTTAATTACACAAATAGTCCTTGTGAATTGATGAAATTAACAACTTTAAATACAAACTTTTCTAAGTAACAAGTTAGGTTCTTTGTTTTTAATTTTGTAACGAGTTTGAGGTACTAAGACTAACGTATGATAAGTATTTTTTTAAATTAAAATAAAATGACCAAATTACCCTTTAATCTTATGAAAAGGACCATTTATGTAAATACCTAATTATAGAGAGATCGTATTTGTAACTTGTTCAAATTAATTTAAAAAGCCATCACCATCCCACCCCACCCCAAACCACCACCCCACGCGTCGTCGCCACCACCCCATATACCTACGCCTGCATTTTTGACTGCCTACTTCGCTATACACACAACACTGGCTACAATTTTGATCATTCTCGATTTCATGGCATTCCGACCAGCCTCCATCACCGCTAGCTACAAATTTTCTTAACCCACCTACCCAACCACCACCATCAGCCTCCATGTAATTCATTTCAAGGCAACAATTTCATTTTGATTCTAAGGATTTCAAATATATTAATCAGGGGTTTACCGATGACCCAACGAAACCCTTCACCACCGTCTCATAAGTGGAACAAGATTGTGGGCAGCAAGGATGGTGTGTGCGTGTGGGAGGTTGTGGAACAAGACGGCGAGTGGTGGTAGTGTCGGTTTCTAGGTTTGTAGATAAAGTAGATTTTAATGGTTTTTATATTATATAATCATTAACAACATTGCAAGTTAAAAAATATTAATAAAAGTATATTTTTAACTTAGATTACACAATAACTCCCCTCATCAAACCAAAGTTACATTATTAGTCCTTCAAATATGAAATTACTAAAATGCCCTTGAGCTTAACTGAAAACTTAACTTAAGTTAATCTTAGACACGAAACTCATTATATTGAAATTTTAAACCCGAACTTGTTAGCCAATTAGTTCCCAAACCTGTTACTTTCACCAAACCATATGGACTATTTGTGTAATTAGCTCTATGAAATATGGTGTTTTTTAAAGAGATAATTTAAAAAAAATGATAGTGTTTATAAAAAGTACTTTTCAAAAAATTAAAGTGTTTAAGAAACAATTCTTTTAAAGCAAATGTTTTTAATGACGAAAGTTTGGGAATGTTGTTATTGTTTTTTACGTTAAATTATTAATTATACGCAATTTCAATCATATTTTGTTTTAAAAATTAGTTTATAATTTGTAATATTAAAAATAAATATTATTATGATATATTCATTCGATCCATGTAATATACGAATTTTTAAACCGGCGGCAGAATAAAATCGAAACAATCTTAATCTCTCTCATGTCTCTCTTGGATGGTGGAGTGACTTCATATGTTGGAGAAGAACAATCGTGGCAAGATGAGAGGCGAAAAAGTAAAGATAGTTGTGTTTAATATGAGGCAATGATGTGAAAAAGAAAACTATTGTAGTAAAAAAAACAAAAAATGTGTAAACTTTCTTTTAGCTATAAGTTGGTTTTTAATATAGGAGTTCAATTTAATTTTGCTATATTCGACAAACATAATCATTTTTATCAAAAAGTTTTGAAACATAAGCTATAATACACAAATTTTATCATTTGTTTTAATTTTAGTCCAAAAATCTCATATTTGAAGGCAAATTGGACCGAAAATAAAATAATTGATAAAAATTTTGGACTAGAATTAATTGATAAAACTTTTGGAATAAAACTAAAACATTTAACAAAACTTTTAAAACTAAATTGATGTTTTCAATCATCTGGATAAAAATAATTATTTTTATCAAATCATGAATATTATATGTTGTCGTCTAACAAATATGATTTTTATACCCTATGTTTTCATCTAACAAATTCAGTCGCGTACCATATTGTTAGACCTTTTGAAGAAGTTGGTGAATTACGAAAATAGTTTTGATGTGTTGTATATAAGTTTCATGTTATTGTATTCTTTTTAAACGTGACATATTTTTACCTTCTTTCCCTCGTTGTATGTAACTTGTGGTATTTTAACAATTTTGTGTAATATGTGTATAACGTAAAATAATATGTATAAAAGGTGTGTCATAATACAAATAATGATAAAAGGTAAATGTTAGAGTGTGATAAAAAGTGATAAAAGTTTTAATATATAAGTTAATTAGCGATCTTTAAATCACCAAAATCTAAATGAGCGCACGACACACCCCAAGCCTAACATAACAGATTTAGGGGGTGTTTGTTTTTTGTCAAAAGCTCTTCTGTATCTCTTCATCTGCGCGCTCGCAGACGCGGAAAGAGTTACGTTTCATTAAAAAACGTCTTCCTGACGTCTGCACGGAGAAGATGTGAAACAAGCTCTTCTGATCTATTCACAGCCTCTTATGATCTATTCACAACCTCTTCTAACCCTATTCTTCTTTCATTTGAAACCTCACATCTCTGAACACCACCTCCCCACTCCACACCATCGCCCCCATTCCACACCACCACCCCGTCACCATCATTTTCCACCGTCGCCGTCTTATCACGTCGCAACCTACCCCCTTCGACCCCCCAAAGACTCCCCTTCGACCGTCCCTCGCAACAGCCCCTTCGACCGCCCAAGCAGCAGTCCCTTCGACCCCCATTCGAGCCACTTCGACCGCCCAAGCAGCAGCCCCTTCGACCCCCCTTCGACCCGCTCCCCCTCGCAGCAGCCCCCTTCG
Organism: Flaveria trinervia; assembly: GCA_025506515.1. Classification (NCBI taxonomy): domain Eukaryota; kingdom Viridiplantae; phylum Streptophyta; class Magnoliopsida; order Asterales; family Asteraceae; genus Flaveria; species Flaveria trinervia. The sequence continues at coordinate 117,146,143 of CM046444.1, read as the reverse complement.
AGCCACCTTCGACCGCCCAAGCAGCAGCCCCTTCGACCCCCCTTCGACCCGCCCCCCCTCGCAGCAGCCCCTTCGAGCCACCTTCGACCGCCCAAGCAGCAGCCCCTTCGACCCCCCTTCGACCCCCTTTCGAGCCACCCTCGCAGCAGCCCCTATGACCCCCTCACAGGTTAGTTTTTTTATTTAGTTTAATATATTATTGATTTGTTGTTTGTGTAAGATGATATATGATTTGTATAGGTAGATTTTTCATTTTAGTTTGTATGTTAGTGATGCATGATTAGTTTGTATATGGTTAGTGTGCTTGGTGATTGGTATACTTTGTATGATTAGTTTGTATGATGAATGAATTGGTTTGTGTGGTTGGTGTTTTGGTTTAAATTTGGTTTAATATTTGGTTTGTTTATGGTTAGTGTGCTTGGTGTGGTTGGTGTTTTGGTATAGTTTGTATGATTAGTTTGTATGAGGAATAAATTTGTTTGTGTGGTTGGTGTTTTGGTTTAAATTTGGTTTAGTATTTGGTTTTTTACGATTAGTGATTGTGTTTTTATTGTTTAATAGAAATGGGCGAGAAACATCAATGGTCAAGTGATCAAATTCAATGTTTATTAGAAACTTGTGTTGAAGAAATAAATAAGGTGGGCAGGAAAGGTTTGAGTATGTAAAAAGACTCTTGGAATATATTAGGAAATGTTCTTAAAGAAAAATTGGCCTTGAATTGAATCAAAAACAAATGAAGAACGCCAATGACAATCTGAAAGCCAAGTACGTCGGATTTGTGTATTTGAAAAACAAAACGGGCAATATATATAATCCTCAAACAAATACTTTTTCCCTAACAAACGAGGAGTGGGAAGAATTTAAGAAGGTATGTTCATATATATATATATATATATATATATATAATATATATATATATATATATATATAAAGGCCACATATAAACATATACTTATAATATTTTATATTTTGGGTTTAGGGGCATCCGAATGTTGGATCTTTGAAAACGACTCCATTGCCTTTTTCATAACTTTGTGTAGAATTATTTGATGGTAATACTGCCATTGGAATTTACAAGTGGACTTCAACTCAAACAACTTCAGTTGCTGGATCATCTTCTGCTCAACGTGTCAAACCACTTATGATTACAAATAAAATTCTTCATGACATAGAAGATGATGTCGGCTCTTTTGTTTTTGAACAACACAATTCCGAGCCTATCCTGAGGATACTCCCGAGCCTACCGAGGATCCTACACCCGACCCTATTCTAAACAAAAGGGCCAGAACCTCGAAATCATCTATCACATCTGATGATTTAACATTTGATATGCAAAAGGCTCTTCAATTTTTAATTAAAGGAAAAGAAGGACCAACAGTGCTTTAATGTTCTGAGAGGTTAAAATTAGTTGGGTTAGACCCGATAGATCCTTTATTTTTAGCTGCTTTTCATATGTTTGGAGTGTCGTCATCCATGAGAGAGGCGTGGATGACATTGCCAGGAATTCTAGAAGTATTAAAATGATGGATTACAATGACTGCTAAAAGTATGAAACTAATATAATTGTGCACGTGACATTGTTTATGTTTGATGGTTGTATTTGGTTAGTGATGACATGATTAATGATTGTATTTGGTTGGTGATGACATTTTGTTATGTTTTATGGTTGTATTTGGTTCGTGATGACATTGTTTATGGTTAATGGTTATAATGACATTTTCTTTATGACATTTTTATGTTTAATGGTTGTTTTTTTATTATTAACACGGTATCATATGGATTATAATAAGAAATTACTTCTAGTAATTCTTATGTATGTATATGTTCGTTTTTTTGGAGAAGAGGTTTGAAACGAATGCGAGACAATGATTCAGAAATGACGGGACATAAATACACGTTAGAGTTATTGCAAGGAAATCCCAAACAATGCATCGAATTGCTACGTATGTCTCGTGAATCCTTTGTCCGACTATGTGCACATTTTAGAATAAATTATTCGTTAAAGGATAAGTAAACATGTATCGGTTGAGGAGAAGATGGCTATGTTTCTAATGATAATTGGTCATAATCAACGTTACGTGATTATAAAGCATAGATTTCAACACTCAAAGCAAACAATTCATAAATTCTTTTTATGAAGTGTTAGGTAAAATGATGCTTTTTGCCAAGATATAATAATACCAATTTCTTTCAATCCGAATCCAAACATTCCGGGACATAACAAAAGACTTCGGCGAATTTTTAAGGGAGCGGTTGGTGCACTTGATGGTACTTTGATACATGTTGTCCCTGCTAATAAACAAGATTTATATAGAGGAATGAGAAAAGGAGAGTGTTATCAAAACGTATTAGCAATTTGTGATTTCAACATGATTTTTACATTCATTATGGCGGGTTGGGAAGGGGTAGCACATGATTCCAGAATATTATCAAAGGCCTTATCAGATACAAAAGCTCCATTCCCGTTACCACTATCAGGTATATAAATTGTTTTTAAATGTTTGGTGTTTTAGTTTAATTTCCTAATTATTCATATATCTTTACAGATAAATATTATCTTTGTGATGCCGCTTATACACACATACGAGGATTTATGGCTCCATATCATAATGTAAGGTATTGACTTGGAGATTTTCACAGGAATCATGCATTGACCAATAAAGAAAAATTTAACCATGCACATGCAAAACTACGAAACGTTATCGAGCGTTCGTTTGGTGTTTTGAAATCACGTTTCCCTATATTGAAGAGGATGGCACCATTTCCGTTGGTTACACAAAGGAACATTATCGTTACATGTTTCGCGCTACATAATTTTATAAGGAAAGATGGTCTTAGAGATGACTTTTTACACAATACGATTAACCCAATGTATCCTTTGAAAATTGTGATATGCACGTTGATGCTGAAGAAAATGATGTTGAAGATCACGGTACCGCATCAGATCGAGAATATATGACTCAGTTAAGAGATGAAATTGCAGAGCAGTTAATGCAGAATGTCGAATAAATGATTTATAAATGTATTCGTATGGTTTTATGATATTATTGCAGTGTTGTATGACTTTTATTTATATTTTAATTATTTCTATAACTTTTATCTATATATTAATGTATTAGTTGTTTTTAAAGTTTAAAAAATAGATTTAGTTAATTACAAAATATTCAGCATTCTGCAGATGTTAAAAAAACAAACAGTCTTTTTTTGCATACTGCAGATGTTAAAAAACAAACAGTCTTTTTTTGCATACTGCAGACATTTGGTCTACTTCTTCTACTGCAGATGTATGCAAACATGGTCCGTAGACTGCAGACGTTTTCCTGCAGAAAAAACAAACTATACCTTAGTTTCTCCATGTCTCTATCAAACCAAGTCTATCATGAATTAGTCACAACCTTGAACCAACAAAAACAACATTATAAAGACAATGATCAATACCAACAAGTACCAAACTATAACCATCATAGACCCCCACGAGTCATGTACGTTTTAACATCCACGTCTTTCTAATCCATCCTCAATTTGACAACTACTAACCCCTAGCAAATCAAGATCTAAGTTAGTTATATGCATTTGTGCGACGATTCTTAATAAAAAGAATTAAATTTGATTTCTGTTTTGAACAAGAGAATCTCACTAGCCGAACATATCCACAGAAGATGGACCCCTCCCTAATGTTTGAATAAATAGGTTCCTAAAATAAATGATTATCACTCTACATAAAGTAGATCATTATATTAGTCAACTAGGTTACAATCCCGTGTGATACACGGGCTAACTAAATTTACCGTTACATGGTTTATAATAGAGTAAATTATGCTTTTATAGTCAATGGGTTTGACGAAAATTATTGTTTCAATCCAATAGTTCATTTATTATGTTGACAATCCAATAGTTTTAGGTTTTGTTTCAATCTCGGTCCATATGACTAACACTGTCAAAATAATCTGTTAAGTTAATAGAAAATGACAATTTTACCCTTATAATTAAAAATTCCAAAAATAATAATAATAAAACCTCACCCTACCCCTACCCTATATCACTCCAATCTGATCTCTCTCTCTCTCCATAACCCTAACCCCATCGGTCGCCACCTCCACTACCTTCTTCAGTCGGCCCCTCAACCACGTTCTCCGGTTGCCACCTTCACTGCCATCCCCGACTTCCACCGTCAAAGTACATCCTCCCTTTCCCACCTCGCTCCACCACAACCTAATTTACTCTCCATCTCTCTCCCCTTGAACCCCACTATCACAACTCGTTGGCCAAAAACCCGCCATCGTCCACCGCCTCCGGTACCCACAACCCCATCACTGTACGCCGCCTTTGGTGGCCGCAACCCCATCACCGGACGTCGCTCCACCAAAATGTCATCTCAAGAGCAGTTTGGTCATCGATTAGGTTTGGGGTTCTTCAAGGGGTTCTTCAATTAGGTTTCTAGTTTCGTGTTCTAGGATTAGGTAAAACCAGTAGGGGTTTTGATTTGTGTTAGATGATGACGGTGAGACACGAATGGTTGTGGTTCAAGGGGTGGTTGTGTAATCAATAGATGGAGAGGGAGAGATAGCACATTAGTCGTTGATGGTGGTTGGTACCGGGTGGATTTTATTTTGGTCGGTGGGTTATAGGTGGTGCCGGTGCGTGATGGTAACCTCTTTAAGTTTGGTCTGCATACACTTCACCAGCAAGAAGAGAAGAGAGAGAGAGATAGAGAGAGAGATAAGAGAAGAGAGAAGTTAGAGAGAGAAAGGGGAGATATGGGTTGGGTGGGGATGGGTTTTTATTAAAATTAAGGGCAAAAATGTCTTTCTACGTTGATTAACAGAACAAACTCTAACAATGTTAATGGTTCGGGTGAAATTGAAACAAACTCTAAAACTATTGGACTGTCATTGTAATAAATAAACTATTTCACCGAACCCTTAATTTTTGTCAAATCTCAGGGATTAAAATAGTAATTTACTCTTTATAATATAAAAAGTTATGTCTTAAATTATTTGTATTATACGGATTAAATAAACTAATATATACACATTTGATAATTTTAATTACGGATAGTTATTAACTAATAAATAACTATTATAACATTCATAGCTAAGAAAAGAGAGATGCGAAAAAACCAATTATTATATGACCTAAAATGGTGACAGATGTTTGAATTTATTTTTATTTATAGTATAGAGATAATTAATATCAGGAGAGAGAATAATTATAACCAAATTTTTCTTTCATAATTTATCATAGATGTGGCAAAGAAATGGTCGTATTCCCGAGACCTGGTACCCGACCCGAACTAGAACCCGCTAACAATGTTTGACGACATACTGGTCCGCTGGTCGAGCTAGATTTAAAAATCAGATGATGTCATAGTTATATATATATCATATATGATATAATATATATAGTTGTATATATAATTAAATCTAAGCATTTTATATGTAAATTATAATTATATATAAAAATTAATATAATCTTATCTCTAACACTTCAATTTGTCATTCAAATCACCCGTTAAACTCATTAAAATAAAATAAAAAACATGAAACCGGTCCAACCCCCGAACTGGTTTTCGGTCCGACCACCGAACTAGGACGAACGGCCGGATGAACCCATAAAAAACGAACTGCGACTGCTCGTATCGACCCCCGCTGATTCCCGGTCGGACCGATCTAAGATGCCCGTTAACATTGGGCTCAATATTCATTCTTTCTTTCAAAACCAGCTGTCCACTCATTCTATCATAATTCCACCAATCCACCCCACCACTAACTTTGGGCTCACACTGGACTAGTGGAACAAACAGCCCAACCCAATAAACCCTCTTGGCTCTTGATGCTCATTCAACACCGAATATTCTCATTTACCCTCACAAAGAAAACAGATCTACAAAGACTATCGCTATATTAGGGTTTTAGAGGTGCATCCGCCGCTCACTTTATATCTAGAGACCTCAGGCACTGAGAGCTGCTGCTATCGTCTCACTGCCGATTTCTCTCGTTTTCGTGTTGGTAATCTCTTCTCGATCTCTATCATCATCGATCATTTCATCGATCTTCATTATTATCGCTTATTCCTACGCTTTGATTGTTGTTTTTCTTGTTCGATAGCGAGTGTTGTTGTCTGTTGTGAGTGATTGTTTGTGTGTCTCGCGTTACTTCGTGATTTGATGCGTAATTGATTTTAGATTCTTCAAACCGTTTTCACATATAAACAAGCTGCGTGAGTTGTGAATCAGTTGTTAGTTTACAGTTATTTACGAAGTTTGCTATCTTGTGAGTTACAAAGTGTGATATTAATGGTCTTGTTCAATTAGTTATTTTGAAATGATACCTGCTAAATAGGAGTTTCTCTCCTGCTTATTGTATATGTGATATTTGTCATGTTTTCTATTCGTGTAGATGTGTTTGTTAAGTATGATGATTATGAGTTTGTTCAATCAGTTATTCTGAAATGGTACCTGCTGAAATGGAGTTTCTCATTTGTTTTTTATATATGTAATCATGTTGAAGAATTCTCATGCTGTTTATTCGGGTAGATGTTTTGGTTTCTTTACTACCGTGTTGGTTTAGTTGACTAAGATTTGAATACTGTTTGTGTTTTGATTTTAGTTTTTGCTGGTAAAGTAACATGTTTGTGACATATTGCATTGCAGCATGTTTTTGGTGTTGAAGTGATTTTGTCTAAGATTTTCCATCTGTATATTTCTGCAGGATTGTGTTAGAAGCTATTCTGAGTGTGCTCTAAAAACCAGGCAAAATGGTAAGTTTTACTTAGATATTGTAGTTTATTTTTCTGTGTGTGGTTACCAAGGAAATTAACCATTCAACCTTTTTTTGCCATCTCAACAGGTGAAGTTTACCGCGGAAGAGCTTCGGAGGATTATGGACTATAAGCATAACATTCGTAATATGTCTGTGATTGCGCATGTTGACCATGGTACTGCATCTGCTCAAGTTTATTCTCTTATACTATGGTCTTTAATTTTCTTCTTATATTATTGATTATCTATTTGGGCCATCTTTTTTAAAACTTTCATAGGAGATTTAGTCAGTGATCTAGCAGGCTGAGCTGCACTTGGAACTTTTTTTTCAACAAAAAAATAATATCTTTGGCTAAAGCAGTATAGATTATCTGTTTGAATATTTGTCATGCGTATCTTTTTTAATTCTTGACATCCTAATCTTTGTTTGCTAATTATTTCTGTTTCTTTTGTAATTTTAACAGGGAAATCCACCTTGACTGATTCTCTTGTGGCTGCTGCTGGTATTATTGCCCAAGAAGTTGCTGGTGATGTTCGTATGACTGATACCCGTGCTGATGAAGCAGAACGCGGTATCACAATCAAATCCACTGGTATCTCCCTTTACTATGAGATGACCGCTGATGCTTTAAAGAGCTTCAAGGGAGAAAGAAACGGGAATGAGTACCTGATTAATCTTATCGATTCACCTGGGCACGTTGACTTTTCTTCTGAAGTTACTGCTGCACTACGTATCACTGATGGTGCCCTGGTGGTGGTTGATTGTATTGAAGGTGTTTGTGTGCAAACAGAGACTGTTCTTAGACAAGCTCTTGGAGAAAGAATTCGGCCTGTTTTAACCGTCAACAAGATGGACAGGTGTTTTCTTGAGCTCCAGGTTGATGGTGAAGAAGCATATCAAACCTTTCAAAGGGTTATTGAAAATGCTAATGTCATCATGGCAACCTATGAGGACCCACTTCTTGGTGATGTCATGGTTTATCCTGAGAAAGGTACTGTTGCTTTCTCAGCTGGGCTCCATGGTTGGGCTTTTACTCTGACCAACTTTGCAAAGATGTACGCCTCCAAATTTGGTGTTGACGAGTCTAAAATGATGGAAAGGCTTTGGGGAGAGAACTACTTTGACCCGAAAACCAAAAAGTGGACCACAAAGAGCACCGGCTCTCCATCTTGCAAACGTGGGTTTGTTCAGTTCTGTTATGAGCCAATCAAGCAGATTATTAATACGTGCATGAATGATCAAAAGATCAATTGTGGCCTATGTTGGCTAAGCTTGGTGTCACCATGAAATCCGAAGAGAAAGAGTTGATGGGTAAGGCATTGATGAAGCGTGTTATGCAGAATTGGCTTCCAGCTGCTACTGCTTTACTTGAAATGATGATCTTTCATCTGCCTTCACCCCACACTGCCCAGAAATACCGTGTTGAGAATCTGTATGAGGGTCCGTTGGACGATCAATATGCTAATGCTATTAGAAACTGTGACCCAGATGGTCCTCTCATGCTTTATGTTTCTAAGATGATTCCCGCTTCTGATAAAGGAAGATTCTTTGCATTTGGTCGTGTTTTTGCTGGTAAGGTTTCTACTGGTTTGAAAGTTAGGATCATGGGTCCAAATTATGTCCCTGGCGAAAAGAAAGATTTGTACGTCAAGAGTGTTCAGAGGACTGTCATCTGGATGGGAAAGAAGCAAGAAACTGTTGAAGATGTGCCATGTGGTAACACAGTGGCTATGGTTGGTTTGGATCAATTCATCACAAAAAACGCAACATTGACAAATGAAAAGGAGGTTGATGCTCACCCGATTAGAGCCATGAAGTTTTCTGTTTCCCCTGTGGTGCGTGTTGCGGTTCAGTGTAAGGTTGCATCTGATCTTCCCAAGCTTGTCGAAGGTCTTAAACGTCTGGCTAAATCTGACCCTATGGTTGTTGTACCATTGAGGAGTCTGGTGAGCACATCATTGCTGGTGCTGGTGAGCTGCATCTTGAAATCTGTTTGAAGGACTTGCAAGATGATTTCATGGGTGGTGCTGAAATCGTTGTCTCTGACCCGGTTGTGTCGTTCCGTGAAACCGTCTTGGAGAAATCCTCCCGAACCGTGATGAGCAAGTCTCCAAACAAGCACAACCGTCTCTACATGGAAGCTAGGCCCCTGGAAGATGGTCTTCCCGAGGCTATTGACGAAGGAAGGATTGGCCCACGTGATGACCCCAAGATTCGTGGAAAGATCTTGTCCGAAGAGTTTGGTTGGGACAAGGATTTGGCTAAAAAGATCTGGTGTTTTGGCCCTGAAACAACTGGTCCCAACATGGTTGTTGATATGTGTAAGGGAGTTCAATATCTTAACGAAATCAAGGATTCAGTGTTGCTGGGTTCCAGTGGGCTTCCAAGGAAGGTGCTTTGGCTGAGGAGAACATGAGGGGTATTTGCTTTGAAGTTTGTGATGTTGTTCTCCATGCTGATGCCATTCACAGAGGTGGTGGTCAAGTCATTCCAACCGCTAGGAGAGTCATATACGCTGCCCAGCTCACCGCCAAGCCACGTCTACTTGAACCTGTTTACTTGGTTGAAATTCAAGCACCAGAGCAAGCTTTGGGTGGAATCTACAGTGTGCTTAATCAAAGGCGTGGACATGTGTTTGAAGAAATGCAGAGGCCCGGTACTCCTCTCTACAACATTAAGGCGTATCTCCCTGTTGTGGAATCCTTCGGGTTTTCTGGTGCTTTGAGAGCAGCTACTTCAGGTCAAGCTTTCCCTCAATGTGTGTTTGATCATTGGGACATGATGGGATCAGACCCATTGGAAGCTGGCTCCCAGGCCAGCACACTTGTGACCCAGATCCGTAAGAGGAAGGGTTTGAAGGAGCAGATGACACCACTATCTGAGTTTGAGGATAAGCTGTGAGCGGTGAAGATGCTGGCTGAGATACCATCAATTGTTATCATCTGGGTTTTTTTCCGTTTCTCATATTTTCTATAATGTTTTTTAGCAATGTTGGATGTACCGTTTTATGTTTTATTGTTGTGAGACAAAAACGATGATGCTGTTGGTTTTGACATTTTTGTTTTAATATTTTAAATCGTTTCGATCTTATCCTGGTCTTCTGGTTTGCGTATGCCGTCGCATGCAGATCGGTGAACTATGCGATCTTTTCCTACCAGTGATTCTTTTTTGCAGCGCGCATACAGATTCGCTGCCAGTGTTTGTTGGAGAGGAGTTGTCTTCTTTCTACTACATTTCAAAGTAAGTAATCTTTTTAAGGTGTCATTTGATTATTATTGTTTTACTTGCTGAAGTATGTTTTTTTTTAACAAAAACATGCTTGAAACATACTATTCTATGTTGGTTAGATGACATGAACTGTTAAATGTCACATAATTTGAATTGTAACATCTTATTTTGAAGCGAGAAGACTTGTTATGAGAAACAAGATGATGTGCTACGTTATGGAATCTAAGGCTAATAAATGCTAATACTTGTTGGATTCCAAATATTTTTGTTAAACCTTAACTGCTACAACTATGAAAAGAAACGTTTAGCGAACTTGTAACAAATGACATGATACAAGCCTCATCATGAATCTATGTACATTTGTTTTTGAAAGGTGGCATTTCATTAAACAAAGGAACCTTAGCAAGATGCTTGAAAACCCAAACATTTTTAAAAAGACTATGTTTGACGGCATATTATTATACTATGAACAGATGACTTGTGTTAACGTGGAGAAAATTGGAAACCGATACAAATGAAATGTAGGGTAATTGTTGATATAGTTGATACAACGTCATTATAGCACCCAATGAAATTAGAACAAAACAAGATGACTACAAATGATCTGTGTTGATGGCATATTTTTCTTACATTTATTGTGTAACCATATATTAAACTCTAGACCACTCTATCATGTCTTCCTGGTAACGGATAACCTGACATATGCCGATACATATTGCACAGTGAGCTAGCCAAACGACAACTAATCTAAAACATGTTAGTGTTAACATAATAGCAAATCATATTAAGAACTGACTAAACAAAGAGGTCATATTTTATCAAATAATACATAAGACCAAATATAACCAAACATAAATTGTTATGTAGGATCAAACCATTGCTTCTAAATGAAAATGATCAGGCAATTACTCCATTAGGGTAGTTCTTACAACTCTACTGCATATTCTTGCAATCTTGCTCTTATGATTCATTTATCATTACTAATTTACTATTGTAAATGTTTGGCCCATCTGCCATGTCATCTCTTCTTCTGGGCTGACACATCCTTCATCTATTGGGCCTTGTACTCAGTCGTTTGAAATGTATGCTTAACAAGTTGATTTGTGGATTCCAGATTCCGGTACTATTGTACACATGATATCTAATTCAACACTTCTATGTGATCTTATACTTTTAACATGTATTGGATTTAGTTGTTACTAAAACTATGCCTCTTTATTGGTAATGTTCAGTCTTATGCAAAATCTACTTTTCTATTACGGTATTACTCAGCTTTTACTTGACTATCCCATATGTTTTATGTTTTCATGTCAGGTGCTATTAATATAACATTAATCAGGCAAGTTATCTATCTCATGCGGCCTAAACAACGCTAGCTGTATAATTGTATTCACTCACACCTAGTACATCTCCCTCATCTCAAAATATGTGTCCATTAGACTATGGTTTTTCAGCACATTTCCTTTTAAGGTATGTCAAATAATTTATTGAATAATGCTTGCGACACATGGAAATTTACTAGAATTTCTCTCTCGTTGACTACAACTCACGTAACCATTACATTACATATTATTTGTTGTGAGATTTAAGGTTCATCTCCTTGTACATATTGTTCATGTTATCAATACACTTGTAGATAAGTATAATCGTTTTACTTTTATATATCCTATGACATGCAGATCTCAAGCTCTTGATTTCTTCCACAACCTAAAATCTCATGTTGAAAACCTTTCTTTATTTATGACCATAAAAAAGATGGCTCACGTAAACTGAGTCAAAAATAAATGCGTTAGTTTCTGTCTAGTTTAGGTCGCTTCTATTTTATCTTTTCTCTGTATATATCTGAACAAAATAGGGTTGTTCACGAGACTGCCCTCGCTTAATACTCCATGTTCATCTCCCCAACTAATATTAGTATGATGCATATGTTATTATAGGTTTTCTTCATTAACTCACTATACATCTTTAGTCCTTAAACTTATGCTAGCATTTCTTTTTTAACCATAAGTTATAAACTTTTATTAGTAGTCATTTATTCAATCTTAGCCACAGATGATGCATTAGTTTATTGCATATACATCAATAATATCAATTACATTAAGTAGTGAATTCTCCCATAAATACTATCAAAAGGTATACAAAACACATCAATAATATCAAATAGTCCCAAGATTAGGATGTTGCACCAGAGCTAGTTCTCTATTTAGTGCATAGGGCGACCTAACAATGCGCGACAAGAAAAATAAATCTAGAGAGTGTTACATTCAAGAAGAAGAGATGCTGATACAAATGGCGAGATGAAATAAGGGAGGAGTGACGTTTTGTGATTTGTGTCTTGATTTTCGACGGTTGATAAAAAAAATCCCCCATAAGACTTACAACCTAATGTTTCCGGGGAGTAGGAGTGTCGTAAATGAAAGTTTAATTCAACAGCAATGCAATTTTGTTAGGTTTCGAGCTCCTGAATGTCATGGAACTCATTAAACATCAGTTGGTGCATTGAAGATCAGCAACCCCATATGTGGTTTTACACCGGTTCAATTTTCTTTTAATTATATTATATATATATTATATATATATATATATATATATATATATATATATTATATATATATATATATATATATATACATGTTTGGTAGAACATATCAATGTGGATTTTGGGTTACTTGCTATAGTTAATTAGTGTTGACTTCGGTTTCAATCGAATTATAGACACAACAAAGATATCATCGAGAAAAGCTTACGGAAAGACTATCCTATTGATACATGTTACAAAAATATCAAATTCAAACCATTTATATACTAATTACAAAAGTTATTAAACATAATTTAACTACAACTCATAATCAATAATCAGGTATCAAAATCTATGTGAATATAGATAAGTTAAAATTAAGATAAGGATAAATATGTTTGATATACAATAGTTACTATCTTTAGTGTGTAATTTTATTTCATTTTTGAATCTGTCTATATTGGTATAAATGTTTTGTGTCTTTTTATTTAAAAGTTTGAGATAACTTTTTAAAAAATGTTAAAAATTAATTAATACTTGTAAAAAATTGATCACAAATTATGTTTGTTCGATTATTATACATCTTTTGCACCAAAGTAACGGATTATAATCTTGTATAAGTTACAATAGATACCATATGACTTTTTTAAATGATAAATAGAGTTTGAAAGATAAAATCTAATTCATCTACCCGTGTAAATACATGGTTTCACAAACTACTAACTTCATTCATATATCATGTAATAGAAGTGAAAGTTTAAGTATCATTAGTCAAATTGACAGTACAGATTATTATCAACTAACATGTAATCTTACATTTGTATTGTTAAAATATAATCCAACTTTAGATTATAACCAAAATTTTCAACATTAGTTTTCACCCTTCAGCTTAGTGACTAAAAGTAGAGATAACAGAAGCATAAGAGCTGAATTGTCAAAAGTTTATACACACAAAGTCAAAGACGGTAATTATAAATTAAATTAAATAGTCTCTTGTTTTTCTAGATTGATTAGATCACCCTTTTCGTCATGATATCCAACTTCAATTTAAAAGTCTATGAATGATATATTTTTGATGCACTAACCACTTATTAGTCGTAGCTACAAATTTTATACGTTAAGGGAACCGACATGTGAGATGATTCTAAGACCGATCAAACTTTCTATTAAAGAATCGTTGGAATAATAATTAAAACGAGTGTAAATAAGATTATCAATGACCTGGTTATAGAAAAGTTTTATTTTTGATAATGGTGGTATCTGTATTCGATTCTTTTTGGATGTTAAAATTGAAATCAAAATTACACAAAACTAAAAGGTTATTTAATATGCAACAATTTAAAATTGTTTGAAAAACAATATGAAGTTGGAAAATGTTCGTTTGTTATATGTCTAACATTTTGATTAGATAAAACTAAGTAAAATTTATAGTTATTTGTAACAAACTAGAATTTCGTGTCTCAATGAAACGACATTTCCGATTAGATGTTCTAGGCTTCTAGCCCCATGAATAAGTTACTTCTGAACTTGAAAACTTGATGGAAGAAAACATGGTCGGTTTTGAGAGTCCTTAAAATTTTTTGGACCCTAGGCGAGTAGAAGAAAATAAGCTCTCCTATAATATAAAGTTAATAACACGTATGTAAAAAATATATGATATGACAATAATTGTTTTACTAATATACAAAAGCATTGTAGCAAAATAATCAATTTACATACGCTCCTAGTTTTTGAAATGAGTTTAAATTGAATAAATGGTAGTGTATTAAACTAATTAAAATGTTAATGGAACCTAAGTTTCAATAGTCCAACATAATTAAATTACTATGGGTTTTTAACAACATACAATTATTTTTAAAAATTAATATATATATATATAGAGAGAGAGAGAGAGAGAAAGGAGGGATCATAAAAAAACCATTAAATTTTAAGAAAACTAAGAAAACCATCATCCACCACATAAATTCTAGTTAAAATTATATTTTTTTTCTATCAAAAGGGTATGTTTGTAAAATTACATCAACTCTATATTGGTAGATTGCTCTCCCTAATTGAATACTCCTTGTATTTTATTATAAACTTCATATGAAAAAGGATAAGAATCTGCTCAATCAAACAACTTATAATCTTTAGTTTTCAAAATCCTAACTTTCTTAATTTTCAACCACCAATCTCTCATGGAGGAAATTATGTTAAGAAAGGGAAATGGGAGGCTCTCGTAAGAATTAAACCAGATCCTCTATGTACACAACTCTCCATTCAACATCTTATCCGGAGAGATACATACCAGAACCAACAAGGATACATGTGGCGTCTTTGTAGTCTATAAAGACACCTTAGATGCTAAACACAAGAGTGAATCATTTGCATGGTTTTAACATTTGAATCAGTACCTGATTGTGTTTAGTATCAACAAGTGAAGATGATTAAGAAGTTTAATTATAAGAAGAAAATAGAGGAACTAGGTAAGCTTCAAGAGAAGTACGGGGTTGCTTTCAAATATCTAAAGTGAGTTAGTAATTTATAAGGATTTTTATTGTTTAATTAGAATGCCTATGATTATTGGATTATGAAATCTATGAATTTCAATGCCATATTATTCTGTAATGAAAAAAACCTTTAAAAGTTCATATTCATGCATAACTTGGGTTACGTATACGTAACTCATTTTCTTCTTTTATTCTCTTATTGTCTTTTACATTTTTAATGAAAATTACTTATCTGTAACTTGTATTATGTATACATATATGTAATAGATACCATTTATACATATAAAACTTTAATTGTTTCCATGGTTATTTTAATTTTATATTTGGATTTTACATTGTATCACATATACGTAATAGATACTAGTTAAATATATTCATTTTCGGTTTCTTCTTCTTTCGTATAGTGTATTGCTTACATATATGTAAACAAGTGTAACTACACGTGTAAAAATGTTTACATATACATAAGCTTATATCTATGCCTTCTTACATATACGTAACGACATGTTTAAACATACGTAAGCATATATGTAAACATGTTTACGTATACATAAGCATGCACTTAATTACTGAAAATGTGGCAAAAAATCCAATTGAATGTTTTTATATACATAAGCAAGTACTGAATACTTAAAATATAGAAAAAGAATATTGTTTAATGTTTACGTATATGTAAGTATGTACTTAATTACTAAAAATGTGCAAACCGAATGTTATCATTCTTCCTGTAACTAAATATCTAGTATTGATTTTGAATGAATGAATTAACTAAAAATAACAAATATTATGTTTCATATGAAGAGAAAGAAAGAGATAGAGAAATTTAAAAGATGTTGGTTGTTTTTAAATTTAAAAGTAAAATATACCTATTATACCCTTGAATCATTTAATTAAATTAATTAACTATTAAATATTTACAGATTGTCATTGATTGATACTAACCACGATCAATTTTGATCAATGGTTAATAAGTTGAGGGATCAAATGAAAACTTACTTTTTGTGAAAACTTTAAGAACCAATCTCAACCATTAGTATTCAATGACAAATTTGTAATTAACAAAAATATATTTATAAAATTTATAAATCGAAACATATCATAAAAATATAAAATATAAAAACACAAAAATGTTCCCCTAGTTTCCTTTTTTCATTAAAAAATAAAAAAAATCTTATTTTTTTATGAAATTCATTTTACACATGTGTAATACTAGATTTACATATGTGCTACACATGTGATTTACACATGTGTAAATCCAGTATTACACATGTGTATAACCAGATTTACACATATGTAAATAACGGATGAACGATATTTTTTAAAAAGTATATCAATATGGTAGACGTTGGAAATATAAAAATACTGCATTTTATGATAAATTTTTTTTGAAAATGATGTCGTGAAAAAACGTTTAAAAAAGGAAGGAAATGACATGTGATTTGCATTTGATAAAAATAAGTGACTTAAATTGGTTCCTAGAGTTCTCACAAAAAATAGTGGTTCTCAAGATAATCCTATCATACACACACACACACACACACACATATATATATATATATTATATATATATATATATATATATATGTATATGTATATATATATATATATGTATATATATGTATATATGTATATGTATATATATACATATATATATGTATGTATGTATGTATATATATACACACACACATATTGTAACATCCGTCGATTTTTAAAATTTTGGAAACCAAACCCGAACTCACTTTGAACTTTCATACAATGAAAATTTTAATATTTAAAATTTTATTATGTATTTTAATGAATCAAATGCGTTAAATGTGCAATTTAATCAATATTGATAATTGTTTTATTCATTTTATCATTTAAACAAAACATAATAATTTAGTTATTTATAAAAAGGTCTTTTATTAAAATTTATAAAGCTTATGTATCATTTTGCTATAAATAATTAAATGAGAAAATCTTATTAAAATCTATTTTGTTTGATAAGCATTATAAATGAACTTATTATTTAAATTAAGTTTAGGATAAAAGATATCATTTACAAAACTTAAGTTATAAAACTTTTCACACAAAATATTAAACAATAAAACAACATGGAACATTTGAGAATTATACTAACTAGTAAGAGGTAGTGTGTTACGTTAGACCATTATAACTTAATCATTTAAAAAACCGATACACTTGATTAAAGCTCATGAAAATAAAATTTAAGAAGGAAATAAGAATTAAGAGTTAAAAATAAATAAATTAACATGCCCATTGATGTCTCGGCAACGTCATCGAGGCTAAAAGTGACACAACGAGTTCTAAGTTAGGAGGAGCTATAGTATACCGTATAAGATTAAAGAGAGAATATTAAGATGGTTTGATCATGTGAAGACAAATGACAACATAGATTAGAGTAGTAGAGACCTATATATCAAGGGGTAAAAAAGTAAAGGTGGGCCCAAACCATCTTATGAGGAGAAGATTAAACAAAATTTACTAGATTTACGCTTTTAGGGACATGATTCAAAATAAGAGTACATGAAGATGTTGAGTTCAAGTTAAGGACATCTGAATGAAGGTTTAGATGTATCGTGTATGAGTCTTAGTAGTTGCCCCCGCATGCTAGTAGTTGATTGATTATTGTCACTTGTTTAGTAATAGTATTTGCTTCTTTTGGATCATAGTACATTGTTATGTATTATACATTTCTTGTTATCACATGTTTTTTTGAACAATGATGATTTCATTAGAAAAAAAACGAGAAGCTAGATAAACAAAATTACAAACACTTTTAAGCCACTCGGTACAATTTAATTTACATTTACAATTCCTATCACCATACCAAAGAAAACAAAGTTTCAAAACATCATCAAAGCAAACCTCTTTTCATTTCAAACCTGCTCCAAAAACCAATTCATTTCGAAAACACCAAATTACCCACCAAGACACAAAAATGACTACAATTCATTTCTAAAAATGACTACTTTTTGAAGCTGAGCATTCTCTAACCAATTAATCAAAGAACTCGGGGTCCTAATTATAGGCCATATCACAATTGCCAAACAAATGATCCATTGTTTTCGAATTATCATCACAATTCGAACAAAAAACAGAAAGGACGTCTACGCCTTTTAGATCTAAATTCACCCATGTAGGAGCATATCAATCAAAATTCTCCAAGTACATATATTCACTTTCCTTGGAACAAACTTGTTTGTTCCATATCGAATCATTTACCTAAAATACATAAACTTTGAAAGTAAAAATTAAAACTTTGGATGAATTTACTAACACAAGTGTAACAAGCAATCAACTTTGAAGAGAGTATTTTGAATATTTATTAACTTGAAAACAATGAACTATTTAATTTTTTTTGTAGAATGTCTTCTCGCAATGAGTCAAATAGAATCGAGGGTCCTAATGTTGAGCTAAGTGATGGTGAGGGTGTGGAGTTAGTTGATGAATTGAAAAGTAAGGACAACACAACTAAAGATGGTGCAACAAAGGGTAAGCGAAAGAATAGTTCTGAAGCGCATGAACATTTTGTAGACATTGAAGGTATGTACAAAGGGAAAATGGTAAAAAAACAACGCATCCATTGCAAGCATAGCTACATAGCACATACCTCGGGCACAACATCAAGTCTTAAGAGACATCTCAATGAGTGTGCACTATTCCAAAGATCGAAAGGCAATGATAAGGCTTTTATTAATTTTGAGTCAAGTGCCAGTGATAAGAATAAGGTTTTCATGAGTTTTGATTCAAGTGGGAGTTATAATCTAATGGAATGTATGGAGATTATTGCAAAAATGATCATAGTTCATGAGTTACTTTTCTTAATTATAGAATATCATTGCTTTAGTCGGTTAATGAAGTATGACAATCCCTTATATCAAAAAATAAGTAGGTTAACAATCACAAAAGATTGTGTCAAAGTGGTGGATGTAGAAAAGGAAAGGATACGAAAATTTTTGAAAAAAGTTGATATGATATCACTTACAAGTGATTGTTAGACCTCAAACCAAACTATTGGGTACATGTGTTTAACAACTTATTTTATTGATTCTGACTGGAAAATGCAAAAATACATAATTGGTTTCAATGAACTTGCACCACCCCATAGTGGTGAGGTCATATTATATGATATCTTAAAATGTCTTATTAAATGAGGCATTCAAGACAAAATAGTCACATTTACCCTAGACAATGCATCCAACAATGATAGGACGACCACTATTTTAAGGTACATCATACCCGACTTTAAACTTGTTTCTTACAGAGATATACAAAGTAAATAAAGAGATATATAATGCTTTCATATCAGATGATACTTTCTTGGCTAGCATGAGTGTACCTATGTATGAAAATTTTGGGAAATATTAGGGGGAAATTAGAGTACTTATACCTATTGCATCTGTTTTAGATCCTCATTTTAAGTTGATGTCTGTTGAGTGGACTTTTGAGAGGTTGTATTAAAAAGATGAATGTGATAGACGAGTCAAATCTTACTAGTAAGTTAAAATCCCTTTTTCAAAAGTATTTTAACTTGTTTAAAGCATCCAAGGCTGCCACATAACATCTTTTAACAATCAAGCGGTACATGGAGAAGATTTTATTACTTTCTTGAAATCTAGGCCCGTTTAGAATGTACAAAAAACTAAACTTGAGGTGTACTTAGAAGAGCCTAGTTATACTTGTTTAGAGTCATAGTTTGATTTGTTGACATGGTGGAGTCAATATTCAATTAAGTTTCTTGTTTTACGTAAGATGATAAAAGATATTTTTGGCATTCCAATCACAACAGTGGCTTCAGAATTAGCCTTTAGCGTCAGGGGACGTATATTAGACGATTATCGAAGCTCTCTATCAAAGGATATGGTGGAACTACTCGTTTGTGGAGGTGACCGGTTAAGATCCATCTAAAAAACAACCATAAAAACATTGGAAGTAATTTAATATTTATACTTTTAGTTCTTTTGTAATGTTACACTTTATGTACTAACGTGTATAATTTTTTTATGTGTAGCTATTTGCATAAGAAGAAGAAAGTTTTGGAAATTGATATGTTGGTTCCTAACGAGTGTGATAACAACTAACAATAGAGAAGGTATATTTTATATTTACATATTTATAATTTTTAATGTGTACTAATATATGAATTAGGTTGGTTAGCATAAAAGCAAGCTTGTTGGATACCGATGATCAAAGAGTAAAAGCCGAAACGAAGGACATCAAAATGATTGTAGTAAAGGTGGTGGACTTGGGTTTTATGGTGATTGATTAGAGTTTGAGTTAAAACTTTATTTGTCTTGGATAGTTGGATTTCTATTTTGTTGAACTTGTTTTGTATGTGTTTATTTGTTACTTTGTTGACTTTGGGTTGGAACTTGAATGTTGAAACTTGAATAAACTATTATGTTTGTTTTAAATTGTAACATGAAACCAACCAAAACTGAGCCGAGTTCGAGCATGAAGTTTGTGTTCAAATATGTAAATTCAAACTGAACTGAGCCATTTGGTTTGAAATCGAACCGAGTTCGAGCGGAGTTGCGTTTGGTTCGGTTTGTTTCGTGAACAACCCTAATTTAGCCAATCATCGTCTTCATTATGTCTTCAAGTGAATGATTTGGAATTATTAGAGGATATTCTAAGGGTTGAATTTTGTCCAAAAATTCATTCTTGGGGCTCAAGGAATGTCTCCCTCAAAACCTAATGATTGGGGTTTAACTAGGATTTAAATTTTGAAATAATCCTCCAAATATCACGTTGGACCATAAGTTACGACCTATAAACCATAGGTTACAGCCTACCTTCAATCAGACGATCAATTTTTTTGTCTTACGGGGTTCACAGACGGACTCAACACAGGTCCGTAAGTTACGGCCTCAGGCCGTAGCTTACAGCCTCCCTGCACTTTTTTCACAATTTTCTTCGTTTTCAGCACCTTTCAAGCCATAGTCTTGCTATCCTTTGTATCTTCTCAAATAATATTCGTTAAGCTTTATTTAACCTATATTTCAAACACGTAATAAAGTAATTATATCGGATATAAAAAGTAGATTAAAACAATATTTTAAACATCTAAAACTCAAACCTAACACCAACACATCACCTGCAAACACCTGCTTAAACATCCCTCTCTACATCCTCCATAGCTACATGCAATCCTTTCATGGCAAGAATAAACAAAAACAATGATAAGGTACTCCCTGTCTCAAACCCCTATGCATATTAAACTCTTGAGTTGGACTTCCGTTTATCAATACCGACATTACACCTGACGAGACACAAGTCATAATCCAACTTATCCAAACACAACCAAACCTTATAAAATCCATAATTTTATCCAAGTACTCTCAAGAAATCAAACCAAACACCTTCTCAAAATCTACCTTAAAAGATATAGTCGTCTTTTTCTTCTGTTTAACCCATTCAATAAACTCATTCATAATTAAAGGGTTATCTGATATTTGTCTACCTTTAAGGAATCCCGATTGTTCGCGACTGGCCATCGAATATTTTTTTTGCTAAACAATTAGCCATTATCTTAGCATTAATCTTTTATTGAATGCCAATTAGACTAAAATGTCTAGAATCCTTTACCAGACGGGGCTTATCCTAAAAATAAGAATCAAGAAAAAAAGCCTAAAAAATCAAATATATCATTTTTAACACCTCTCAAAACTTTTTAACAAACACAAATGTAAACCCATCCAGACCCAAAAACTTATCCTCCTACAATCCCCTACCGCGACTTTAAATTCATTCAATTTCTCTTTTGCCTCCAACAATTCACACTAGGATGAAGATAAAGATTTAAAATTATTACTCTGACTAATAATAGGTATACCTTTAAATTGTTTGATTTCTTCGTAAAGTAATCAAAGAATGCCCATTTAAAAAAGATGGTTCAGTATTCCACTCTCCTATCCATTTAACCCCAAAAATAGAACGTTACCTTTTTTTTCTTCAATAAACCCCTTTCGTAGGCAATTTTGGTTTTAGTCTTTATATAGAATTATGAACTTTCATGTGATCCATCTCTTATAAAGCTACCCTCAATCCAATCCTCTCAACAAGAAAGTTAGTCAACGAACCCATTTCCAAAGCTTCTTCCACCTTTCTTATTTTTTTTATTTGAACTACATCTTTATACCATATTTCATTTTCCTTTGCTGTTTGTTCCAATTTCGTATACCATATTTTAAAACCTTTATATTGTCCTTGAAATAAGTCAACTCATTAGCATGTGACCCATTCGTATATGGCTTTCAAGAGCTCTTCACTACGTGTTGAAACATCTCCAACTCTAGCCAAGAATTAAACAATTTAAAATAAACCAGACCATAAACTGAATACATATCTTCCATCAATATAGGACGGTGAAATGATAAACTTGAATTTAACACAACTCAACTAAGTTCGACACCTTCTACCTAATGTCTTTCGATAACAAAAATTGATCCAACTTACTATGCTTTTAGCAAACGAGTCAACTCACGTGAACTTGAATCCTCCTAACGAAAAATCGACTCACTCGTTCCTATATACAAAATCGTTAAATTTTCTAGCATTAGATCTAGAAAAACTCATTGATCACGAGTCAATATTGTAGTGTTTAATTGATTTAAATGCTTGATTTACATCATGATTATCGTGGAACAAGTTGACTTTGTTTATGTTTTGATTCATAGGTGTTTGAGCTTAAAAAAGCATAATTTGAGGCAAAAGAAGCAAAACATAAAAGTTGAAGGACTTAATTGAGGCAAAAGAAGCAAAACATAAAAGTTGAAGGACTTAAGATGTAAATAGCAAAAAATGAAAAAAAAGGAGGTCAAAAAGGAGGCCAAGCGTATGATAATCCGAGTTTGGGCCTATCATATGTCGGGCGGAGTATGTGGCGGCGTATTATACTCCGGGGGCGTATTAGCAAAGTGCAAAGTAGCGTATTTGAAGATAAAAACACAAATTTGGGCGTATGAAACTAAGGGGCGGCGTATGATATGCCGGTAGGGGCGTACCATACGCCGGTCACCAATAAACCCTCGGATTTTGTGGAACTTTAAGTTTATTTAAACATATCAAACCCTAATTCGAAGAATAATTTTTCACACACGAAATTGAATGAATTCAAGCTTATTTTGGATGTATTCAAGCCTTCCAATCCACCATAATTAATCCCGAATCATCACCTAAATTAGTTAGTGAAGATCAAAGCATGTCAATGCGTGGCTAGTTCGTATTATAATCGCTTCCGGAAAGACTATTGGTATGTTTCCGACTTTTCTTGGGGTTTTGCGATGAACATTGAATTATTAAATGAACTTAACTTTTGGTTGATTTAAACGATTTTCTTATAAATAAAGTTGTGTGCTTGATTATCAATTTTTGGTTTTCTTGCATCCTTAACTCACTAAGACTAGTAGACAATATGATATAGGTAAATTGGTAATATTGTGAACAAATGAATCTTAAAATATTGTTCTTTTTATTATCACTTTAATTAAAAGTTAAGATTTTGAATTATTGTTTGTGCAAATCCTAATGAAACATGGTAATTGTTGATCTTGCGGAATTGAAAACCCGGAAGTGATTACTTTTCATTAATTAGTAAATTCGTTTCATAATATGTTACTTCTTGCATTAATATTCTAGAATATATTCAAAGTTTCAATTTTTAATTTAAAGTTTGTGTATTTAAGTTAATTGGGCTGAATTTGTTAAATATTTTCCACATATTTCATGTGAAGACGACCTTACTTATCCTTACACAATCAATGTAGCTAAGACCGATATAATAATTTGTTTCTAATCGAGTCTTGACAACCAGATCACTCATCACCAACTTCTTATATGGACCCCAAACTAAGTTAATGTCCTCAAATACACTATACAACCTTAGTGACGAATCAATATAAGAAATCTGACCCATACCCAACATGCAATCATCATATTATTAGTACAAAAAAATCCAATGTTTCACAAACACTATAGGGTCCCAAACAGACAAAATAACCCTCGATTTATCTTACGCATTAGTTGTCACAAAGTCAAAGAGAGAATTACCCTACAAACTTCTAATGCAGAACAAATATGTACATGTCATTAACGTTTCTTGCAAACCCATATAATTTACACCTTTCCTGTTTTACAACTTTGCAATCCTTTCTCTTTTTGTTATACTCCTGATTCGCGTATATTAAGAGATAATATACTCCTCGATACCTATATTTTCACCCATTCCATTCAACAATTTTCTCAAGTCTGTCTCTACTCCAAACATCTGATACCCTAAAATCTTTTCTATGTTAATGTATTTGGACCAATCATGCAAAAAAGAAACCCCTTTTACCTCGCTAACACTATTATATTTCAAAGAAAAATATCCACGTTTTGCATTTCCTCTAACTTTTGTCCCAAACTACCTTATATTTACATTTCTCTATAATTTACATTCTTCTCCATTTACCTCTTCCTTTTCAAGACTTATGAACCTTGTTCCCCTAAAACCCGGCAGTATCGACCCATCCGAATCATTCTTTATAGTTTTTTCCTTTAGGTCTTGGACACCTTCCATGCCATCTTTCTTTTCTATATTCCTATTATCATTAAATTTATGATTCACCAAGCCATCGTTACCACTTCCATCACACCCCTATTACTCACATGTTTGTCTACTAAGCCCTCTACAATACCTTCACCACCGTTTTTCAGTATGATTCCCACTTGTTACAATGGGCATACCATGTCTATACATACGATGTTCACTATCCTTATTATCCTCCTCTTCTAAGTTCACCATGTATTCTACAAAAGGATTTTCTTCCGCCATTGACTCATCTATGAACCCTTCTTTTTCACATAAGGAATGAATATTTTCCATACATTGAATAACCCACACATAACCCATCAAAATACATGAATTATCTTTAAAAATCATCATTGGTTAATTCTACCTTAGAAGCATCTCGATCCTTCATTATATCTTTCTTGTTTTGTTTCTCTTTGACAATATGAGCAAAAGAAGTTATTTTTTGCATTGGCTTCAAAACTGTCGGCGGTACCCCCGATATTACTCGCCATAGTTTTCACCATATTCTTCACGTCCCCTATTCGATATGGTCCTTAAATTTTGTATCAATCGACGTTTATATTGCATCCTATTGAACCTCACAAATCCAAACGTACATACTTATATTATAAGCTTCTTTGTAATATAGGTGTCTACAACCATTCTTTATTCCTAACATCTCCTCCACATTTTGTTCATTATTGTTGATGGAGGAAAATTGGTCACGACTCACAAGTACCGAAGTTAATTGCATTTGATTTTTTTAAAATTTAGGGTTGACATAGGCTCTAGTTTGACTCCCTGGCCCATGCATCGCGTTAGACTCCTTGATCACACCCCTTTGATTGCATTTAGGTTTATTAAATCTCCAAATCCAATCATTCGCCAATCTAAAATAACCACCTTTTGCCGAAACCCTAGTAGTTGTCGTCGTCATCATCCCCTAATATATGAACTTTAGTACCTTTTGTATTTTGTTGCTATTCTTGTTTCGGTTTTGTTTTCTACTATATATCAAATGACTAGTATGTGCTGCCTAAGCAAGTATTATAAGTGAGTATTTCGCTGGTCCATCCAGCAACAAGTCATAAAACAACACACCACACCGAGTATTTTAGTGTAAAACATGTAACCATTAGTTTCCACTTTCCAAGCACGTGACACCTCAAGGATCTAGTTATTGGGTTTGTATAATTCTTAATGGGGTTTTATGCGTAGAAAATCACCCAAAGACCAAACCAAATAAGTAATGTTTTATTAGTTTTTTGGTTTATTTAGGGTCGAGTTAATTGGTAATCAGGTTTAGGCTAAACCTATAAGTTTTAAATTATTTATTATCTAAAATGTTTATGTAAGTAGCATGTATGTGATCAAAATGTATGTATGAAATTAGCAAGTGTCATCAATATAGAATTATGTTTATTATCTTGATCCGAAGCGTTATGTATATTTTCGTTCACTTCATTATGTATATTTAAATGTTCAAGTACACTACTTTTTAAAATCCCCCATAAAATTCATAGTACAAAATTGAACCACATTAACAAAATGTAAAGTTGAGAAAATCATGATTTCCAAATCTTGCATACGACAACATAACACACACATATATAAATTTCATTGCAAACACACTGATGTGTGCAGTGTATATATATTTTTTATAATGATTTCCCGAACCACTTGATTCTAAATTTATAGAAATGATTTTAACCTTCTAATTAAACCACACACAACTAGACAAGTGTACCTATTGTATATGTAGTATAGCTTTGGTAAGAACTAAGTATCGATTCAAAGACACGATAGCTACTAATAGTAACCTTTGTTATTATTCGACCGATAAATATAGATTATTTGGTATTTTTGTATTTTAAACTAAATAGACATAAATAAGGATAGATAGAAATCAAGAAAGTCAATCAAGCAAAAATAATATTCACTTAGACTATGACTATGAATCCTTCGATCCAAATAATGACAACACACACAAATTTATGATGAGAACATTTAAAAACGTGTACAACGAAAATATACTAGATCTTCATCAAGGCTACCTAATCATATGACTTTTGGAAAGTTAAAAACGATGTTAACATAGTAACCACTTAAAGTCATCCCATGAAGATCCAATGATACAATTATATATAATATAAATGTGGGCTAAACTATTATCAAGGTTATTTGATCTCATAATCATTTGGAAGCTAATATGATAAACACATACCAATAATCTCGAATCACGTAATGAAAACAACATCATGAAGTCCCTTAACTTATGAATATCTTCATGAAGTCCCGAATATCATACCACAAATATATGAACTATAAGTTTACACTAATAAACCATAATCGCACATACACAATGATAAGTTGAATTCACAATAAATGTAATGACTTTTCCAAGCATATACACAAGGATTCATATTTAAATAACAATCATATTTGTTCTAATCCCATTTCCTATTCTAAGTCAAATGCCATAAATATACATACATACACATACATATTCATGAATATATACCCTAACACATACGGTTTTTCAACATAATATGATCAAAATACCCACGACATTAAACATATACTCAAGTCAAACAAACACACTAATCATTAAAGAGCATTTAAAATATTGGTAATAACATAATCATCACCATAAATAACATGTAAATCATCGATAATTAGCCAGGATTCATCTAATCTAAGTGAACCAAAGAGGCTAGCTCATAATATATATACAAACACCTAAACAAGTTGAATAATCAAAGAGATACATGGTGTTGGTTTTGGCCAACAAAAATAAATTGAAGATGTCCAGGTTAACATTCAAGTCAACAAGAAGATGAAGAATTGAATCTTAAAGTCAATAAGTCAACAAGAGTCAATATTACTAGTCTAGGGTTTTACATTGTAATTGTCTTAAATTAGTATAAATAGAATAGTTTACTTCATTTGTAAGCATGCTTTTGAATTCTTTGTTGAGAGGTGATGAGGATGAGAGCATAGATCATCATCCTTCCATGGAAGGATGATCAATCATATAACAACATATATTCAAATCTTCTTCACTATCAATCAAAAATAGAAAATGATCAGAAATCATTAGCATCATATTCATTTTAGCATCTATTATAATCATTAAGTTTGATCTAATCAATTTGAATCCTAAGATCCAAGTTCATCGGTTCTCGTTCAAATCGGAAACACATAATTGGTATCAGAGCCGGAGTTGTGGATTCACATTGATTCAGGTCGAATTTCATTGTTGAAATGCTAAAATGAAAGAAGATTTGAAGAAAACTTGAAGAAAAAGTCATCGGGGTTCTTTATGAGATCCAAGGATTTGAAGGTGAATCTGATGGATCTAGCATGAAATTGATGTTGTTTGATCATCAACCATGATCAAACCATCAATTAGAAGCAAAAGATTGATGTTTGGATCAGATTCCATGAAGATTGGAAAGAAGGGCAAAAGTTTGCTATTTACACACACTAGTGTGTGTGTTATTGGTGTTTTCAGAAATTCATAGATCTGAAACATGGAAATGGAGTTTGGATTGATTTGGATTCATCATCATGATGTTACAACAACAAGTTAACAATCAATGCATCATCAACATCAGTTTTTGGATCAAGTCAAAAATTCAAGTGGGTTTTTGCAAGTTCTTAGTGTTTTTCATTAATCCATGGATTTGGATGTGGATAGGCTCAAAATTCGTGTTTAATTGATGAAAAACAATTTACTACATCAATTAAACATGAATCCATCATCAACAACAATAAATTAGAGCCAAAATAAAGTGATTTAGGGGCTGAAAACTCAGAAGAGCTGATGGGAACTTTTCATGATGCTCCCCTTTGATGCTGATCATTTGATGCGTCCCCTTCCCTTTACTTTGTTTAGTGCACCCCTTGTGGGTTGCACAAAATGGGCAGCCACGAATCCTCTTGATCATCATTCGTTTGATTCCAAACTTCATCAACAACATCAAAAACCATAAGAACAACATGAAGAATCCATGATTCAACATCAGCAACAACTGCACAAGGTTTGGACAGCAACAATTTTTAGCATTATGTTACACCAAATCATCAACATTAAGAACAGTGTTTGAGCAGAGTTTTAGGCTTTAAATAAGCACGTTTCTGCAGCAAAATGGGCTGCCTTCTAACAGCTCGAACAACAGCATTTTAACAGCATAGTGAGTAGCTTAACAGTAGCAAATTGGGTGGAATTTCAGCAACAGATTCTGCAGCAAATCGGCAACAAACGTGCTGCAGTTCAGCAGCATAAGAGCACCAAATTAGGCTGCATTTCGGAAGCAAATTCAACAGCATATAAGTAGACTTGCAACACATGAATCAGCAACATATGAGCAGCCCCGCACACATCTAACAGCAACATAATAGCAGCCTTGGCTCATGAAACTACTGTGAATTAGTAGCATTTCAACCACATAGCAGCAGCTAATAAGCATTACTAATAGCTTCATTTGGGCAACGTTTTAGCACAAAAACACCAATTGATCAACATCAAACAAGCTACACTTGAAACCTCAAACAGATTGCTGCGCCCCATAGCATTGATGCACCCCTTGTGGGTTGCATTAGTACATTTTGACAGTAAATTCTCATCAAAATGTAGCAGCAAATCGACATTACAAAGTGATTCATTTGTGCAAAATGTTAGCAACAATAACACAACAAAAGGGGTCGATTTGGATCTGCACAAAGGAGCTAAGGTTTTAGCACACTTGGTGCGCCCCCTTTGGGCTGCACTTGTGCAGAATGTGCACCAACAAATCAGGGATTCAAAAGCATGTTTTGTTGATAAATATTTTAGACTAAACAGAAACCAATTAATTATTATTAATCATTACCAAGTTATTGGCAGAATCAGTTTGATCCTTCGCGACCGAAACTGATTATAAGTGTAACACCCGGGTATTTATTATTTTGAAGCCGGTGAAGAAAGAAAAGAAAATAAAGTCCAAAAGTCAAGGGACCAAACCCGCCAACAAAGAAAAGTTGGGAAATGTGGTGACATATGTAGGGAGAGGGCAGCCCACTCTCCCCACATCCACATTTCAGCTTCATAAAGGGAGAAGAGAGAAAGAAGAGGAGAAAAAGAGGAAAAAGTGTTGGTTCGGGTCGATTCGGGTCGCCAAAATCGTCGTGAAGCAAGCCGAATCGAAGCTCTTGTTGTTGTGCTCGTTTAGGTGAGTTCTAGGACCCCTCTTTTACTTGTTTTCAAACGATTTGGGGCTGGAAAACATCTGAAATCGAGTTTTTCGTATGTGTGTAAGTTGACCCGTTTGTGTATGTGTTTGTATATGTATGACGCGATTGTGACTTGATTTCTTGCTTGGTTGTGCTTGAATGATGTTATGGTATGCATCCCTAAGGTTAAGGATGGTCGATTTAGGCTTAAAATGGGTTTAGATAAGTTTGGAGGCCGAAAACCCTCAGCTGCAGTCGGGTTGAACTGCATTCTGCATCAGCTAGGGCTAGGTGACCGACTGGAGGCCGAATGGAGGCCATACGGCCGATTAGGGTGCGATTGGGGCCCATTCGCACGATGGGGTTCATTCGCACGACTGGAGGGCCAGTCGCATGGGGGTCATGCGACTGAAGGACCATTCGCACGACTGAAGGTCCAGTCGCATAGGTGCTCATCCGCATTGTTCATTCGCACGACTGGATGTTCATTCGCATAGGTGTTCATCCGTATTAGTTCAATCGCATGATGTTCAGTCGCATGGAGGCAATGCGACTGAAGGGTGTCCATACGCCCGAATAGGGCTGTTGAACCCGAGGAAGGTGTAGATTGACTTCTGACTTTCGGGGGAAAGTGCAGATGTAAGTGTTGATGTAAAGGTTCCCATAAGAGTTTTTAAGATGACGATCGAGGTCTTAGAAGCATGTTGGGCATGATGTGATGTGATGTTGATGCATGTTTATGTTTCTTAATGTGATGTATAATATATTTCTTGTGGCTTTACTTGTTATGATGAATGAACGAAGTATTATGTAACGTAAAGTGAAAGATAAAGAAAGAGGAACATGATGAACGAATGAAACGTCTTGCACACATCGGATACGGGGTCCTTCTTGGTGATTGACCCTAAATGTAGAGCCTCTACCGCTCACCCCTAGTACTGTGGCATACGTTTAGCTGTCATTCGTTGACTTCGGCCCAGTAGCTAAGACTGATGGTTACTCCTAGTACCGTGGCATACGTTTAGCTGTCATTCGTTGACTTCGGCCCGGTAGCTACGACTAACCGGGGTGTAGCACATGGTATTGGTTTGGGATGATGTCCGATGCGCAAGTAAGGTAATGAAGGAACGAATGAACGAATGAAGAAGATAATAATGATATTATCTACGTGTACGTACGATGTGTGATCATGCAAAAGTAACGAACGGTTTTATATGAAAGTAAAGTATGTTTTATTTATAAAACTAGAACTCACTCAGCAACGCTGACTTTGATGTGTTTCCAGTTGGCAGGTAATGATTGCTGAGGATGGCACGGGCGACTACTCAGCCCTTTTGGGATGACATTCCTTTGATTAAATGTTTTTGCATTGTAATGCGAACAAACAATTTTTGTAATGAATGTTGTATTAGTTTGCAAAAGCATTTACATGGAAATGAAAGTTTGTTTTAGTTTTCCGCTGCGATTTATTAAATACAAATGTAATTATATGTTTTATGTGCGATGAGAACCCAGCTGTAAGCGTCCCGGGAACGGGGCCTTACAATAAGAAAGGTAGAATGAGAGTGTCCCGTTATTGGACGAATTAAAGAACTCGCAATAAAGTAAAACAAACCTGTTAAACGACGATCTTCGAATGTATTCCTGTCCTTAAAGGATTTTACGCGCTTTATTTGCTGTAAACGACAACGTAAACTCCCAGGATTAAATGCAAATTCTATCCGGTATTCCAACAGCAATGGAAGCGGATTAACGTGAAGGTTGCGTGAAAACGAAAGCAGAGAAAAGCTGTAGCTTTTGAAGTAAGTTAAGCTCGAAGTAAGAGCTCTATATTTATAGAGCTAAATCCAACTAATTATGAGAAAAACCGGGGACGAGGGTTGACCCCCACCAGTTCGCGAATTCGGTTATGTAGATAACCCGAATTGCTTACTGATCAACCTTATCCACCATGTTTATCTCTTAGTCGGTTACCTCGAGTCTATCTACATCGAGCTGTAGCTAAAAAGAAAAGCTCCTTAGCTCCGATGCATACATGCGAAGGGCAAAGTGCACCTCAAACGCGCCCATTCGCGAGCTCGCGTCTCCGTCTCGGCTCGGCGCGCGTGTAGGCTTAGCCCTTCTCTTGACCCAACAATCACTTTGGTGACCCATAAGGAAGAATTCCTTATAAGTCACTCAAAGATGTTTCCCCCCACCAATATGGGACAAGAAGTAAACATGCCAACTTGCATATTTACAACTTGTAAATTCCAACATGTTTTGGGCAGTGTTTTAGCATCAAAACAACAACAAATGAAGATGAAAGGAGCTGCATTCAATCATCAAAGAAGCAGCAGCCCGTGTAGCTCAAAACATCACCTGATGCGCCCATTTTAATGATTTGGTGCGCCCCTTATGTGGACTGCATCGTCTGGGTAGCTTCTGCATGGTTCTAACAGCAACAAACAACATTAATGAACCATCAAAAACATTAACAACAACAAGAACACTCTTAACATCTTTCAAGCATCAAGAACAATACTCTCTTCATCATTGCCTCACCAACAACACCATCACCTAATGCATCAAGAACAGAAAATAAAAACATCAAACCTCACCAAAATAGTTGATTCAAGAACACACTTCCGCAACAACAACAAAAACAACAACATGGATCAACTATTCAACAAAATGGCATCAACAAGGAACATCAATATCAAGTTTCAGTTTTTATCATCGGAAATCTACAATTTAGGGGGAGTATTGTTGGTTTTGGCCAACAAGAATAAATTGAAGATTTCCAGGTCAACATTCAAGTCAACAAGAAGATGAAGAATTGAATCTTAAAGTCAATAAGTCAACAAGAGTCAACATTATTAGTCTAGGGTTTTACATTGTAATTGTCTTAGATTAGTATAAATAGAATAGCTTACTTTATTTGTAAGCATGCTTTTGAATGCTTTGTTGAGAGGTGGTGAGGACGATAGCATAGATCATCATCCTATATGACAACATGTATTCAAATCTTCTTCACTATCAATCAAAAACAGAAAATTATCAGAAATCATTAGCATCATATTCATTTTAGAATCTATTATAATCATCAAGTTTGATCTAATCAATTTGAATCCTAAGATCCAAACTCATCGGTTCTCGTTCAAATCAGGAACACACACATGGTTAGTTGAAGTGATTATCAAACCAAATCAACCTAAGATGGGTTGTATGCTGTTAGATTCTTCATTGGAGTGCTTGATCTTTAATCTT
The DNA here is from genome assembly GCA_025506515.1 of Flaveria trinervia. Classification (NCBI taxonomy): domain Eukaryota; kingdom Viridiplantae; phylum Streptophyta; class Magnoliopsida; order Asterales; family Asteraceae; genus Flaveria; species Flaveria trinervia. The sequence continues at coordinate 117,113,125 of CM046444.1, read as the reverse complement.
AACTTCTAATCTTGTGAAATTCCATAAAAAAACTAAGCTTAAGGATGGAGAGAAACTAGGGTTTTATCTTCCAAAAGATCGGGTGAAATAGGGAAGAAGAAAGACTAAAAAAGGGACCTGATGTGCGTTATGATCACAACAGAATCAGTCATGACCATAATATGCAGGAAAAATGGACCCGATGCTTGTTATGGTCATGACAGAATCAGTCATGACAGAATCAGTCATGACAGAATCAGTCATGACCATAACAATCTCTAAACTTTTAAAATCCTTATGAATTTGTTGTATTTTTCTTTTGATATCACCAAACAACCATCCAAAATTACAAAATTCAAATTAATCACAATTAGTATCGATAAATATGAATTTGTAACAAAAAACGATTAAAATGAGGAAAAATATGCATTATTAACATGTATATATATTCACATATCACACACACATACAAATATATGCAAATAAATTATAGTATATAAACTAATTATCAAGGGTCTCTAACTTTGCCGAATTATAGTATGATCGAGGATGATGAAGTTGATGAATACCTGTTTATCGATTGAAAATTAAACCTGAATATCTAAATCTATTGATTGAATATGCTTAATGCGGACATAGCGTCTTTCAATTGTGAATTAACCAGTTGACCAACAAGTAATCTAGATAAAACAACGAACCACCCCATTTTCTTTTACTCGAATACTTAACAACTTGTTGTACGAAGTAGTCAATATAAACTAATTTAAAAATCTTAGATTTTTCTTAATACCTAAGATTATAGGTTAAACAAGTTAACCAGGCTAACTCAAATCTCATATATGCAACTCAAATACTAAACCATTTATAAAAATCAAGTTTGATTTAGTCTAATTATAAAAGCATTCACAATCCATCCATCCATCATCCTCATCTTTATAATTATATTAAAAATTATTACATTTTCTTTATCCTTGAATTAATTAATATTTTTCATACTTTTATCGTTATATTTTCTTTCTCATCAACTCACAATCACTTTAAAAAATATTAAAATTTTTATGAGGTTGTATCGTGTTTCGGTACAATCCCCGTAAAATTTCAACCTCTTTCACTCATAGTCACTCACAACCATTCCAATAATATAATTCAATTAGTTAAATATATATGAAAAACTTGGATCGTTTTAGGTACTCCTTTATTAGAATCATGCTAATATGTTAATTTGGTTCGGGCCCCTAATAATCTAATATACTCCCACAAAGAAAATATCTACGAGGTTATCGCTATATTAGGGTTTTAGAGGTGCATCCGCCGCTCACTTTATATCAAGAGGCCTCAGGCACTGAGAGCTGCTATCCTCTCGCTGCCGTTTTCTCTCGTTTTCGTGTTGGTAAACTCTCATAGATCTCACTTATCATCAATCATTTCATCTCACATCTGATCGATCTTCATTATTCTGGCTGATTCGTACGCTTTGATTTGTTGTTTTTGTTGTTCGATAGCGAGTGTTATTGTTTGTGTATTTCATGTTACTATGAGATTTGGTTTATTAGTTCTGTTGTTGTTATCAGATCGGATGGTGTTTTGGTTGAATCGTTGAGGATGATGTTTGATTAGACTGTAGTTGAATGTTTGAACGGTTAATTATTTGTGTTTTGATTTGTGAGGGATGCTTGGGATGTGTAGGATGTGGATTTGGTCATCACGAATTCTGTTTGCTGATGTATTGATATGATGTTGTTTAATTGAGTCTGCTTGCTGGTAATTAGATGATTTTGAGTTGTTTTGTTGTGGTTTTGTGGCTTGAATCTGTTAATTGATGATTTGTTGCTGCAATCAGATTACTGAAATTGATGGTTTTGATGGACTGCAAGGTTGACTTTGATACATAGTTTATTTTAGATTTTGTAAAACGTTTTTACTTATTAACGAGATACATGAAGCTTGTAAATAAGTTATATTTTGTATATATTTACAAAGTTTGTTATCAAGGGAACTTTACAATCAAACTATTAAAAACTTTAGCAAGTTTTGTTTCTTTCGTGATTTGAAAGGTATGATATTAATGATTATGGTCTATCAGTTTTTGTGATATGATACATGCTTAAAAAGAGTTTCTCATTATACGAGCTTTGTTATGTTGAAGATTTTCAAATTGATATATATTTGAATAGATGTTTTGGTTTCTTTTTTACATTGCCTATTGTTTATTTTCTGTCTACAATTGGTATGATTGACTAAGATTTCGAAACCTATTTTATCTTTTGATGGTAAAATAACATGTTTGTGAAATATTTGCATTGCAGCTTGTTTATTGGTGTTGAAGTGATATTGGCTAAGTTTAACCTTTTGTGTATTTCTGCAGGATTGTTAAAAGCTATTCTGAGTGAGTTCTGAAAACCAGGCAAAATGGTAAGTTATACTGTTTTACTTATGTTGTCATTGTTTTTGTATTCATTTATGTGCTACCAAGGAAGTTAACCTTTCAACCTTTTTTTGCCAACTCAACAGGTGAAGTTTACCGCGGAAGAGCTTCGGAGGATTATGGACTATAAGCATAACATTCGTAATATGTCTGTGATTGCTCATGTTGACCATGGTACTGCATCAGTTCAAGTTTATTCTGTTATACAATGGTCTTTAATTTTGTTCTTATATTATTGCTTATCTATATGGTTCATCTCTTTTAAATTTTTCATAGGTTATTTAGTCAGTGATCTAGCAGGCTGAGCTGCACTTGGAACTTTTTTTTCAACAAAAAAATAATATCTTTGGCTAAAGCAGTATAGATTATCTGTTTGAATATTTGTCATGCGTATCTTTTTTAATTCTTTGACATCCTAATCTTTGTTTGCTAATTATTTCTGTTTCTTTTGTAATTTTAACAGGGAAATCCACCTTGACTGATTCTCTTGTGGCTGCTGCTGGTATTATTGCCCAAGAAGTTGCTGGTGATGTTCGTATGACTGATACCCGTGCTGATGAAGCAGAACGCGGTATCACAATCAAATCCACTGGTATCTCCCTTTACTATGAGATGACCGCTGATGCTTTAAAGAGCTTCAAGGGAGAAAGAAACGGGAATGAGTACCTGATTAATCTTATCGATTCACCTGGGCACGTTGACTTTTCTTCTGAAGTTACTGCTGCACTACGTATCACTGATGGTGCCCTGGTGGTGGTTGATTGTATTGAAGGTGTTTGTGTGCAAACAGAGACTGTTCTTAGACAAGCTCTTGGAGAAAGAATTCGGCCTGTTTTAACCGTTAACAAGATGGACAGGTGTTTTCTTGAGCTCCAGGTTGATGGTGAAGAAGCATATCAAACCTTTCAAAGGGTTATTGAAAATGCTAATGTCATCATGGCAACCTATGAGGACCCACTTCTTGGTGATGTCATGGTTATCCTGAGAAAGGTACTGTTGCTTTCTCAGCTGGGCTCCATGGTTGGGCTTTTACTCTGACCAACTTTGCAAAGATGTACGCCTCCAAATTTGGTGTTGACGAGTCTAAAATGATGGAAAGGCTTTGGGGAGAGAACTACTTTGACCCGAAAACCAAAAAGTGGACCACAAAGAGCACCGGCTCTCCATCTTGCAAACGTGGGTTTGTTCAGTTCTGTTATGAGCCAATCAAGCAGATTATTAATACGTGCATGAATGATCAAAAAGATCAGTTGTGGCCTATGTTGGCTAAGCTTGGTGTCACCATGAAATCCGAAGAGAAAGAGTTGATGGGTAAGGCATTGATGAAGCGTGTTATGCAGAATTGGCTTCCAGCTGCTACTGCTTTACTTGAAATGATGATCTTTCATCTGCCTTCACCCCACACTGCCCAGAAATACCGTGTTGAGAATCTGTATGAGGGTCCGTTGGACGATCAATATGCTAATGCTATTAGAAACTGTGACCCAGATGGTCCTCTCATGCTTTATGTTTCTAAGATGATTCCCGCTTCTGATAAAGGAAGATTCTTTGCATTTGGTCGTGTTTTTGCTGGTAAGGTTTCTACTGGTTTGAAAGTTAGGATCATGGGTCCAAATTATGTCCCTGGCGAAAAGAAAGATTTGTACGTCAAGAGTGTTCAGAGGACTGTCATCTGGATGGGAAAGAAGCAAGAAACTGTTGAAGATGTGCCATGTGGTAACACAGTGGCTATGGTTGGTTTGGATCAATTCATCACAAAAAACGCAACATTGACAAATGAAAAGGAGGTTGATGCTCACCCGATTAGAGCCATGAAGTTTTCTGTTTCCCCTGTGGTGCGTGTTGCGGTTCAGTGTAAGGTTGCATCTGATCTTCCCAAGCTTGTCGAAGGTCTTAAACGTCTGGCTAAATCTGACCCTATGGTTGTTTGTACCATTGAGGAGTCTGGTGAGCACATCATTGCTGGTGCTGGTGAGCTGCATCTTGAAATCTGTTTGAAGGACTTGCAAGATGATTTCATGGGTGGTGCTGAAATCGTTGTCTCTGACCCGGTTGTGTCGTTCCGTGAAACCGTCTTGGAGAAATCCTCCCGAACCGTGATGAGCAAGTCTCCAAACAAGCACAACCGTCTCTACATGGAAGCTAGGCCTCTGGAAGATGGTCTTCCCGAGGCTATTGACGAAGGAAGGATTGGCCCACGTGATGACCCCAAGATTCGTGGAAAGATCTTATCTGAAGAATTTGGTTGGGACAAGGATCTGGCTAAAAAGATCTGGTGTTTTGGTCCTGAAACAACCGGACCCAACATGGTTGTTGATATGTGTAAGGGAGTTCAGTATCTTAATGAAATCAAGGATTCAGTGGTTGCTGGGTTCCAATGGGCTTCTAAGGAAGGTGCTTTGGCTGAAGAGAACATGAGAGGTATTTGCTTTGAAGTGTGTGATGTTGTTCTCCATGCTGATGCCATTCACAGAGGTGGTGGTCAAGTCATTCCAACCGCTAGGAGAGTCATCTACGCCGCTCAACTCACCGCCAAGCCACGTTTACTTGAGCCTGTTTACCTGGTCGAAATCCAGGCCCCGGAGCAAGCATTGGGTGGAATCTACAGTGTGCTGAATCAAAGGCGTGGGCATGTGTTTGAAGAAATGCAGAGGCCAGGTACCCCTCTGTACAACATTAAGGCATATCTCCCGGTGGTAGAATCATTCGGGTTCTCTGGTGCGTTGAGAGCTGCCACTTCGGGTCAAGCCTTCCCACAATGTGTGTTTGATCACTGGGACATGATGGGATCAGACCCATTGGAAGCTGGGTCCCAGGCGAGCACACTTGTGACTCAGATCCGTAAGAGGAAGGGTTTGAAGGAGCAGATGACACCGCTATCTGAGTTCGAGGATAAGCTGTAAGCGGCTGAAATGCTGGCCGAGATACTATCATTATAATCCTCAGGGGTTTCTGGTTTACTATATTTTCTATAATGTTTTTTAGCAATGCTGGATGTACCGTGTTATGTTTTATTGTTGTGAGAACCTGCGGACAATGATGCTGTTAGTTTTGACATTCTTGTTTTACTATTTTGAATCGTTTTGATCATATAGCCCTCTTGTGTTTTGGTTTGGTTGAACCCATTACAGGTCGATCTCATATGTTTTGATGAATGCTAATGATTCTTCTTGCAGCAATTCAGCACGTACAAATCATAATCAATGTTCTGATTGTCGGAGGGGATTTCTCTTTTCTCTACTAATGCGTTGCAAAGAAATGAACTTATTTGAGATATGTCTTATAGTGTATAGAATCTAAGGCCAAGAATATCTTAAATTCTAAAAGTTACAAGTATGAAAGGAATAGTTGGTCTAATATGTAGTGAATGGATATAACAAAGGACAATATAAACAAGTCCCATCATAGCGTCATGTCTTATGTATTGGATTAATCATACTGATTGTGTCACGCCATTGATAACACATTGATATTCTTATGCTGCTTGAATGTATGGTATACAGCCTGTGTATCAGATTCAAATGCAAAACAAAACATAAAACAAAGTTGAAGTATCTTATCTTAAAATATCTATGAAGAACATATCGAATCATGTTCCTACAAGTTGTAATTTGATGTGATAGGGAGCATGCATTTAGTGATTCTAACAATCTCATATGCGACAAGGCTAAACGAATTCGATACCAAAGATTGAAAGACAATCCAATCCAAGAAAGTATCAAATGGACAAATAACGAAAATGATGAGTCTTATCATACAAGGGGAATAAATGACAAACAAAGCTTATTACTAATGTATGATTTTTGGATTTTATACTTCCATGGCCCTAGGTAGCTTTTTGAATCATGTCACTAGAGATTAAAGTATTTTGCATGTATACAATATGAATGATCGATTAAAACAGAAAGAGTTTTAAAAAACGAGGATGATTACCTTGTAAAAACATGTTTAAACAAATAAAATGAATTGAGATGAATTGTGCAAACCTTACCACATGATAATTATAACTGGCGATAGTACACATCTACTTTAGTTTGAAAAACCATTGTTAGTACATTACCATTGATTGCCTACAGACATAAATTGCAACTACTTAATTGTAATAGGCAGCAGTTAACTAAACACATGAGTTGCTAACTACTAATTATGAGCAAATTTTAGGGCAACTTACAGTGTGACAAGAACCAAGGGTGTTGCCTCTTGGACCTTATTAGGTCGTCACCTCGAACTCCCTTGAACATTCCATGTACTAGAAGCTTCGTCCTTTAGATCCTTAGATGATTCTTTAGTATCCAAAAATAAAATAGCCTTGATCAGGTGTGTATTTACACATCTTAACATCCTAACTCGTATTAATGGTTCAATTTCTTATTTAGTTTTACGTAAACCCAATTATACAAAAATAAACATTGTTTATGCTGAAATCACTAACCGTAACATGCTAAGCCTTCTTCTAGCCATGATAACCTTCCCTTAACTTGTGATCAATCTTAAATTAGGTAGAATTACTAACTTTATAATTTCTTACTTTAATTTATTAAGCTTTCCTTAGTTGCGTACCTTTAACTTCTTTGAAGTAGTAACTACTAAATTGTAATTCTATACTTTTAGGCTGACTAACATTATATCATTATAAGGTTTTCTTAAGTTTGGTTAATTTACAACTATTCATCATGAAACACTTATTTTAAGAGTTAATTACATGAAAAGTTCATGTGCTCAGGCCTGTTTTCAATTTCGGTCCCTAGGTTGGAAAAATTACAAGATCTGTCCAAAGGTTTGTCAAAACGTAACACAAAAGGTCCCTGACGCCGATGACTGCTAACTTTTTTCTTTAAGTCCTAATGAAATGATCAAAATACATCTGATCATTAAAAATAAGTATTTATGAAAAATATGACCCCAACTTCATCTTCAACCTTAAAAGTCTAACCACCATTATTCTACCAAACCACCACCACCACTACCACCACCATCCTACCAGACCACCACCGCTACCCCCATCGCAGCCCACCACCTCAGCCCAACTCTCTCTCTCCTCACCATGGCAGTCCCCTCCCCTCCTTTCATCTTCATCTTCAAACAATCATTGCAGCCCACCACCATTTCTTGATTGATCTATAGTAACAAAATCATCGCCCGTCACCATCATTGCAACCTAACCTTGATTGGATTCATGGTGGCAACTCATGGTGTTGGAGATGTGGTTGCAGTCCAGTGGTGGTGGGGATGGTGGTGGAGTTCCAGTGTTATTAGAGATGGTAGTTGCAAACCTATGGCGATGGGTATGGTGATGGCATTCCGATGGTGTTGGGGATGGTTGTTGTAGAATGGTGGTGGCGTTCGGGTGGTGTTGGAGATGGTGGTGGTAGACTGATGGGTGATTAGAGTTTTAAGTTTTCACAAAGGGTAGTTTAGTCAATTTTTCAAAATCAAAAGAAAAAGATAACAACCATCCACGTCAGGAATCTTTTGTGTTACGTTTTGACAAACCTTTGTACCGCCCTTGTAATTTTTTAAACTTAAGGACCTTAAGTGAAAATAGACTTAAGTACATGGACCTTTCATGTAATTAACTCTTATTTTAATGTACATATTTTCTCAAATCTTTTGCATTTAAGAATTTAACCCGACCGATATGTATTCACATTTGCTTATTTGCTAAGAGAATCCACAACCTATTCTTTAAAAGTTTGTGAGTGTAAAACTTATTTTATATGGAATGATTTTGAGTGGTTTTAAGTGAATAAGTGAGAAAAAATTACTATTCATCTGTAATTTGAAGATTAATTGTTCAACCTTGATAAAATTTTTAATATATTTTAAAGTGATTGTGAATAGAGGAGAGATAAAATGTTATGATAAAAGGTACAAAAATATTATTTAATTGAAAGTAGATAGAAAAAATAGTGATTTTTAATGTATTTATAAAGATAAAGATGAGTAATAGATTGTGAATGCTCTAATATGAATTTTGATTTCGTAAGTACAAAACTAACATTTAATTTTAACTATGTAATTTTAAATTTTGTAAATATTAGATCTTAATAAAACATAATTTGATTATGTTTTTCCCAGACCTTGATAATATAGTTCCAAAAAACATACATTTCAATTCTTTAATATTTATTAAGTTCTAAACTTTTCATTCACACCCTAATCTATTAGATTAGACTTCATTATCAAATCTTCAAATTAGGGTTCTACATTGATATGATTGTTTTCTTTTTTACTCCGTTTTCCCCACTCGTTTGAAATGTATGTGAATTTGTTTTGTATAGTTGTATTAGATTAGTTGTTTTTTTTTCAGTTGATTGTTGGGGATTGTTTATTTTTGAGATCTTGTGATTGAATCTTCGGACTTAGATAATTGTATGGATAAATTTATTGGGTTACTTAAAAGTTAAAACCTACGTAGCACAATTTCAATCACTGGGTTGGGCTTAAACGTATGATGAAAACAACAGTTGGGCTTCGAATAGAGTTTGGGCTAGAGGTGATGTTTTATGTATCTATAATATATTAGATCAAGATACAAATGTATGGAACATGTTAGAAACAAAATTTACTTAAAAAAAGAGTTGTTTTCTAACAAAATTTACGTATGATGAAAAAAAACAGTTGGACGATTCTCGAGCTTGAGCCCGCTATTTTACAGCCTTAATTGGTACCTACAAAAGTAGGTCGAGTCTAGCGCTATTTTCAGGGAGGGTTAAGACTCGAGGAAATGTAGCTGATCATTTACTTCTGAGGGGTCACACCGCACCCTGCGCGCAGGAAACAGTCTCGGGTAGGGGCCATTGTAAACATGGGTCCTGACCATCATTTCTGGTTCCAATTTATGACTACTCTTGGTGGTCCATTGTGGTGGTCAACACTTGACCCTGCACCACCTGTGTCACACGCTAGGTGATTCTGGTTGAGCCATCAGTCATGGTGGTCATGGTCCACCCATTGTGTGCATTGTAAGTTGAACAACAATAATCTTAAATGGCAAGTTGGAAATTGTGTTTGTTTCAGTTCAACTATCAATGATGATTTATTGGTGAGAATTTTATGATCATAATAAATTACTCATACATAGTTTCTTGTATGTCAACTATTTAGAAGTTGGAACCACATGAAGATTCTTCTGATAATATTTTATTTTCGTATCAACTTTATTCATTGTTGAAACGTTAGTTCAAGAAAATAATTATGTGGGAATGATACTATACAAAACTGATACAAGTACAAGCGGGATGATATTTGGAGTAATTTGATGACAAATGTGGACTAGAAAATATCACAATTTAAAACGTATATTACTTTTAATTCATTCGAAGTTTTGGGGCTCGTAGAATCTTAAAGAAAACATAAAGCAAGCCCTAATTTTGGTTCTGGATGATTTTCCTTCAAATTTGACTCTGGATGTTATCAATTCATGCGTTTATTTAATAAAGCAGACCCTGAAAGAAGCGGGTTGTGTTGGTTTAGTTGTAAATATCTTTTGCTAACGTTTTGAAATGAAATTATTGATAATATAGATCTTAAAAATAAAATGACATAAAAAAGTTGTATGAATTAAAGTTATACTAACAAAGCACCTTGTTCTAATGGTACCAACGTGTGTTAGCATTATGTCTCGTTCTAAGAGGTTAAATGTTCAAGTTTTGTATTATATATGTAAGCTTAGATTTTAAAATAAGCTTTAGAGTTTGTGTGAATTCTTAGTTTGAAATGGAAATATTAAAGTTATACTTTTACCGACATTCAACTATTGGACTCATCTAACACGTATCCACTAATGACTAATAACTTGACCCTTTTAGCAATTGATGGATAAAATCATGACTAGTGTTAAAAAAGTGTTTCCCAACCTTTGCACTCACATCCACCAAACATGATCCACTTTAACCCATGTACCACTATTTGAGTGCTAAATGGGTTTGGAATCTGCAAATTAAAAAAGCCACACACTTCTTTTAGTCATGAAAGTCCATTATTAGTAGTAAATCTACATGCATTACAATATTAATATCCCGCTAACCAATAAGACCAGATAAAACACAACTTTCGTTAAACACTTGATCTTCAAACGAGATTAAAAACAGATAACTAGACCCTTGCTGGTGAAAATAAGTGACTCAAACATTTACCACTACGTATGAAAGTTGACCAAGACTAGGGGTATCATTTATGTTGCAATTTTAAGAGCTTTTTGATAGTGGGAATTGGAAGTAGGATTGCCCATACCCATCTCATATATTTGCCTTTTTGACATGAGATTTGATGACTATTTGGTTGAAATTTCTTAAAGTTTGTGGGGGATATGATACACAATAAACTAATTGGGAATGATTCCCATGTGAGAATATAGACAATAAAAGGTGCTCCACTGTCATTTGTTTGGCCATTATGCATACTTGTTGGTGGTTCTGAGTCAATTTTGATGCTCAATGTGATGATGATAAAAGTTGGACCACTAGTGTCTGATTCTTAAATTTCTGATGCCCATTTTAGTGATTGCTGGACCCTGCCAAACATGACTCAGAGCGACTCGAGCCTTTTTCTTTTCGTTTGTCATTGTACCGGACCCATCCTAGTTATTTATGCACGATTAAGACGGTTAGGGGTGCTTAAAACCGAATATTTAAAACTTTAGATAGTGGATTCTGATATCCGATGTTAGAATCCAAAATTATATAAAGAATACTTTGAAACATAAGAAAGTTAAAAATAATAAACACTAAGCATTTGTCATTGCAGTTCGATTATCAATAGTTGACACAAAACCTTCTTTTAAGTGAACCCTTGAATGAAATCTATTCAATCAAGTTTCAAGTATGTTATATTGTTCAACCACGTGAAACGTGTATTCTTTATTGTTTTTTATTTGTCATCTCCTTATTATGTGATTCCTAATCATACACTTGTTGGTGTGATTTATCCACCAAAAACCAATACAACACTCTTTCTATGACATTTAATTCTACTTGATTAAACATTTTATATTCCTAGTCTATAAAGGAAAAAAAAGCGCTTAACAAATCCACTTTGTGTGATTAGGAGATAACCTAATTATGCAATACTACTAGGTTATGCTTAAGTTCTTGTTTTCCACTCACTTTGATAGTGCACATATGGCTTAAAACGTGTATTCTATTTGTGGAGTTAAATATATGTATCCCTAAAGATATTAGCGGTTTGCCCATAATCCTTGTTAGCTCAAAGATGTAAATATCTATATGTTTTTCGGGACATCTTGATGGTTAAGTAGTGTATCTTATAATTAAAAGTTTGAATAGTTAAATCGTATGTCCTAATGTATTTTAGAAAATAGAGAAATTGATTTCAAGAAAATATATAAATTACTTGTAACTTTATTTTATTTTACTTAAAAAAACAAATGTAACAAGAACATATAATTTTGGGTTATGTCAAATGTTTAAGATTTTTGTGCTTAAAGATATCATATTTAGTTTGATGTAAGTGGTTGAACATGTAAGTTTTTAAAGTATATTGCATCCAGGTTCATCCTAACTAGTTTTAAAAGTTTACCGTTCTTTTACATAAAATATCAAATCAATAAACTAAAGTATAAGTTTAATGAGATCATACTTAGAGGTGATAATCATGTGTGGTTAACAGGTTGATAACGCTTTAATTGATGGAGTAGAAATTGATAAAAACCCGAAGATTATCTTTTGGAAAAAGTACCTATCATACTCCCTTTCTTGTGCTTGTGTGTCTTCCTCTTGTCTAAAGATACGGAAGATATCTCACCACTTGCTTGTCTTCTTTGCTTTTTTATCATTTTAATAAAAGAATAATATATAAAATAAACAAACAAACAAACAATAATAATAATAATAATAATAAATAATAATAATAATAATATAATATAATAATAATAATAATATAATATAATAATAATAATATAATAATAATAATAATAATAATAATAATAATAATAATAATAATAATAATAATAATAACAATAATAATAACACCATGCACCCTGACCCTGGCCCCTTTTCTGAGTGGTTTTATTCAATTTAATATCTTTAGCATTTGTTGGCCAACTCTTGTTAGCTTGGCTTTAATCTCCCTTGTTTTCTTATGTCACCATGTGCAATTTCCCTTCACTATTATTTATATAAAAAAATATTGCCATTATCTTTTGGTGTGATTATTCACTTGAATTCAATGGGAAGCTTCATGAAGAGTTTAATTTAGTTCATAATTTTGTACCAAGAGTTTAACTTTATGATTTATTGTACTTGCATATAATAACTTTAAATAGTCATTCAAGACTAGTAATGACGGAAAATACACGTTTATTTTTCCAGTTAGAAAACGTAATTTAGGATTATAAGTCTATCGTCGAATAATATAGCACTGCCTGCTTAAGGGTCGTGTTGTTAATAAGGTTTTATGTTTAATTCTAGACTTATGTTATAGACGCTTAAACATTTCTTTTGAATGCACCTAGAAGTTATTTTGGATTAACCATCTATAAAAGTTACATCAAGACCTCATAAGTAACATAACAACAAAATATGTCACATGAATGTCAAATTATTAGTTCATGTCATTTTTGGTATTTGTAATTTCTTCTTATAAATACGGTATACAATTTAATCTTTATAAATTCAATGCTATTGTCAGTGAAACTCAAATTATCGATAAAAAGACATATATGTATTAGTTTGACTTTATTTATATAAGCTATATCGTCATACCATTATTAAGTAAACTAAATTCATCATCGCAAGTATCATCTTCTAATGAGTTTAATATATTTGGTTATCATGCGAATGAGTTCAAATTTTTATTGCTTAAATCAAACATGATATCATTTTAATATTTAAATAACTATAATTAGTCAATTTTGTTTTTAAATCTTATGGAGTATGCTTACATTACCACCTATTCTAATTTAAGAGAATGACAATAGAATAAAACATGGATGATAAGTCAAAATTGAAGGCTAATATTTGTCTGGTGAGATATCAAATCAAATTCTGGTGAAGGTGTACTAATGTATATGACCCGCACCATCTTTTTTTCAAAATAATGTTTTTAAAACCTGATCGAAAATCAAACCACTTTAAATTAGTTTTTAATACGGTTCAACCGTCTGGAAATATGTTCGCATTTCATTTAATAGCTGGCCTATCTAGAAAAAATATCAGAAAATCAAACCGTTACAAGATGTAGAATATGACAATTTTACTCAAGAAAATTTAGTAGTTGTTCTAAAGTCAAAGAAACTTTTTTTCTAGAAAACACATGCCTATACACACACGAAGTCAAGTTCAAGGATTATAAGTTGTTATTTCCATCGATTATCTTTTGCATCCATCTTTCAACTTTAATAAATATGAAACCTGCGAAAACTTTGTCAACCGGATTTAGGAAAGCGTAAACCAGTTTCCACTCAATCTAGGTCTCGTTCCGATTCAAACATTTGTCTTGCGTATCCTCATTCCACCGTGACAGTCCGGTCTAATTTTCAAAACAACGACGCCTCTTGAATTGGAAAATGGTAAATGCCAAGAAATTGGAAAAAAAATTGAATGATGGTTGAACATAAAATGATGTGTGTTTTGTCTATTTAGTGGGGTAGTCTTGAAAAGGTCAATTAAATGTTAGTGTCAATACAACTACAATAATAGTCATATATAGGACAGTACTCTTTTGCTTTTTCAAAAACCAACCACAAGGACAACTCAAAGTTATGAAAACCTAACTCCTACCTCCCTCCAGATGTTGATGGGATACTTATTCCCACATAACATCATTATTGACACAAGAAAACAATAATAATAAGAAAAGATATATTCTTTTTAGGCCTTTTTTGTTTTTTTATATATATATGGGCCCTCCCCCTCTTTCCTCCTTCAAGACTTCACTTTCACTTCTTGTGTAAACAATTATTCAAACTTGTAAGCATGTTCATACACATAGGTCATAAAGATGCACCATTTACTTCTTGTTATGTAGCCATCAACTTCTTTCTCATATCTACATTATATTTTCAATATATATCTTTAATATATAAAATATTTTGTTTATTTGTAACTAAAAGAAATTTAATTATTTCTTATTAAGGATTTAACAAGAATCATATTGTAACTTTACATCCGTTTCCACGTACAAGCTAATAATGTGGGTTTTGTTGGTAATGCGCTCATGAATCTGTTTTGGTTGTCTGTGTTTAGACTTCTCAGCAAATCAATAATGTTTTTCTGATCGAACCAATGCTCAAATAAATCGTCTTCTGATTTACAGGCCCGACTAGACATCCTCAAATAAATACATTAACACGACATTTAACTACTTTATTTTTAATTTGGATATTTAATGCTACAAAAGTCTAAAGTTTAATTAAGACAAAGAAATAGCAAAAATACGGTACAACCATAGGTCCGTCACGCCAATTCAACCGCTTGACACCATAACCCAAAAGACCAAAATAAAAACGGTTCAAGAATACTCAACCAGTACAGTTACGTAAACAATTACCCATCATAAGAATAATGTTTTCTAAAGGGTTGAGTTATACAAACATCTATTTATGTTATTAAGACATACTATTGTCTCTCTTTTTTCATGCATCTATATGTATGTATAAAAATATAAAATAAATAAATTAAATTAAGTGTAGTATAACATATCTCTTTCTGAAACATTTAAGATCTAACATTTCATTTGATATAGATTATAAGAGGGGTATATTAAAAGAAGTAAATGGTCATATCATGAGACACACACACACACATATATATATATATATATATAAAAGTTAATACGATGTAAAAAGAAAAGAAGAATCTTGAAAATAGAGTAGAAAAGTAAAGAAAAAGTGAGGATGGGCATGGGCATGGCCATTGGGCAGGGTGTCAGTGTCCTGTTCGCTCCACCATCATCAACTGCGTGGTCTGTAAGATGCCCCAATATCAATGGATTCATCTCATCTCATCTTATTATTATTATTATTATTATTATTATTACTATTATTATCATTATTTATAATAAAATTAATACTAATAATAATCAATTATGCCCCACTTGTATGTGTTCTATCTTTAAAATATCAACATGAGGTGATGTGGGGTGTTGTTAATTTAATTTTATCAACTTTTAGATTGATGGGATTTGACTTTATTCGGCACATCTATACACACACATACACTCATATATTTATATATTTTTATTTTTATTTATTATTATTATTTTTAAAAGGTGTCTGGGTGGTATTTAAAGACGTGATGATTTTGACAAAATTAAGATGGTGATGGATGATGGGAGATGGGGTTTCCAATGTGGATTGCACCTTCCAATTTTGAAAGTATTAATTTAACTTTAATATTAGTTCGCATATTTTTAAATAATATCTCTGTTTTTAATTGTTATAACTCTGTAATGTATTCATGTCCCATGTGTATGCTGATATTATAGAATCTATCAATCCAGTAGACCATACTATTTAATTGTTCACCACACTTGGGAAGGACCATTGAATATTGAAACTTGTACCGTTCATCCATTGACATACACCTAATAATAAAAAAAACATATAATACCAACAATATAATATAATCACGTCTTATGATTTTTTAAAATAAGTTATTATGGAACGTATACTTTATTATGTAGTGGTGGTTTCAATATTGTATTCTTTAGATGTAGTTTTAGTTGAACATGATTAATAATTTAAGGGGCGAACTGATAGTAGAAAATTTTAAATTAGCTTTGGCTCATTAATAAAGTATTATCATTTTCAAAAATAATACGTTTTATATTTTTGTAAATCATTAAACTTTCAGAGAAAATCAGTATTGTTAGAAACTAACAATTTAGTGTAATTTTACCTAACCTGATTCGACCTCGAAAATTTATCTACAATGTTTTGCTAATAACCAAGTCTATTGCTTTGTTATTATAAACTTTTTTTAGTTATAAACAACACAAGAATTCCCGAAACACTTTTTGTAAAGCTTGAGTTTGTAGCATGTTTTTTTTTTTCACATAATCACCAAGCTTTAAGTTGATTTATAGAATCAGAATAGGCGGAGCTTGAAAATTTTAATAAAGGGGACGAACATGAAAATTATTTTTTAAAAGGGGCGAACTTGTTATATAAATAAAAATTTACACGACCAACAAAAAGTTTAAATTATAACAAAAAATTAACACTACTGACGAATAAAATCACGAAATAGTAATTGGTAGCTTAACACTCAAGAAAACTAAATTTTTTCCGTACATATAGATTTTACTACACTACAATAACCATCGTTTATATTCATTGATCGCTAAAAATGTGGGTTGGAAAATGGAACGGAAACTTTCTTTAAATACCTTCCCTATTAGACGTGTTTTAAAACTATGAGGGATGGACGCCTAAGGACATGCCACTACTAAAAACGGACAAATATCGGTTATGGTATTTGTGTTGTTACAAATGGTATCAAAGCTAGAGTCTGGCTGGTGTGCCAACGATCACGTTGGTCTTTCAAGCAGTTGAGGGAGAATGTAACATTCTACATCGGTTGGAAAAGGGACCGAAAGTTTCTTTATATGAATCTCAATACCACCTCTATAAATTAGACACGTTTTAGAAAAGTGAGAGTGGGCAACTAAGGGCATGCCACTACCAAAGCGAATAATATCTGATACGGGATTTGGGCTATTTTAATAAAAATAAAAAAATAAAACTTTTAGTTTTTCCGCACCTAATAACAAATATCGTCGTACATATGTGACCGATCACCGACGGTGGTTCTGAATTAGCTATAAATCAATCCAACAACCGATGACAAACAAGGGACCATTTGGCAGACAAAATTGACCTAGGGACTGCTAGTGTAATATTGAATTACGAGAGGATAAAAGTGACAATGTAGGTAGACATAGGGGACCAGAAACAGAAAATATCGACGAGATTTATACGTTAAAGGAGTGGGATGCCGGTCATAAAGCGACAGAAGGTGTGGGACCCACGTGGCAGAGAAAAACCTGCTTTTAAGGATCTTCATTATTTTATGTCTTGTTCCCATTAAATGTCTACTTTGGCGTTTCTAATCGGTCCTTATGGGCCCCACCTTTATATTACATATTTACATGCATGCCAAATTTGATATTTCTATTCACTTGCTAGAAATAATAATACTATAAATACATAATTTAACCCATTGAGATAAAAAGTGTCAAAATGTATGATGTTTGACATGATATGTAGGGTTGTAAACGAATCGAACGAACATGAATAAAGTTTTTTTCATTCGTTAACAAATAAACTTATTAATGAAATGTTCACGAACGCTTACCGAACGAAATTTCTTGTTCGTGTTCGTTCCTTAAGAAAACGAACATGTTCATGAACTGTTCACGAACACTTACCGAACGCAAATGAACACAAACAAAAGCAAACGAACACAAACAACTATTCATTAACATGACGAATACAAAAAACTCATAAACACAAACGAATAAAAATTATTATATTATTATTTTAGAATAGATTTATATTTATTATTACAAACATTACAAAAAATCAATAAAAATAAATAAGTAGTTAACATAAATACCAAAAATTACTTTATATAATAGTCATAAAAATAACTGACACAATAATTAAGAATAAAAACGAACACCTTAACGAACACATTATCGTACGTTCACGAACAAACATTAACGAACATAAATGAACGAACACGACTTGTGTTTATGTCCGTTTGTTTAACTAAATGAACATAATTTTTTTGTTCATGTTTGTTCATTTACTAAACGAACGAACATAAACGAACTTCCCACCGAACGGTTCACGAACTGTTCGTTGAACGTTCAATTCATTTGCAGCCCTTATGATATGTTTAATAAGATTAGTGAATCCAAACATGATAGGTTTAAATGAATGTGTTTTTATTTTTATACTTAAAGTGAATGGATGTAATTTAATTTTTATCAAAACCAAATCAGATTGTAAACTGTATGTTTTACTGGTCCGTTGGTCGGACCGGAGATGAGAACCGGATATAATTATAATTATTTTAATAAATATATGTAAAAAATATTAAATACTTTAAATATATTTATATAAACCGGTTTGACTGGATAGGCTAGTCCATTTTTCAAAACAACGGTTTAATTAATGGTTCACACAATATGATATGTTTAACATAATTAAATGTAATTAGATCAATTATACGGCCTGTCACGTTTAATACAGTTAAAAATAGGGAGCTTTATAGCACGAATGACATAATACATTTAAAATGATTATTGACTTGGTTCACTACATGAGTTTAATAAAAAACTAGATGCCAATTTTTTTAAACAACCCCCTAATATATTTCACATCTAAATTTTACTTCATGTCACAAGTGATCAGAGTTCAACACAAATTTGTGAATAGAAGATAAAAACGATTATCATATTTTATGACCTACGAACACACGTTTATTACTCTACAACATATAATTCCATTATAACATATAATTCCATTACGCGGTCAAATGAACTAACGTTTATATGCCTTAACATTATAAAAAGTGGTTGCGTAGCACTATAAACTATAAATATGCATATTTTTTTCTTTTGTTGTTATTATTGATGGCCTAGATGCCTCTTCTGCAACATTAATGCAAAGCAATACCAAATATAAAATAACTAGATTAACGTAATTACGTACAAGATGTATATTAAAAAATAAGGTTGAGGATTTTGCATATGTCCTTTTCGATAAATACAAGATAATGCATTGGAAAGTGGTTTGAAGATGGATACGATGAACGTGTCTGCTTTCATAAGTTTGCCTTGTATTTTACTTTGCCCCTTTCACTTTCCAATGTCAAACAGATGCTTCACGCCTCTTTTAATACTTTTGTTTCTTTATAAACACCTCCATTTTTATTATATTTATATATCACGCTTACATTGTTTCTTCCTACCCCTTCTCTTTCTTCAATTAAATAAATAAAAGGTTTTAAAGATAATACTTCTTTTTTTTTCTTTTTTGTTTGTGATGTTTGAGTTTTTAACATTCAAATAATTGGTTATTAAAATACTTTATATAAAAGTTAATAACGTGGAAAACAACATGCTTTCGAAAATACATAAAGGTCCTTAACATAACTTTATCATATTAAAGTCTTTGAACCTATCAAAAACAGATTAAATAGTACCTCAAGCTAATTATGATAGATTTAAGTCATGTGTAGACTTATCTAAAACACATCTATTATGTATGAAAAACGTAAGTAATAACTTGTTAGCCTTTTTTTATTACATGTACAGATTATTTAATATTAACCTATTTAAAAAAATATATAATATTATCCAAAATATAAAACAAAATCTGCACCATCGCACTTTCATGTTCCCACGTTGACATCACCACCTATCTACCCATCACCATATCCCATACCCATACCCCCTAACCAAATTCCTTAATAAAGTAATATTATCAACAAAATTAGTTTTTATTAATTATTTCTAAATTTATATCAAATTTTGATAGACGATTTGAACAGTTAACTAAGTGTCACCGCATCAACAAAATTATTGAACCTTTTAATAATAACTACAAACAACGTTTAATTCCAACTAACAGTTCGTTAATAATGATTTAAACGAACATCACTTTGTGTGAATATCAAATATATCCAACAAATTTAGTGAATAAATAAACAGCTAATTAAAAATTAAACAAAGAACCACGATGGATTATCAACAAAACTAAAGATTTGATGGTTACAATTTGTTAGTTTCTGAAACCTATTTGTCACTGTAAAAATTTGAACCAAAAATGGACATAATCATCTTCATTATCATGACATGTTGACATGAACACTGATGTTCTTTGTGGATTTACAGATGGGGCAAGTGTTAACAGATGAAGCACATACAGTGCAAAGGCACAGATGCCTACAAGGAAGAAGCAACACACACGATTCTTCATTCCCACACTTCTTGCACAATCTGTTGTTATTGTTTTTGTTGTTGTTGTTCATGCTTGTACAACAATCATCGTTGTTGTTGTTGTTGTTGTTACGTTGATCGATTGGTGTTCGTTTCTCTTCATCGTTGCTCTCGCAGCATGACTGTGCATCCTCCGCCAACGCCGCCGCGTCGTCGTCGCACGCCGCCGTGGTGCGGTGGCGATACTCGTCGTGAACGACGTGTTCTAGAACCTGCTTGAGGTTGTTACGCAATGCGTTTGCTGTTGCTTCGTTTGTTTGAGCTAATTCGCGCCAGATCTGATTCTCTACACACAGTGATTTCACTTTCTCTTCTAACGCCCAATTTAGTTTAGCGATTTTCATGATTTCTTCTTCTTTTGCTCGTAATCTCTTCGATAATCCTTCTTCAACCGCAGCGATTAACCTCCGTGAATTCCTCTTTCGTCTCTCTTCAACATCAAGTCTCAATTTCTCCGTCTGCGTAAATCAACAATCAAAGTTAGGTTTAAACTTTCACCAATTCAATCAAAACACAATCAATTTCATCAAATTGAAAGATAACTAACGTCAATTACCTGATGAGCGATGAATTGATCGATCTCCATCTGTTGTTGCTGGATCTGCATCGATATATCTTCTCCGAGAAACGTATACGCTCCACACCTCTGGATCTGATTCAAATTCATATTCATGTTCATATTCTCACTATTTCCAAACGCAAACAACGTATTGTTATCCGAACAATCTCTAGCTCGTTTTCTCGACACCGGAAGGCTGCAAGTGAGGCCACTCTCCGCCTTCACCGGAGCATTACTCGCCGGAAAAGCCTTCATCGGATCCGTATAACCGGAGCAATACATCGCCGATAGAGGATTACCAATCCCGTAACCTAAAGGTGCATTTCCAGTTGTTTGATTATCAATGGCGCTTGTTATCATCATCTGAGGGTGGAAGAAAGATTGTTGACCTGCTTCAACCGCCATAAAATGTGTATCAGAGCTTTTTGTTGCTGCTGTTGTAGCTGTTGTTGATGATGATGATGATTGTTTGTTTGAGAGTGTGATGAATTTGTGAGTTTTGTTGAGAGAAGCAGAGAAACATGCAAATGGTGGTGGTGGCTTTTATGGAAGAAGGGGGTGGGTTTGCTTTTAAAGAGGGGGAGAAAAAGATGATAAAATAATAATGTATTTAAAAATAGTTGGTTTAAGTGGACTCTCTTTTCAAGATATTATATTTTGTATTTTTTTAGTTAATTGTATTTTAAGACAAAGGGGAAATATATCTAAAACCTAGGCAATAGATTTGCATTATTATATTCGTATTTGCTTTATAAAGTTTGATTTCCTTTCTTTTTTTTTTCTTTTTACTTTTAGTTTCATCCGATTTATTAGTGGTGGTTAATAAATTTTTATTTGTACTTATTATTAATTTATAGGTTATTGGATTTCAATAATCTTAATTTTTATTTGTTAGTCGGTATTAATCCGAACTTGGAAAATATTACAACTACTTCTAACTTTAAATTTATTTTCTTTTAATGATTTCTTACTAACTGAGAGTTAACCATTATTAGTTTTTAATAAAATAAGATCAATTTTGAATTATTTTTTAACTCTAGCACCGTCTAGTCTCAGTTAGGTTCATTTTCTATGGTCTCACCTCTATCATCACCTAAAATCCACCTTTAATGAGTTTAATGGTTTAAATCAGGAGGTGAAGATTGACAGATTTTAGGTACACAAGTTTCAAATTGGTGGACCTGATGATATATTTTAATTTTCTGCTTAGTGTTTTGATCACAAAAAGAGTCCACGTCATAAAAAAAACTAATGAGATTAACTCTCGTTTAGTAAAAGATTGTTGGAGAAAAATAAATTAAAAATTTGTAGAATATTTGAGTTAGTGGTGGCAATTATTATTGGAGTACTCTATAAAATGGTTTGATATGCGTTTATGCAACTTGCTTAAATTTATATGATTAAAAAAAAGTATGTTCAACTTACATTATACAATTAATCTATTTTAGTTAGTGTAAATTATTAAATGAGTTGGTGTTGTGGTGATTTTGTTGTGTTTAATGGTGTATTTTATTTTAAGTTTGAGAGTTTAGTTTTAACAGTAAACAGTAACATTATAATAAATTACTTTTGTTCAAAAAAGTTCATACAATGATTCAAACTAAACTGTTATTAAAAAAATTATTAACTTGAAATGAGCTTATAAGGATAACACCATCCAGGATTATTGTTTTTTGTCGCCACCTACTTACTATTGCTGACAACAACACGCCACCGCTAGCGCTGCCTAACCACCACCTTGTTGCCTTCTCAATTGCCTTCACCTCCTCCATCAATCACCAAGGTTGCCAACACCTATCACACAACTCTTTACATGACACCCGTGTGAACATATTTTTTTTTATCATTATCACGCACCCATTATGGGCATTCTAATATTTATGCTAAAAATTACCACTATACATGGTAAATTTAAAAAAAATTATAATTTACTTGGCCGCTCGCGACAATAATTCATTTAAATATTCATATCACGACAACTCATTAGCACGAACCTAAGTAACTATACATTACCTTAAATAATTACCAACCTCAAAAGTTAATAAAAACTTTACCAAATTGTTCCCCTAATATAATTATAGAGGCCACCCTAGGAAAGACAATTTAGCCTAGCGTTGCTTCAATAACTAGTTTTCTTAGAAGTTAGAACACCGTACAACCACCGTTTATGACCATGCATGCATTTGTATTTGACATTTATTCACACATGTTGGACACTATTATACTCTTCAAAATAGTCATACTTATCTTGCATATAATGGCACCACAAATGACATAAATGCCCTTTAAACAAACCTCATGTTCATCCCAACCAAAGTCAAAAATACATGAAATGAATATAGCCATGAATACAATTGATTGTGTGCCATTTTTTTGACCCTTAGAGCTAGGGTTGGCCTTATCACCAAAAAGTCGGTCTATAGTCATATCTACCGGAAGGTTGGACGCTTCTTGAAAGCATTTAATAAGACTAGTTAAGTTCCTAACAGTTGAATTTGGACATTTCTTTAAAAAATATTTCAATCAACATTTTTAAATTGACAATGGGTCATATCTTGAAGTTGATTTTAAAGCTATGTGTTATATCACGTAAGAGATCGAGTTGGCGTTGATGATGGAGCAGGGTGGGAGGCGTGAAACACCAACCCCCGGGTCTAACCTTCTCGATCTAGTGTGATCACACTCGCCAATAACGTTTTAAAATATGGATTGAACAATGAATGGGTTGCCTAATTGGTTCACTAGTCAGATTGGTCGGATAATTCAAACCGTATCTAAGAAAGGACGATATCAGTATGAATATTTTATAGTGTGTGTGTATAGAAAATGGAATATGAAATTATTATATGTTTTAAGGTGGATTTACGCTTTTAAAACAACCTGAACACATAATATACTAAAATATACATCCTAAATTACTAAATTAATCATTCAATGAGATTTAAAAGGAAAAAAAATGTTTTGAAATCCAGTTTAAGTGTTTGACCATCTGGTCTGGTTCAATAAATTTACCGGTTTGATTGATAGAAAGTCGGTTTAGTTAAAAATGTTCCAGATATTCACAACCAAACTGGTTTTATGACTGGTTCCCGTTTCAACTGGTTTATGAGACCATCCGGTCCATTTGAAAACATTTCTCACGAGCATGGGGCTCAAGACCACTTTCAAGTCTTTTATTCCCCTCCAACAAAATTCGTCCACTCCCCTCTTCACACTCACTAACATTTTCATATTTTTAGTGAGCCTAAGTGTGACCACAACCATTGCCTTAATGGTGGGTATGTCTACATTTTTTGTTCGCATTTATTGACATACAACACGTAGCCTTAACTTGCCTTAATCAACTGTTTTGCTTTGTCCAAAACCCTGTTTAAATCATAACAGTTTTTGAAGAAACTATAAATAAAAAAATCTCAATCTATATTATCAAAACTTTTTCTAAAAATTCCATTTTGTAAATTAAAAGTATTAGGATCTCTCATTTGTCATGATTGTTATCACAAAGCTATTAACTTTAGTTGTAATTATTAATTTTGTTGGCAATGGTTTTAGGCCGTTTGATTTGGCAGATAACTCCGCAAATAAAAATAAAATAAGAATACTCTTTTTATAAAACAAAGACAATGACATGATGTTCATATCTTTGTCATTCCAATGCGCAACATGGAAAAAAAGCTAATCAAGACATAATTATGGTGCGAGATAGTGGGGGAGTTGGGTTTGCATCCCAATCCATATCATTATTATTTTTCTCTTGTTCTTATTTAAGAAAGTTTTAGTTTTTAAAAATGCAATATATAATTATATGTAATGAAACTAAAATAAAAAAGAGAGAAAATACATTAAAGGTTGAATAAACATCAATCAATTATTGTAGGAAGAGCATTTTTTATTTACTTTTTTACCTAAATATAAGCCAAACTTTTAATATATTTCACCAACTTGTTTACCAAAGGCTTTTGTTAAAAATAATGTTTCGTTCATTGTCCTCCAAAAGCATCAACATGCCACTAAGAAAATCGCTTGAAGCAATTTACATTTTGTTTTATGTATCTCTAAAATGTCCCGACAATAAAGGCATAAACGGGTGGTAGACAACACCATTGACTCGACGTACAGTCTAACCGTAAAAGCATAACAACAATAGGGACTCGTCCCATCTCAGCCCTCCACGGAACGATGTTTGCCTTTTTTGAAGCCAAATTACACCATATAACGATGAATAAATTAGAAGTATGATTGTAATTCGAAAATCATATGATCTCAGATTAACTTAACCGAAAATACCCCTCAGGGGCCCACATTCCGTGACCACCCACTGTTTAACAAAGTTTTATAAGTTAATAAAAATTAGAGAATAAAGTTTTATAGCATTTAATTGTATTAAACTTCATGGGTTTATTTTTCTATTTCTTTTTATGTTTACAAGCTACAACATAACCCACAAGGAAAGAATAAAGAGACACTAGAAGATATGGGTCTATATATACATCATGGGTTGTAATGTCTCTTCAAAAACGGTGTTATCTTAAATGGTTTTTTATATGGTAAAAGAATGAGAAGTTTTTTGCTTTAAAAATCACTGGACACCTAAACTATTACGGAAAAATAAAATAAGAAAACATTGAGGTGAGTTTGACACTTGCTTTGGTTTGAAGAGAAATGAGCAACGTTGAACCTAATTGTTTGTTTATGAGATAACTTAATATACATATCTTATTCGGATTATTTATTATAGATACTTATTTCGATTGATTTAATCAGCCTTTTGATTAGTTATAACATACTATATCGGTAAATTAAGAATTTAGCCTTAAATTATAACGGTAAATTGATAATAAGTGTCATGAAAAAGCAGGTTGGACGTATAAAATGATTATACTCTTTGAGCTTATGATCAAGTAATTTATTTGAAAATATAATTTTACCCAAAAAAATATTAACTATATATGAAATTATTTACTGCTTATATCACCCATCATGTTTTGACACCTCAAATAAAATTCCTTCCCAATCGTGTACAAAATGCATCTACAAGAAAATTAGCATGTGAAACGCATAAAATAACTTAAAAGAGATCAAGCTTTAAAAACACACAATCTAATCTCTTTTTGACACACCAATTTAGTAGTTGAATATGGTCAAGTAGACATGATTATGAAAGAGATCACGTTTTTTATTATTGTTAAAATGATGGCATTTGGGGAAATCATAGTGGTTAGGCAAAAGGTGATGGTTACACCCCACTATTGATTTGTCATGGTCTCAAGTCTTTTTTTTCAAAATGGTTGGAAGAACATTACCCTTCTAGGCCAAAAGCACTTTGTTTGCCTTTTTCTTTTGTTGATAAAAAAGCAAAAAATGTAGCAAAAGGGGCCAATAGAATTGTCCTTTATATTCCTAGATGCAAACTAACACCTATCTCAAAATCCATCCATTCCATTCCATGTGAAAGTAGGAATCATTACTTCAAAAAAGCAACCTCATATATATAAATATATATATATATATGTTTGTTTTTGTTTTCGTATGATTCATCCTATGTCACTATATCTTCTTGTTAATTATTGGTAATTGATGGACACCTAACAAATTGATGGAACACTAATTCTTAAAAGGGTTTAGTTTTTAATCATAGCATGAAGCTTATGGTTATGTTTTTAGTTTTAACAAGTCTCTTTAATAAAACGAACAGAACATTTAAATGCTAAACATGTTGGAAGATTTGACCTTGTTGAACTTTTTTACTTATAACCCACCACACTGTTTTGTTATAAAAGAAATTAGGGTTACAATCTGTGTATATTCTAGATAAAGATAAAGACTAGAACAAATTCTTATTAACATAAAGTTTGCCAATTTTATAACCTACTAATCGTACTTTATGTATCATGCCTTCTACGTCAAGTCATAAGAATATTTCTCTTGGGAACATCTATATGCACCTTCTCGGCAACCTTCTACTAGGATGAGTCGTTGTCAAATCTATTTAACATATACGAATATGGATCCAAGATAGTGGACTTGTCATAATAACACACAAAGAGCGATTGAGAAACCAAGTTTTTTAGATGTTCTTTTTATCTTTAGTTGACCTAAGCCACTATCCCTTTTGGTAGCCTAAAGACACATTATTCGTTGAATTGAGATTATATATTTTTAAAGATTAGGTAAGATACGAATATAAGAAAGAGAGAAAGAGGCTACTGAAGCATATGTTACATCCTCCACTAACAATGGTCATCCTTTTAAGTTTTGACACGACCAAAACCTAAAAAGATATGAACAACAATGGGACCCTTAACAATCATGAAGTACATTATAACTAACGTTTAATATTACAAGTGTATTGGTCATTTATCGTATATATAGACAATTACGGGTTATTTAAATCAAGGTGAGACATGACAATAGTTGTTAATAAGTTAATTAGCTTAAATAGGTTATAGTGATATATTTGGGCAGTAACACATGTGATATGATGGGACATAACTCGTGTTTTGTGGAGTTGCATCGACAAGGGAAATTGATAGGTCTAAATGTTTATAACAAAAGAGAAAGAGGATACGATCGAAACGAAATGAACAAACTTGATTTATTAACGTGATTGGTGGTTTGGGTCCCATTACATTTATGTTTCCATTTTCATAAATATTCACGTTTTACATTCCAAAAATATGCATGATTTACATGATAAACTACATGGAAATTTGTTTCAAATTTCTTTTATAACCAACAAATTCTTAGAAAGATGATAGAGAAAATTATTGTGTATGGAAGTCGTAGGACTCTAGTTAATAATTGATGTAGTATGTGACACTCGTATAGAATAATAGTGTCGTTCTTCTCATGAGTTCATGTGATGTTTTGGTTGTAGATAAATAGAAGTTCACAGTTGAAGTAATTCCAATTAAAATAGGTGAGGCTATTATGAATAAAACGAACAACGATTGTTGGTACGAGGAGTTAGAAAATTTACGAATAAAATGTATGATTTACTTGCCTTAATGTTGGGATGATATCAAATGAAACACATGATTGATTGAGTATCTATTGGTTGCTAGTTTAAGATATATTAAATTTCTTGTTAGACCCTTGTAAACATTTAAGTATTGGAAAGTTCACTCTTAAGTTACTTCTAACTTACCATTACATTAAGAAATTCAATAAAAAATTGTTATTTAACTTTCAAACATGTTATTTATTGTATCTAATAGAATGATCATTCGAAAGATTATAAGTTCATAACCCGAATGTCATTTCTATGGCCAAGCCATGATCATTTATCCTGTCTCTTACTCACGAATGGTATTAATAATGCAATTAATATCACATACACGTGTTAATTCTTACATGTATAAATAACACATAACTAAAGTTGAATTGAATATCACATGAGAACATGCATGGATCGTTGATTAAACTAAAATATTCATCCATATAATTAATTTTCAATTTAAACTAATCATCCCTTTCTAAGGTTAATAACATCTCAATCTAAATGCGCCTAGCCTGAAATTATGGAGATAGTAGTAAAGGCAGTGAAAACTTTTATTTTATTTTATATAGAAACACTAAGCATGGTCACAATGAAGCATTAAGATCAAATCAAAGATCAAAGCACTTTGACTTTATCCCCTTCCCACTAAAGATCATTTATTTATTTGATTAAACCATCTTTTCTTGTGTTATTATAGATTTAGTTTACTTATTTCTTTAAGAAGACCCCATCCGAGATCGGTTTTGTCTTAATAGGACTATAATAGTCTTTAAAAAAATATATCTTGTTTTATGAAATATTCAAAGGTTTTATTTTCATTTTATAAACATTTGAATGTTATAAAGTGAAACAAGTCTTATATATTTTGAATTAAACATATATTTTATAAAATTCCATTTTAACCTTGTAAGACTTCGTAGTAAAATATCCTGTTTATTAATCAAGAGGTTGTTTATCATTTAAAAAAGTAAGCTTTTATTATATACCATTAATTTGCACTCATCAATTTTGCACTTTGTCAATTAGTATTATCTTTCTTTTATCTCAACTTATAGATCTTAATGCCTATTTCTTTATTAGAGTTGATCCGCTCTTGATAAAATTGTCCAATATTTGGACGATCGATCCACAATGCAATCGTGCATTAATTTTGGAGCTCCTACTTTGCTTCATCGTTTGTAATATTGTGTGGCCATTAAATTGCTAGTTTGCTATAGTCATCCACTAAAAGATAACATTATATTTAGAAATTGGGAATGACATTAGTCGAGTAAAGATCATGAAATATGGATAACCACTCAAAATTCCGATGTATGTAAGAGCAAATTTACATGTTACTATAACTTACAGTTTATCTTATTCTAGCGGTTGATAAGACATTATGAAGTCTTAAAAGTTTTCTAAAGATGTGGTTTACACTAATAACTATGTATACCAAGATAGGTCACGAGTACCATAAAAAAAATTAAAAGAAAAAAAAAGGTGTTTCTCTTTTAAAAACAATCCTAAAAAATTTAAAAGAAAAAAATGTGTTTCTCTAATATCGATACATCTAGGCTACCTTAACGTCTAGTCAAACTTTCAAAAAGTTTAAATACTCAGTCACATCTCGCTTCCTGTCAAAATATTAGAGGAAAAAACGATTGAGCTCTTTAACATACACACTTTGACATATGTTAAAACCTTGAGATCATGTATCACACGATTGTTCGTTACCTCTTTCTATGTAAACAAAAGGTTTTTGTTAATCTTGGAACCGAGTTGTGTTATGCTACATTTAAAAGTTTGAAATATATTCTGATTTCTTGAAATAAATCGACCCCTTTCATTTAACTAGTAACAAAAACTTTCACTTAACTATGTCGTCACTAATCTCATTAGTCACAAGACGGTTATATAACCATCTATTCAATATTTGATTGCCACTTTTGATGGCCTCGTATACGTCAATGGGCGTGTACTATTTAGAATCAATTTGATGTTCAAAAGTGTAAGAACCGACAAAACACGTGTACATAATGCATTGATGTTTTAGTGACAGACTGATGGTTGGCAGTTATGTAATCGTATACTGTATCATACTTAACACCAAAGATACAATTAATTATACACTTTTTATTTATTCAAGTCACATGTCACCTAAAGATGATTATTTGATAGTTAACTAAAATGATCAACCCATCTTTTCTAAACAAACCTAATAAGTCGTTTATAATAACAAAAACCAATCGGCAATGATAACATACAAATAAATCAATTAAGTACACTTAATTAAGCTCTCTATCAATTACATCTCCACCGACTCCTCAATTGGATATTATTCTTTAACTTATAAAGAAACAATTTTAGCTGCCCTCCAAAACTAACAACAATAAACAACAAAACATTAACCAAAGCTGTCATAATATTACAAAAAACAAAACAAATATAATACGTTAAAACGATGCAGTTGTTTTGGTTTCTTATGTTTTGAATCATTTATCTGATGAAAACCCATATATCACGCGTGGGTCACGTGCAACCCCATGAAACTTTTGTATTGTTGTTCACACTTCACACTTTGAACACAACTTTTGGTCTATGGCCCATATATCAATGCATCATGACACCACTAACATCCAACCAATGCATTCATCATGATCATCATACATAACATATAATAATAAAAATAATATTTACTAATATTATTATTATCATCATGTCATGTCATGTATCATGCGAAAGGAGTATAAAGACAAAGGCCCCATGTTAACCAAAACGTCAAGCTTTTTTCAATTAAACGAATAAGTTCTTGAATAATGGGACCGCCGGTGACCACCATCCACCACCATTTACGGTTGTCAATAGCTTCTTATTGTCACAAAACACACACTTTTACTTTTTAGCTTAATCAATGCATACGTATGCATATTGGTAAAAGTATTTGTATATAACACATAACCGGTAGATAATCATGAGAATCATACGTACGATTAGTAGTAATTATACGATTCTTATGCCTTTCATAGAAATCATGCACTCGAAACTTTTATTTTCTTATGGTTGGGGAAATATGTGCGCTTAGTTAGACGATTGTTGTGGTTTCTCAAATAAGCGTACTCCAAACTTTTTTTCTTATAGATGGGGAAATACATACGATTAGTGTCAACCCCCATATGGACGTTCTCATTTGAGTTGGTGGTTGGGCGTAGTGGTAATAGTGTTCTCACCCTAACTAAAGGTTGTGAGTTCGAATATCATGAATGATAACTTATCCTGAATTATATGGATGTTGTCCGTTGATGTAGTTAAGAAGTAAGATTAAATTGATGCGTGAGTCGTCGTTTAGATAAAATAAATGATATACTAGTAAAGGTTGTTGGATCGGGTTTTATTTATTATAACAAAATATAAAAAAATTATAAAAATGATAGGAATTAGTGAGATTCATTTGAGACGAGTATACCACATGCCCCATACAAGATACGTTTTATGTGTTCTCGTCAGATAATAGGGTATTGATAGATCTCGTTAATTTATTCTTAATGGTTCTTATTATCAAAAGTTAATGTATTTAGGGATGAATATCATCGATACTTTTTTTTTCTTGAGATTATTTTTTGTTTCTATCAACAAGTAATATTGTAAACATAACCTTTAAATAATACTTGTACTTTTATATTTATTATAGGTGGTTGTGATCATTTTTATACTCTTTAGTCTTTAGACAACCTTGACTGTATTAATTATGTTTGTACTTTTTTGCATGTGATAGATACAATATAAATGCAATTCAGCAATTCCACCGAACATTTTGATACTAAATTTGTGTCGGTGTAGTCATACTTTATTTTTAGCCAAACAATAATAAGGGATGAGATCGAACGAGTCAAGAGTCGAGTCGGCTGAAGTTTAAGCTCGTTTACGACTTGAGACCACTCGTGATTCGACGAACCACCTAGTTTTAATATCCGGAAATGGAGACTTTACTAGTCAATTAGTTATTATGGCTTGTGTCAAAGAAGGATTCATATACAACACGTCTGAAGAACAACGAACGATATGTTATATATTTCAATGTAATTAGGTTAACTAGTTGACTAATGTGATCATAATACTTATCAAACAAGTTAGAAGGTCTAGGGGAACACTTATTTGAGTTTATTGTGTTTTTTGGTATTAGAACCTCATATCTCTTAGGGGTGAAGCCCCTAACCAATGAGGGTTTCAAGGAAACAACATACCCTTGGCAGGGGTCTAGAGGCATCGCCTCTAGGTGTGGGGTTGAACAGACAGGGCACCAGAGTTCCTGGTCAGAGTCGAGCTATGAAATATTACTTTATTAAAACACATCAAAATTTGATTTTTTAGCGTTTCACATGTAAAAATTAAGGTGAAAATGTTCAGATTTTAAACATTAAAACTGGTGAAAAGGAGTTTTTACCCAAACTGGTAAAAATAATTCCCGGATGTTTTGGTCATTATGAATTCTTCTTCTTTATCTGCTTCATGGAAAAACACACACACAAATCATACTTTATTTTTAAATATGAGTCTTATCTGATATATATATATATATATATATATATATATATATATATATATATATTATATATATATATATATATATATATATATATATATTTATTTATTTATTTATTTGATGTGAATCACAAATGATTTTAATCTCAAAACGATTAACGACTCACGGTTTTTCCAAATTTGATTAGCAAATGACTATTCCTCTAAAAACATATCAGTAGGTGAATTAAGAAATCTGCCAAGAGCATGGAAAGAATCAGTTTTATGTTTCATAAATTTTAATGTTTACGTCATTAGTTGTATTTATTTTTTATTTTCATATATAATTTTAATTCTTTAGTTGTGCAGTTTTATTTCTATTAAATGATATAAAAATATATTAGAAAATAAATATTAAAATTAATTATATATACTTGATCTCTGATCATATATCATCTTTTGGGCAACAAATCTTTGGCAATGTGAAGGACGATAATCTGTGATGCTTATACGATGTCTAGTCAACGTTTAATTACTTAGCACTTTGTTTTATAACTCTTCATATTTCTCTTAACATAGTTTTATAAACAGATTACAATAAATGAGATGTTAAAGAAAGATATCAATAAGACTATGTGTTGTCAACGCGGGACCAAGGACGCGAGCTACCTAGTCGCACATGGTAACAAGTTGGCGCAATTGGAGGGTGAGAAAGCAAGCCGCGACCATAGTAGCGGGAAAAGAGTTGCTGGGCCTTAGGATGCCATTGGGACTCTATTAAATATTTTTTTTTAAGTTTTACATTTTACCCTATACATACTACCACACACTTTATCAACTACTATTTGATCAAGAATTGTATTCAATATACAGTTATCATATAGTTAACATCATATGAAGCAATATTAGAAAGTAACGTGAGAAGTGGCTTTAACCCTAACCCACAACATATAACTTAAGTAAAAACATTCAAAGTGAAGTCCTTAAAAATATGTGAGTGTATTTGGTATATTATATAAAATAGTTTTGAGTGGTTGTGAGTGAAGAAGATAGAAAAAATTATTGTCAATGAGTATATTTGAATAATCACTATTCAATCCTTATAAATTTTTTAATATTTTTTAAAATGGTTGTAAGTAAAAAAGAGAAAAAATAATAATAATAAGAGTATAAAAAATATTGTTTAATTAAAATGATTGATAAAAAATATAGTGATTTTAACATAATTATATTAATAATAAAACTAGAGAACTAGTGCTGTAAAACTTTTATTTTTAATTTCTTAATTAAAAAAA
The DNA here is from genome assembly GCA_025506515.1 of Flaveria trinervia. Taxonomy (NCBI): domain Eukaryota; kingdom Viridiplantae; phylum Streptophyta; class Magnoliopsida; order Asterales; family Asteraceae; genus Flaveria; species Flaveria trinervia. The sequence goes on along the minus strand of CM046444.1, from coordinate 117,079,397 downwards.
ACACATATAAAGAGACAAAAGTGAAATAACTAATAATAAATGCGAGTCACCCATAGGCCATAACTCTCTCCTCTTTTTAACTTGGAAAAAGGGTAACCGAATAAGTTAAGGTTTGACATCTGCAACCACTCACACAATATTATTATAATTTAATAAAAAGGAAAATATAAAAAATAGAAAAACAAAGATAAAGGCCTGCCCACGTGGACCCATGATCCTGTTGGTGGGCCCAACCTGGGTTACGGTACTGTACGTGGGCCCACTTCCAGCGTTTCCAACAAGCCAACTCCAACTCCGTACACAACTCCTCTGGGTCCCACTTCATTAACCCGCTTTTAAGGTTACCCTTTCCCCAACACCCCCACTCAATCACACTTCCATTTTTTTTTATTTTACTTCTTAACATAAAAAAATCACTAAATATTTTACTTTTACTAAATAAAGTAAGTATTTTTTTTCGAGTTAATTACATAAATAGTTTTTATGGTAACTACGTTTTTCAAGTTTAGTATCTTTTTTTTGGAAAGCAAAACAATTAAATGGACTAACAAGAATCTACAACCCCAAAGAGTACAATACAAAGAAATAAAAGGAAACACAACAATACAAAACAATACTACAAGCAAGGTAGGAAGCGAAAGAAAACATAGAAAGAAGAAACCCCATAATTGCTACTTATTCTCTCCCGAGTACCCGACCTTTGGATCTATTTTTTACCCATAAATAAACGAGCACCTTTATTTCCATTATAACTTTCCTAGGGGAGACTTCGAGCCCTCTGAAAATAATTTCATTGCGGTGTTTCCATATGCACCAGCTAGTTGTGAACATGATCGCTTGCATCCACTTCTTCCTGTATTTATCCTTAGACGTCCATTTGTGTGACTCCACTAGGTCTCTGTACTCGAACACATACGTTGCCGGGATATCAAACTCCACACTTTCTTCGTTTTGACCACATAAACCGCATGCTATGTTATTGACATCAATGTTCCTTCGTTTTAGAGCCATACGAGTAGGTAAGCTATTCAATTCTGCCCGCCAGTTATGGATGTTTACTTTTAACGGTACCCAGTTATTCCATGGGAATTTATAGCCTCCCTTAAAATTATCGCCTTTGAAAAACTCTTCTTTGATGCCTTTTATTGAGAAAGAGGCCACTTCCTGTTCCATCCAAGCCCACTTGTCTGGCCCAACAGAACCCGATGGGCTTCCTAGCTCTCTTAGCAGCCTTCTAAACTCGTCCAACTCGACTTCTGTCGTCAAACTCTTTTTCCATCTCCAGTCCCAGCCCAACGAAGGGTCATGTACACAGCAACGCTCTCCTACCTTCACCTTCTTATTCTCTTTAACTGCAAACAACGTGGGGTATTTTTGATATAGCAGTTCCTGTCCAAGCTATCAATCTAATCAGAATTGAATTTGGTCACCTGAACCTACAACACCAATAATCATATTACACAGATTTATATTATAAGATTTTAATTCATCGTTAACCTTTACAATAGCTCTCCATGTGTAACATCCACTATTTTTTCAATTATAAACCTGAAATTATTTTGAAACTTTCTCAAAATTGTAAAATCCATTATTCTAAGTATGTTATTATTTAGATGATCAAACACCATAAATATTTTATATAATCATTACTGTGAGTTGAGTTACTAAAAATTTCAAATAGTTTATCGTTACATCAATTTATAATAATAATTATACTTCATAAAAAATTACTATTTTATAAATTTCAAGTGTTAACCATTAAACATCTAACTAATTACAATATGTTACTTAAAAGATTGATTTAAAATTATTAATTGTATAAGTTATATAAATTATTTGTTATTAAATAATTAAATGAGGGTTTTAATAGTTAAGGGGCTTAATTGTCATTTTTGAAACTTATTTAACAAACTTCTTACATAAAATGATAAGATTTTAAAAGACCAGGGACCAAAGTGTAAATTTTGTTTGACCCCAAACCGCCCCACTTTCCTTCACGTTTTTCCGGCCAACTCCGGCCAAGCTCCGGCGAGGCCCAAAATAGCTCAAATCATTCGAATACCAACCCCAAACCGCTCCAAATCATTTCGTGAACCTGTCTCGAACTTAAACGTACCATTTAATTGTGTTTAATCACCAATTACAAACACACACGGTTGAATAATCCGAAACCTTTAATTCCATAACCGATCGACCCTTAAACCCTAATAATAACCTAATTAAACTCATCTAAACAATCATCTAGATGTCCCTAAACGTTCACAACTCGTAATTCCACCTGAATCAAACACAAACACCTCCTTCGATCCTCTCTTCACCCGCGACCTACAACCTATTCGAAGACCTCATTTCAAGGTTTCTAACCTACAATTGATAGAGGGCTTTTAACCTCTAGAGGTATTAGAAGATTTCTATGCGATCAATTTGATTAATATCATCTTTTGGGCATTGATCAAGCCGTACATGGTCGCGGCGTGTGCTTCGTGCATTCCAAGCATCATCTCAAATCCAATCAGGTAATTGAACCTGCTTAGACATTCGGTTTTACATAGGGATCAAAAGCCCCATGATAATCGGCATTAACAACAACGGATTAGGGTTCAATTTGGAACAATTCGATTCTAGGGTTCTTTAGAAATTGGGGTTTTCTTTAGTTACTGTCTTTATAAATTATTTTCTGAATCCAAACAGATTCGGGCCTTAGCCCAACTGGTTACCACTCCACACATTGAATCGGAGGTCTTGGGTTCAAACCCAGCCTCCGGCATTTATTTTTGTAGGCTACTTTTTATATATTTTAAACTCTATAAATTATACTAATGTGTATTAAATTAAAGTAAAAATTAATTTATAAATTAAATCATTCCAGAAATTTTTAATTTAATTTTTTAGGTTTTAAAAACTTATGATTTTCAAATTAGTTACTCTATAAAAGATAATAAGGATTATAGAAACTTTACTAATTATTTTATGTAATTTAAATGTTGTAAACCTATTATTATTCATATGTGGATTATTCTAAAACAATATAAATCTATATGTTAAATAAATAATTATTTAAATAGGTATTTAAATAATTAGATATTTATCTATTTATTTAACCATATTATATCATAATTAGTTTATAGATTTACTTCTTAAATTATTACTTAATTTTTTGAAACTTATAAAACAATATAACGTGCTATTATACTTTATTATTATTTTTTAGATTTTGTATTATAAGACCTTTACATTAAATCAATTAAAAGCTTAAATAATTTTAACGTCAATTAATTAAGTATTTCATTAATTCTTTTTATCAAGTTTTAAATAATTAGTTATTAAATTAATTATTTCTTTTCATATATTATACTTAATTTCTATTAAATCAATAACTTAAATTGTTGGGACATTTTTAATCATTGTTAGACTTAATTGATTTATATTATCTTTACTAAACCAAGACGTAACGATCCATTATTGCATTTTAACTATTTAAACTCCAAATTTCAAATTGAAACCCTAGTTCACGTTTATTCATTACTCTAACTTTTAAACTTGACCTTGGAATATATACGTTAGGTATCTTGTAAAAGAAATTGTTGGAGTCTCGTTTAATCTTTATCATCATTCTTATACCTATTTTCCATGTGAGTATTTCTATACCCCTTTTTCATATTTTCACACTTGGGGTGAAACATGTTACTTTATAACCATTGCACTTGTAAACGTTTGATTCTTGTAAACTTATGGCAATTTACTTGTGTGTTGTGGTTAGTTGAACTTTGTAACTACCATGTAATGTCGAATATATGTACAATCATTAATTATTGCTAGCCTAGCGAAATCATAGATCTATGGGCCAAACAAGCCTGCTTGGTTGATCCAAGTACACTTAGCTAATCGTATATAATTGTAAACGTTTGAGACATGTAAAAGTTTGTCGATGTTTGATTGTGCATTCTGTCTTACATCCTTAGTTACCTTGTTCTCTAACTCACAACATGAATTGCCATCTTTTATATACTTATGTATTGCAAACTATGGAAATCTCACCAACTTTCAAAGTTGACCTTTTATTTTCAACATGTTTCGGGTTTGCTACTTGTGGATTTCTCTTCATGCTCATATAAGACTTGGACCTAGTTTAACTAAACATGTTATTTCTTTGATTGAGACTTTTGTATTGTATGAACTTATTTGTCTTGTAATGTATCATGAATAATGACATTTAATATTATTTCAATTTAATTAGTTCCATGTGCTATGAGCAATCGTCTTCCATTCGTCCGCCCCGATGATTTCGCCGTCGGTTGGGGTGTGACACCATAGACCCAGGTTTGATAGTTTGACGGGGAGTGGGAGCCATGATCTAGAGTTCTCGTGATGTGCCCAGATTACATTCCACCAAAGCCGATGTTTTTCTGTCTTGAATCTCAGACAGGGACATATGTATTCTTTAAGTTTAGTATCTAAGTATGGTTTCGGACGACGGATATTAGTTTTGGTTATTGTTTTGTTTTAAAGTAGTTTTCTAATTTAGTGTGTAACAATTTTTTAAAATTTATAAAGTAATTAAAATTTTTTTTGGCATGGCATGTAGTGGCATCTTTTGGTGTTTTTGACGTGATAAAATATGATTGTTAAATATGTGATGTGGTGTGGTGAGTGTAATGTGAGCAAGCCCTCCACTCTCACACATAGAAATGAAGAATCTACGGTGAATACTCTAATAAAATCACTAAGCATTCACTAATTTAAAAGAAAAGTTAATTTTCTTAAAATATTATGGATTATATCAATTGGTTGATGCATAGGTTGCTTTTTTTACTTTATGTAATTGTTTTTTATGTAATATTATATCTCAACTTTAAGGGATTTGTAGACAATGATGTTTTGGGTTATGATATTGCGACTCTTTTGATTAAAATGAGTTATCTTTGAGTTGAGATGCATAAATCATTTTAGTGGATGAAGTTACCTTGTCGACTTTGTAATGTAGAAAGAGAGAGTTTTTATTATTTGATTAAGACGTGTTGTTTATTTTTTACAACTAGGTAACTTCTTGCATTACAACTTGATAAAACAATCAACTTCTTTGAGTAGTTTAGATTTATTGATTACACCCTAATCATATGTAGATTACATGGCTTTCAGTGTGTGAGCTAGGGTGTCATGAATAAGTACACAAGTCGTCTTGAGATTCAGTAATTCTACGTGTCAACCAAACGATATTTTCATCCACAATATGCGCATGCCTAGCTTTGAGCTAGAGATTAATCTTGTCTCCAAAGATATCATGTGGTGAGATGCTTCCTCTCTATACAAGGTGTCGACCATTCAAATCATGCAATATACAATTTTGAATAGTTAATAAAAGTATATTCTAAGTTTTTTGAAATTTTTTTTTATTCTTTTATATAATATTGTTTAACTGGTGTAATTTTTATTGTTAATTAAAAGAACAGTCGCACGAGATGGTATTATAACATGTGAAAATAATGTACATTTGTAGTATTATTATTAAATATATTGAAACACAAATTTGTTACCTTATTATATATAAATTATTTAATAGTTTTATTATCTTTCTTAAATAACAATTATATTAAATCAGAATAAATGGATAAGTGTGATTAGGTAAAACTTGTGTCCCATTAGAAAAAGACAAAGATTAGAACCAAAACAAATAAAACTCGATCACATCAACAGAGAAATCCAAAAGACAATTAACAATTGTCGAAAACCATCAAGTCTTTAACAACCAAAACGTCAAAAACAATGTAGAAATAGCTCACAAAAGACCAAAAGACAACACACCATCGTGCAATTACTTGAGAATCTAAACAATCAACTAGACATAAACTAAAACATGACAACACAACACAAATCTAATATAGCGGTAGCCACATCAACCACTATAAACTATGCTATAGGAGGTATCCTATACCTATGTTGAACACTCGTAAATCAATTACGATATACTATATTCGCTAACTCTTACTAATAGTAAAATACAAATGCTTAAATATATACATACTAGGTTAGAGTCCATGTATTATATGGGTGAAATAAATAAAACGGATTAAAATTATTAGTTTTGTTAAATATTTTATTTTTTAGATGTTATTATCCATTTGTGAAATAAAAATATAATGAATATTTGAAAGTTATAACACATAATGAATCAGAAAGTACTACTTTATATTTAATATGTATTAATAAATTATTAAATTAATTACATTATATTTTAGATGTTTAATGTTAAATAGTTTAGTTCACTTATTTATAATAGTTATTATTTAATACGAGAGAGAGACAAGAAACAAAATATAAATATATTTGTTTTAACACATTTTAGTTAAAAATAAAAGTAAAATTAATTGTTTTATAATTTTTGTATTTATTATGAAAGATGGGCGGAAAAATGATTTTTTTGATATGATAAAATGATGACACGTGTCATTTGATATGCTAAAATGATAACGTGTCTTAAGAAAACTTTATTATAGGTTATATAGATTATTTATGCATGTTTATTTGCTGCTTTACACACTTCTTTTTTCTTTTTATAATATTGTAATAATACAATGATTTTAAACATATATTTTTTAATCTTATAACTTTTACGATACAAATTTTTATGAAGTTTCGAATGTAGGGTTGTGACAAATTATTATTATCTTTTCGATAAAAAATTCATTCATTTGGTTACTCGAATGAGGTTAAAGCAATCAAAGCACAAACATACAAGTTGTTATAGTTTCTTTTAGAATTATATATATTTACAACATTTTCTTATTATAAATTTAAAATTATGATATGGTATATAGTTAAGAATTTATTGTTGATACATACTTATTTTGATAAATGTTTTAGCGTATATATTTTTTTTGATTTTTTTATATAAACTTTCAAATATTCACTATCGCAACCTGCGGAGTTACGTCACACCATTTTAGATTAAATTCCAAACATCTTCATTTTCATCGACATAACAGGTGGTTTTATGTCTCCTAGTTATGAAAAAATCTAATCTCGTCATGATATTGAAATAAAAAACATTTGGGATAAGTACTCGGGGTATGTGACACGTCATGAGATTGACATATAAAAGTTAAGAGGTTCAACTATCATATGGTATCAGGTGATACCGGTCCGATTACCCGAAAATTTAATACACTAATGAAAATTTTTATTTCTTTATTCATCAATTTCCCTTTTCTAGCAATGTCTCATTTTACTATTTTACTATGTGATAAATAATTTTCCTTATGGATATGCATTTAATGATATTATTAATATTTTGTATGCTAATCAACAAAACCGCTCACTCAACAAAAGATGCAAGAAACGTTATAGTCCACTTATGTTAATCATCTATAATGCATTTACAAAATTCAAACCTCGAATTTGAAATTAAAAAGATACACCTTAGCACCAAAACGATGACTTTTCTGGTCCGTCCAAAATATTTGAACCATCTAACCTAGTGACACGTCTAGACCAATTTTCAAAAACACTAATAGGATAATATTTACCCAAGACTGTCATCAATGATCAAACCAACAAAAGTGATCAAAAAATACTTAACTTGGCAAGTTGGCAAAAATAGTAATAGGTTATGGGTAGTGACCATCTTCTAAACACACATGTTTTCAACTTAAAACGTTACATGTACGACGTAAACTGCAATTTACCTGATCCCGTTAACATGTTATGTTAATTAGTTGATAACAAGTTATCATAAAAAAGAAAAAAAGAACAATATTGGATTAATGATAGAGGAGAAAGACGAGTATCAAAATGAATTGGTATTCATATTAACAAGAAGAGTGGCATTTTTGGTAGATTTACAGATGGGACAGACGTTGATGGAGGATTCACATACTGTACAGATGCACAGATGTCTGCAGGAAGCACCAACACACACAACTCCTCTTTCCCACACTTTCTGCACAATCTGTTGCTGCCATTATTGTCCCCATTTGTGGTACAGTACGCATCCACATCACCACCTTCATTACCAACATCTACTTTCGCTAACGTGCGCCGGTGGCGATTTTCATCGTCGTAATTGCTCCCGCAGCAGGACTCCACGTCGTCCACCGTCGCTCCGGTGGCATCTCCGCCGTGATGAGGATATTGCTGTTGTTGTTGATATTGTGTTAGGAGTTGGTGGAGATTTCGCCGGAGAACGTTGGCTGTAGCTTCGTTTGATTGGGCCATTTGTTGCCATAGTTGATTGTCTACGGTGAGTGATTTTACCTTTTCTTCTAACGCACGATTCGATCTTCCGATCTTCATGATTTGTTCTTCTTTTGATCGTAATCTCTTCATTCCTTCATCCGCTACTGCGATCAATCGCATCGTGATTATCCTCCGACTCGCTTCGATCTCCGATCTCATCTTCTCCGTCTGTAACAATACGTAACAGTTTGAATTCAACATCAGAATACGTCAACAATCAACACAGTTCGAGCGATTAACAACAGATGGAGTAAATGAGTAATCATACATGCTGATCAATGAACCGATCGATCTCCAACTGCTGTTGATAGATCTGCATGGAGATGTCCTCACCGAGAAACGTGAAGCTTCCGTTCGACGAAACCGACGGACCAAACGAACATAAATCACGAGATCGTTTCCTCGAGATCGGAACGCCAGCCGGCGAGACTGTATCGATCAACACCGACGGAACGTACATCGGAATCACTCCGGTATCCATCTGATTCATTCCGTAAGCGAATTTCAATCCGTTTTCGTACACATTACTGTCTCCTTGATCAATCATCTCCCTACAACATCAGAAATCGCAAATACGTAACAATTACTTACAAAATCTGAATAAAAAAGTAACAGAAACGAAGATGATTGATGATGGATGATCGATTAACAAGTACCTGCGTTGATGAATTGTCGATTGAAGAGATTAAAGGTTGATTGACATGTGGAGATTCAACTACCGTGTGGCATTTGGTTCCCGTGAAATTGGTTTATTGAGTATTGAGGGGTTGATTGATGTGTTTAGGTAGAAATTGATTAGTTGTGGCCTTGTGGGGTTTTGTTGTATATTTATGAGAATGTGCGTCTCGTGTGACTACACTGACTGATACACAATAACCAACACAAAGGAAAACTTAGTCAATTCCGTAATTTCAGCCAAATTAAAGGTCTAGTTATTTTATTTTATTTTCTTACTAAAAAACGATTCCTAAAAGATTGCTTTGTTCAACAGGGAAATACCATCAAACACGAGGCATACATGGTAGCATACATGGTACGTAATGGATATTTTAGAGACGTCAAACATAATAACATGAATACAATAACGCTTCAAACATTATAATAACAAGATAGCTAAAACAGGCTCCAGAGTAATTGGACTTCAAACCATTAACTAGAACCAGATAGAATATTTTTTTATATTGTCCCATCAATAGCAAACACTAGCTAATCACTAAACTTGTTTTAACGGGCTTTAGTGCAATGATTTACAACACGACATTCAAGTGATATTTTAACTAAACAACCGTTATTGATAGTCTTAAAAGTTGTTTGGTAATCTTGTGTTGAGCTATTAATATATATATATTTTTTTAAAAGATCAATTCTGAATTAGTTAGTATGTTTTTAAAACTTACTTGTTAAAAGGCTTTATGAATCGTTAAAAGGTGTGTTTTATATAAAACAAATACACTATACTTTTGGTTGGCTATTTAATGAAACTATTAAGAATCTAACAAACCGCTCTTTAGAATTAGATTTGAGAATAAATAATTTTATTTTTATAATACAAATAAAATTTATCATTGTCATTGGATTTAATATAAACATGAACCTTTAAATCTCGTCATACTCTAATCACAATATCCTACCACCTGATAATATTTGTGCTAACTAATTATCAACAACTAACAAAGGTGAATTTTGAAAAATTCACAAAGATGCAACAAATCAACTAGATATTTGGAGGTGCTTGACCAACATCTAGTACCTGTTAGAGTTAAACATAAAAACCGGGTTCATACCCGATCCGGCATACCCGATCCGGCATACCGAACCGGACCCGGGTCCGGGTATAACCCGATACCGGGTGTACCCGGTTCGTACCCGGAAAAAACGGTGGGTTGTACCCTGTTTGGGGTGTTTGGAATTTATAGGAACCGGATCCGACCCGGAACCGGACCCGAACCGGACCCGAACCGGACCCGAACCGGTTGAACCCGGGTTGGACCCGGGTTGATATGGTAAGGTACCCAAGCTTCAAACACAAAAAAACATACGCAAAAAACGCAAACAATACTCACGTTTACTCTCGTTTATTCTCAAATCTCAATATGGCTCACTCTCAATCTTCCGTTGGTCAAGGTTCATCGAACTCTCAAACCGTCGTTCGTGTTCTTCCACACAATCGTAGCATGGATGTTTGGTGCAATTGGGATATGGTTGAGTTGAGTGACGGATCTGTAAAGGTTCGTTGCAAGTTTTGTGGAGCTTTACTTGCTAAAGATTCTAACACGACTTTAAACAAACACATTACCAAGAAGTTTTGTAAGTCGTTGAAAAGTAATCCGGATTCGCAACAAACACAATTGAGTGGAGACGGTGGAATCTTTAATTACAACGTTAATGAGGTTCGAGATCGAATGGCAAAGTTCGTGATTCAAGAAGCTTTGCCTTTCAATCACTTCGACAACCCTCGGTTAACCAACTTAATTCGAGAGACGCTTCAACCTCGTTACACTCACGTAAGTCATACTACACTTAGACGTTATTGTTTAAAATTATGGAAGCAAGCAAAAATTTATTTAATTGTATTATTTGAAAATTTAAATACCGGTGTAAACTTAACTAGTGACGTTTGGTCGGCGCCACACGGTTTGCCCGAATCGTACCTTTGCATCACCGCTCATTGGGTAGATCCCAGTTCATGACAAATGATGAAACGTACGATTGCATTTGATCTATTTTTGTATCCACACACCGGAGAGTATTTATTTTACTTTTTGGATAATGTAATAACTACTTTTAATTTACAAAATAAAATATTTTCAATGGCATTTGATAACGCTTCCAACAACACAACCGCGGTTGAAAAATTAAAATTAAAATATCTTCCGATTGCAAAGGGTGATTTTTTTCATACTCGTTGTGTTGCACATATTATTAATTTAGTAGTACAAGATGGTCTATCCGTACCATTTGTTAATAGCTTTATAAAAGTTTTTCGATTTATGTTACACGACGTTTTTAAAAAAAGTAGAAAAAGATATCAAGATTATAAACAACTTTGTAAAGATACAAAATATATATTTTTAGGGCCTAATTGAGATGTACCTAGTAGATGGAATTCGATTTGTCATATGTTTGATTGTGCTTTTAAACAAAAAGGCACTTTAAAAGCTTTTCACAATAGTCTTTCGGATAATTGCGAAGTCGACCTGTTTCCGGATTTGGGTTGGAAAAATATTGAACATTTATCCGAATTTTTTGAGGTGTTTAAAAACTCAACTACAAAATTATCGGGAGTTTATTATCTCACTAGTTATTCGGTGCTTCAAGAATTATATTTCATGGCTTTGAATTTTAAAAATTTTCAAAATAAAAATAGTATGTTTAGAGAAAGGATAGAACCAATGAAAGACAAGTTTAAAAAATATTTTCTTGAGTTACCACCCGTTTTTACCTGTGCCGCTGCTTTAAATCCTTTTTTAAATGTTGTGGGGGTAGAATGTTTAATAGACGAGATAAATGACAATTTGGATATACATGACGAAAACCTCAAATTTTCAACCGAGGCAAAAGAAGTTTTTAATAAAAGTTTGAAAATTATTTATAATTTTTATTTAAATAAATATGGACCTAACGTAAATAAAACTACGCAAAGAGAATCAACCTCAAGTGCTAGTACATCGTTTAAAGACCCCGTTATGACTATGTTGAATGTTGTTCGGGATGTGACGGCTAAACGTCAAAGGGGTAACGCCCCAACAAGCGAACTTGGTATATATAATACGACGAATTTTATTTCAACTATGAGTACTCAAGATTATCATACATTTGATATTTTGGCTTGGTGGAAAGGAAAGGAATCCCAATTTCTAATTCTTTTCGCTATGGCCCGTGATTTACTAAGCGTCCAAGCTTCTACGGTAACTTCGGAGTCTGCGTTTTCTCTTAATGGCAGAGTATTATCATTACGGAAAACAAGATTAACTCCGGAAGCGGTGGAGATGTGCATTTGTTTAAAAGACCACTTAGACGCGATGGATCGTATACAAGACAAAACAAATCTTGAAGACGAAATTGCAATCGAATGTAAAGTACACGATGAAGAGGTAGAAGAAAGAGTATCTTCTGGTATATCCGACGAAGAATTAGCATTTGATGAAGGCTCTCGAAGAAAATAGTCGATTAGTTATTGATTCGTTAATGTATTTTTTAAGTTATTTTAATAAATAAATAATAAATTAATGAGTTATAGATGTTTTTTAATGTTGTTATAATAATAATAATAATAATAATAATAATAATAATAATAATAATTAGCAATCATAATAATAATAATAATACTAATAATATTAATATTAATAGCAATTATAATAGTAAAAAAAAAAACCCGGTTGTATCCGGTTCTGGACCCGACTCTAACCGAGTAGGGTTTTAAGTATGCCCAACCCGACCCGCACCCAAACCCGGGTTCACCCATACCCGGTTCCAAAAAAACCGGCCGGCCCGTACCCGGTTCCGGGTCCGGCCCAAAACCTGGTTTGCCCATGTCTAGTACCTGTATTGATCTAGTATTCAAGTAAGAACTCTAGTTTCAACAAGTAACGTATTTATCAAATTTAATTAATCTAGTTGAATACTCATGAAGCTACACTAAATTAATCAATTATAATGAATGAGCTTATTTATTATATTTAGAACGGCATGAATGGGCTTATGACCTTACGTATACATAAGTTATTACTTTAATCAACAGAATACATAGTTTAAAGGGGTAGAAATTGACTTTTAAAAATATAATATTCAAGATTCAAATTAACTAAATTATTATCAGATGAGTTTCAATATAGAATTCTATAGCGTATGCATTACACGGAAAACAAATCTATAATGGTATCATTTAAAATTAACTATAACTTAATTAAAAACGAATCCTTAAAACTAAAACCAAATATCTTTATAATTATCATCTCCTTCAGTTTTGATGACATTTAGTTTCTTTATTTATTACGTGGTTCTTTATTTGTCTATTTTTATTAGTTTAGAAAAGAAGTTAAACAAAACCTTTGTAATGGTTTGTAAATTTAGTAAAATTATTTGCTATGCGTTTTGTCATAAAATATTTAATAATGTTGTATAATATGTAAAAAAATCTTTATAAAAAGGATTAAAATCGTCTACAAAAATTGCAAAATTATATAAAACTTGTAGAAACAAATATAGTTTACTACAAGCTTTTTAACTTTTAACTACGTAAAATTTTAATTAAAAATACATATTGTAATATTAAAAAATTATATAAAACTTGTAAAAAATTAGTATAGAAAATGATTATTTTTAGTATTATAAAATAATAAATTAAAGAGATAATATGTTAAAACTTATACGGAAAGAAATACGGTGTGTAGTCATGGAATACGTGAGAAAAGGCCACGTAGACAGTATATGACACGTGTATTGGAAATGGTGTGTGGGTGGGACCCATTGTCTATTTTTAAGATTAGTTGGAGACAAAAACTGGTACCAAATCCTTAGCCTTTGGTGATGGTCGTGAGTAACGCCTTCCACAACACGTGTTTCCTTTTCTATTTTTGGCTCTATATATCTCACATCTTGACTATCTTATAAAATATTTAATACTTTACCTACTTAAAAATAGGACATAGATAAAATATTGTTTTAAAGTTTCAATGAGAATATCAGTTAATTATTGTTTTAGTAGTTTGTATTTTTTAATGATGTGACTTGTTATTTGGATTAATCCTTTTTTAATCTTTGTTTATATATATTCTATATTTTGATTATTTATTTATTTGTTTAAATAAAAGGTGATGTAATTTGTTTGATGGTGACATGTCACTTACTAAATGTGACATAAACTTCATATTTTATAAGTTTTATGAAATGTTAAATTTTTTATTAAAGCTAGCTTATATCTTCTAAAAGTTTACAAGTCTTACAAATATCTTGGAAAGGTTATAAATTATACAAGTTATTATAAATATATCTTTGTGGTTAACTTCTATACAATTTTATTATAAACTTATTTCAAGATACCTCAGATTAAAAAAATGCATAAAGAAAGAACTCAACAAAATGTACACTAACATAAATAAAGGGGAAATTAATAATATATGTAAAAGAAAATGAAAAGGATAAAATTATCTTGATCATAACAGTAGCTTTCATAATCGTGGATCCGTTGGGAAAGTGATAAAACAGTGATAAAGCAAAGTTCAAAGTGCATAGTTGGATATTGGGTTACAACTCGACAAACAAGTTTGAGCTAAAGTGATAATATTTAAATGACTAAAGAGTAAATTGAATTTTTTTTAATTTTCACTTACAACTTTAATGATAAATAGATAATCATTTATGTCGAATTCATATTAAAGTCATTATAATTTAAAAAACATAATAAATCCACTTTATGTTGATCATTCTTTATATTTTTTTTTCTTATCCATAAATTATAAAGATTATATATATGACTATATAGTGAATTCTTATATTTACAAAATTACTATTCTATCACTTATAATTATTTTGTGAGTGAAAGAGTGATAACGAATATCAAAATTTGATTAAAAATATTATTTAATGAATAGAGATAAATTAAGAAAATAGAGTGTGACAAGTTCTTAGAAATGAGTAAAATTTTGAAAATAAATTTATTATAATTGAATTATAAGAATAACTATAATATCTTGTTGTGAATGCTCTTACAACTATCTTTATTCCCACTAACATTAAATTTTCTATTAGTTTTTAGTAAATGAGTGAACTGTTTTTTTTTACATATTTGTTCTTACCACTAACTTATGTTAAAATCAAATACATTCTATGAAGAAAAACTTAATTTGTTTAGCTAGCTATATTTATTTTGCTTGTTTTGATAGTTATAGTAAGATGCTATGGATGGGTTATATTATTCAGTTATTTTACTCACCCTCGAATATCATATACTAAAGTCATTGAATATAAAATTTTCAATTATTGATTATAGATTCATTTTATAATTTTTAACTGTCAAACCATCTGTATGTCCAAAGAATCGGGCATTAAGTATTTTATTAAAACAAATAAAAAAACAAAAGGTATGATAGTTACTTTAATCAAAAGAAGTAAGAATAAAATATTGCACATTTGGTTTAATTATTTACTTTTATTATAAGATTGCGGACTAATAATAATAATTATAATAATTATAAATATAAAGGTGGATGTGGTTGAGGGGATCATGTGTCCCTGTAACGTGATTCCCCTGTTTAGAGGGCAACCAAGCACTTGAAAACGAAGCATAATACAAAGTTTCTTCATGACTTTTTTTTGTCTTTTAATTTAATTTAATAATATAATATTATTAACAAAAAGAAAAAGAAAAGAAATTATCCATTGCATATTAGTCTACATCATGATGATATATTTCTTCAATTTAAAAAACCATTTAATATGTTACTTAATCGTAACCATTAATATTTATCCTGCAATCAATGAAACTACATGAAAACAATTTTTATTAGAGACAACTTATAGAAAGGTAAAGGAATTTGAGCTTGATAATTGTGCTTAAGATTTAAGAAACTAAGATGATGATGATAAGATATATGTTTGAAATTCAAAAGCTAGTAGTCAAATAATGTGTTCAACAACTAAAAGGTTTAAGATTCAAACATTACAGGATGTGATAATATGAAAAATGTAAGAAATTTTTTTTAAGGAAATTATTAGGTCAAAACCGTCTAACCCTATGAACCTTACCTCGAGTAACCAACATCAAAATAAAGATAAGAGTTAAGTTCGGTTTACCTTCCTGAAATTTTATCAAATTAACTATTTTATTCCAAAAAAATGGGAAAAAATTTAGCTCCAAAAGTTTTATAACTTGTTTCAATTTTAATTCAAATGTTTTATTATTTTTTTACATTTAAATCCAAAATAATAAAGCTTTGGAATAAAACTAAAAGAAGTTATAAAACTTTTGGAGGTAAATTCTTTTTTTTAATTTTTTGAAGGAAGTTAATTTTGGGGAGTAAAATTGAAATTAACTCTAAAGATAATAAACTAATTAAAGTAGATAAGTTCTTTAGCTAAATATTTTATTGGATTAACTAAGACGTGAATTAATGAAACTGTGACCTTTGAGTTATTAATTATAATTTACTTCAAATTCGATTATTCATAAATCCTAATCAGGTTGTAGCTTTAAGTTAATAATTATCCTTTCTAATCAATTTGAAAGTTTCTACACCATATTATAGGACATTATAAGTTTGGTTACGAAGTCATAATCGTCTCGTATATCAAACAAAATTCATTACGTAAAGAAACTAATCATGATAATTATAAATGTGAAACCGAACAATAATAGTAAATAAATAATTATTAGCAGGGTGTTGGACTTTAGAGTACGAATAGTAAGATCAATATATGAAAAAATTCTAATTTAGAATTTGAAATTACTTGTTTTAGATTACGTATAGTGGATATAGAGCTATTTGTTACGTCGTTGGATCTTTGCAACATTAGGAGTCTGTAACACTCATTTGGGTGGATGTTTTGTGTTACCTTTATTACTTTGCTAAATGTTATGTTGCTTATGAAGTTTGATATGACACTTTTGTACGACTTAGCTTCCTTCGGTTGGGTAAACGGCTATGTTGTCGCATCATTTCGTAAACTTTTGATAAAAAAATTATTGAATTATAATAATTTCAACTTTTATTTATTGGTCAATATTAATAGTAACTCATGAAATTTTTACAGTCACTTTCAAATTTAAGTTTATTTCCTCCAATAATCATTTACTAAGTAAGAGTTAACCTCTGTTAGTTTTTTGATGAAATGGGCCAAACTTTAAGCCATTTTTCAACTTCGGCGCCGACTAGCTTCTATTAGGTTCGTTTTTCATTGTCTAGTCTTCATTGTCACTTGAAATTTACCTTCAAAACGTCAAATAGTTCAAATCAGAAGGTGGAAAATGGTGGCTTTAAGGTGCGGGGGTTTCAGATTAACGGATCTAATGATATATTTCAACTTTCTGCTTAGTGTTTTGGGCATAAAAGCAAGTCACGTTATCAAACTACTAACATGTTAACTTTTAGTTAATAATGGATCATTGAAGGAAAATAAACTAAAAGTTGAAAGTATCTGTAAACATTATTTGAGTTAAGATTAATCCCCGATTAATAAATGAAAGTTAGGTTTATTAAAATCCATTAACCCTGAAAAAGATTATTGTTTATGACTTTATGACTTATTCTTGAAAAGCTTATAAAATAGCTAATGTTCCATCTTTAAAATTCATTCGACTTAGGATTTTTATACATGATGAATATATTCTAGGTGTGAGGTTGGATTATATGTTTACTTATGGAGCCATAAAACCCTAATTTCATAGAGAGAGAGATATCAATAACCTTAACACCTACTTGCATTAGCCTTATATCTTTGTATTTACTATAGTGGTTGTGCGTTATTTAACAAGAAAACTTACAAATTTGATTCTTTTTGAGTTACATTATTTACTACTGTAATTTTTCTTCGTTCAAGTTATAATTTTCATCGTATTGAACAATCAGCTAACCCACATTTTTCGTTCACAACAGTTAATCAGGGTTGGTCGTGTTGCATGATGAGAGCTAACAGAGGTCGGAACTGATGAATCTAGACTATTTCAATTTATCTTGTCTAAGCTATGAATCTTTGAGTAAGTATTTACATGGGTAAGTGCATTCAACCATCATAAGCCAACCTTTTATTTTTCTTTCTTAATTTAAGTGTATCTTATAGACTTATTAGTACTTGTTCTTGTGTTGTCATTTTCTTGTGTAATAGTCATCCTCACCTTCAACTTCATGAATTCTCCTCCAACCCAAAACCACTCATTTCATCATTACCCATTACTTATTACTTATCAATATATTAAAGGGTATCTCAAATGCTAAAGTGGAAGTAACGTATGCATAACACCATTCCAACTTTCAACTTTGTTTGGTGCTTTACAAGCTAAAAGATTTGTTATATATTGGTCACAAGGTCAACCATACATGTTCTTTAAAAAGGGTTCATTCAATCATTTAGTGGAACATTTATTTGTTAGATCACCCATTAACTTATTTAAAGAGTTTATTGAAAAGAAAAAGGCTCTTATCATAACCTTCCAATGAGGTCTTGGCTTAGTGACCGAGGGTGGTTCTTTCTCTTATGCACACTAACAAGGATATAATGGATGTTGACATTCTTGTTTAATTTTAGTAGAGGCCTGGGCCGGTGCCGAGTATTAGGGGCCCGAACGAGTTAAAAAAATAAACTTTAAAAGAAAAAGTTATTTTGTTGTTTTTAATCGGTTTAAATTGTTTGTGTGTGATAAGCTAATTATATGGGTAAACGGTAAAATGAGTTAATTTAAATGTGTAATAGACAAATTAAAAGTGTAATGAATCAAATTTATAGATGAATTTTTCAAAACACATACACACACATACATACATACATATATATATATATATATATATATATATATATATATATATATATATATGTGTGTGTGTGTGTGTGTGTGTGTGTTTCAAATGTTTTTAGTTCTTCGTTGTAACAATTATTTGGCCTTTGTCCTTTTGGAGTTATTAATCTATTGTATATAATAAAATATATGAAACTAATTGGTCCTTTTTAAAAATTGATTGGATGATGAAAACACTCATATAAAAAAGAGTAAAATTTCATTTTCATCCCTGACGTTTTATTAAATTTGGCATTTCAATCCAAAAACTATTTTTTTGCCATTTTAGCTATTGTGGTTTACCAAATATTGAAATTTCCATCCACTACTCTAACTCCGTTAAGTTCTCCATTAAATATGAGTGTATTTTAGTATTTTTAACACCCTAATTGTCCAATTAAAACGAAGTCAATCAATGAAATATTCAATTAAAACTAAAAAGAAAAATATAAAGTAACTAGTGAGACTAGACACTTCAATTTAAAAGTTTTGATTAACGCTAATCAGTTTAAAACCGTTCTACTACACATGTTTTATGAAAAAATTAAATAATAATTATTTAGTAATATTAAAAATTTAAAAATAATTTATTGAGATAAAATATGTTTAAAGTTACATATAGTTAACCATTAAGTAATTAAACAATAACACTGATTTTTCAAAATTTTGTCTTTAAAGAAGTTTTGCTTTAAAAAATTATTGATTTTTTAAATTTCCAAAAAAATATTAAAATGTTTGTATTAAAAACATTTTATTTCATATAATTTGGTTTTTAAAATGATTTTTTAATATTTTTTTATTAGGTTTGTGTCGTATAATAAAAAACTAAATTAAGTTTTTTAATACAAACATTTTAATAATTTTTTGGAGAGTTAAAAAATCAATATTTTTTAAAAGTAAAACTTTTTTAAAGACGAAAGTTTGAAAAATTATTGTTATTTTTTAATTACTTAATGGTTAATTATATGTAACTTTAAGCATATTTATCTTAAAAAATTATTTTTTAATTTTTAAAAGTACTAAATAGTTATTATTAATTTTTTTCATACAACACTGTATGAGACGTCTAGACAGGTTTTTAAACTAGTTAGCGTTAATCAAAACTTTTAAACTGAAGTGTCCGGTCTCACTAGTTGCTTTATATTTTTCTTTTAGTTTTAATTGAATATTTTATTAATTAACTTTGTTTTAATTGGACAATTAGGGTAAGGGCTGCAAACGAACTGAACGTTCAACGAACAGTTCATGAAGTTCGTTTAGTAAATGAACGAACACGAACACGAAAATTCCGTTCGTTTAGTTAAACGAACGAACACGAACACAAGTCGCGTTCGTTTATTTATGTTCATGAACGTTCGATAATATGTTCGTTAGTGTTCGTTTGTGAACGTTCGATAAAGTGTTCGTTTATATTCTTAATTAATGTGTTAGTTCTTTTTATGATTATTATATCAAGTATTTTTTTGATATTTATGTTAACTATTTATTATTTTTTATTAATTTTGTGTAGTCTTTGTAATAAAAAAATATAAATTTTATTTTAAAATAAATCTATAATAATTTGTATTCGTTTGTTTTTATGAACTTTTTTGTGTTCGTCATGTTCATTAACAATTATTTGTGCTCATTTGTTTTTGTTTGTGTTTGTTTGTGTTCGGTAAGTGTTCGTGAACAGTTCATTGACATGTTTATTTTCTTAATAAACGAACACGAACAAAAAATCTCGTTCGGTAAACGTTCGTGAACAGTTCATGAACAAATTTATTTCTTAACGAACGAACACGAACAAGGCCTTGTTCGTGTTTATTCGGTTTGTTTGCAGCCCTAATTAGGGTGTTAAAAAGACTAAAATACACTCGTATTTAAAGGAGAACTTAACGGAGTTAGTGTGTAGATGAAAATAACAACATTTGATAAATTACAGTGACTGAAATGACAAAAATTTTTTTTTAGATTTAAATGACAAATTGAACAAAACGTCAGTGATGAAAATGACATTTTACTCTATAAGAAAAGAACTAGTAACTTGATTTTTTTTAATTATGAAAATGAGATATCAAAATTAAGACATGATATTTAAAATCACAATTGTTGGTAGATTCACAATATGAAAAAACAAAAAACTTGTAAAATTAGGATTTTGAAATTAGCTTAAATCTTGTTGATTATTAAGTGTATAACTACCCTAATTAAAGGGATGAATAAAGGAATCAATTAATACACAAAGATAAAATGACACATATATCCTTTATGAATCCCTGCCTTGCACCGACCCTAGTTGAGGGTGTCAACCATGTCGTTTTAATGCTGAGCATGAACACGACTCATATATTTATTTTGTCGAAAACATTATATCTAATCCACACACACTTAAAACCAAGTTACGTTCATGTCGTATTTCAGGTCAACTCATTTATGTTTATCATCAAGTGACATTAGTAATAACCTCCACAAAAATAGTGTAAATCGAAATCTTTACAAGTGTAAGTTGATTAGGTGGTATTAAAAATAAAAATAATATTATTTGGAAAAAAAGTTAATTTCTTATTGAATTTTATATGCGTAGCTATGAGACCTTGCTCGAGATTGGCATTATATGCTTAGCTCAAGATTAAAGAAATCGGATGAAAGTAAGTAGAGAATTGAACGGGTAAGTGAGAATGAGTAGTTGAAGTCACGAATAGAATTGTTAGAAAGGAGGAGCTAGTAAAAATTCAAGAGTAAATTAGTGTCACTTTTCAAATCAAATATAAATAAGAAGAGAGAAAATTAGAAATAAAAGTATATACACGATTATCTACACGATTAATACATAAATTTTACTTTTTTTGAACGGCTGGTTAATAGTTAATTGTTAGTATCACTAAGTAAAATTCATCCATGTCAAGATACATTCATTCTTACAAAAAATTTTCCGCTTTTCTCTCTTATTAAATAAGTACCTTAATTACAAAAATATTATTGTAGTTTTTTTAGATTAAAAATGGTTTTCAAATAAATTAAAAAATACATATTTTTATTGATGTTATTTCTAAAAAACAAATTTTTTTCTAGAACATCAAACTTATAACCAAAAATAATTAAAAATAAGAGTTTTATAACCAAAAATAATTAAAAATAAGTTATAATAAGGATATTATAAAAATGTCAATTTTTAAAAAAAATGTTTGATTTTTTTTGAAAAAAAGTTATAAAGTTAATATTATTGTTTTATTACTTATAATTTTACTTTTACGTAATTTAAATCATATATTATTTTAAAATATTGTTTTATAGTTAAGTAGAATTATATTATATGTAATATTAAATTTAATGAATTCGTGTATTAAATTTATTCAACCCGTGTAATACACGAGTTCACTAAAGCTAGTTAAAAATAAAACCTTACAAAGAAGGTGGCTTAAAAGGTAAATAGTGTGTTAAAGTCACGTATGAGAAAGAGTGTTATGATTAATGACTCAATGGTTAATGCAAAGGAACCAGACAGACTTGTTTGCGAAGATATACATTGTCAATATTTACTTTTACTTTTACTTTTGTCTAACAACAATAATTTGACCGTTGGGGCATCTTGTATCTCTGTCACTTCCTACCTTCATGGTCACTAAGTAAGTGGTTCCCACCACCAGTAATCATATGATTACTTAAAATAAACATTTATGTTAACAAAATTCACAATGCCATGATCATGATCATGATCATGATGATGATGTTTGATTAAGTCCCTATAGCTTTTAAGTTGACCAGGTCAATGTGTTGGATTGTGGATCACCATAACTCTTTATTGCTTCAATGAAATCTTTGCTTCACTCGAAGTGGTTACTAAGTACAAAATCGTTCATAGATTTTTCTAAACGGTCCATGTGTGACCATGTTTCGAAGTATATGTGTTATATTAATCAGTTTTTCAGTCGGGACTACACCCCAACTCTTTCAGAAGAAAATCAATTACTGAGAAGACCTATGATTTAACTCTGAACATTTTGTTTAGAACGAGAATTTAATCCATAACCTTACCATATTTACATGTCATAAGTTCAAGATATTTTAATTGTTCATACATATCTTAAAACGTTTATATTATGAAAATTATCAAAATCATTGGTACATTTTGTTTCATCATCAGAACTAGTCGTCAACGGGTACCATAATCATAGTTGAACTCTTTGTTTTGTTTCTGTTTTTGTCTATTTTGATAATGTATTCTTTAATTAGGGCAAAATGATTAAATGAGGTAGTTGTTCAGGTTAGCACCAAGCTAAAACGAATCATTTTTCAGTACAAGTTGAGAAAAGATAGATTGTGGTTCGTTTTAGTTAAGCTAAAACGAATCATTTTTCAGTACAAGTTGAGAAAAGATAGATTGTGGTTCGTTTTAGTTGTAAACACATCTTTTCTGTTTAGCTTCGAAATTAAATTTATAAACACCATGTGTTGTTACATAGTAATACTCTTTGTTTTAAATTTAATGTTAATAGAACTTTTTATTTTTGCTACAATAGAATTGTAACAAGTTGATAGCCTACCATTGAAAATACTGAAACTGAATGGTTTTACTGTTAGAAAAACTATGCGAATGGCTTTATTACAATACTATTAGAAATTAGATATTATTTATTACTTAGTCCCGTTCAAATTGATTACAACTTCCCCATAAATTTTTTAATAAACTAAACTACAATTTTTTTTGAGACAGTAAAAAGAAAAGTTTATAGGATAATAGTGTAAAAGAAACAAATTGTAATCTAAAGTTAAATCATAAAACTATAACAAAATTACTAGTGGGCTACTCTCTTCCTTCCCGAGGCCCAAGACCATTTCTTGGGTTATTTTTGGTCGTTGCTGTGGTTCAGCCCAGACCAATACATATTGGGCCATAAGTTCACAAGCATTAAAATTTTCAAATACCAAAAAACTCAAGTATTGGAGCACTCTTCTGTTCTTCTTCAGATCAACTTTACGGTTCTTCGGTTCTTAACTTCTTACAGAATCTCAAGATTGACTTAAGTGCCTTTTCGTGGTAGATTAATGATTTAGAAGTAAACAAGTTGAGTTACTCGTAAATTTATCTAGTTAAAGCTCAAATCAAGCTGGGCCGAAATAATCTCAAGCTTATATAGGAACTTATTTAAAAGGCAAGCTCGAGAACAAACTTTATATATCGAGCTCGACTAGGTTCAACTCTGCTCCTTTTGATTTACATATGCACTAATAACTTTTAGGGTATACACACCCTAAGGCTTATTATTTACTATACGTTTTGGTTCATGATCTGAAAGTAGTTTGAAAACTGATCCGAACAGATAGCAAAATTGGTTTTAATGAAACCGTTTTGCTTTCAAATTTGAGCCACTTAATTAGAACAATTTGGAATGCTAGCTATCAAACCAACTTAACAGCTTGTGCGGTTAAACCGGTTTTGATGAAATTGCTTTGCTTTCAAATTTGCTTCGTGTTACCACTCATTGGATTAAATTCAACACCAGTCAAATGATGAAGCATATAGTTATGTTTAAATTGTTTTGGTAAGCACACCAAAGATAATTTATATACAATTTTAGATAAGAAATCAAAATTTACAAATTGAAAAGAAAGTGTTTTGTATCTTTTGATATACCTCAAATAATACTATCGTGGTTGGACAACTAAGAATATTATAAACTAGTTTGTGACAACTTTTCTCCATAGTTGATATGTTGCAACATCATTGACTTGGTTGTGAAATGCAAACTTAAATATATTGATCGACGATATAAATTTTTTTAAGCAAATGTTACGTGATTTATAGTTATAGTAAGGCACAATATCATGTGAAATTTTGTTAATTTGAATCCCCTTAGTTAGGTTTGACTAGGCACATACCTGGTAGATGAAATTCGACACTTAAAATGTTTGAAAACATTTTACACCTTGCCGGGCATATAGGGTTACATGATATCTACAGTCGAACTGAGCACTTATCTAACAAATGAAATATTCTCTAATAAAGTAAAATATTATAAATCACATGGTTATTTTTTAGCCTATGTATGCCATCTCCACCTAGGTTACATCTAAAATTGTTCACATGTTATATCATCACAATAAAACTTACAAATGTTGATAGAAATTTTGTTTTAAAAAAAGTTTCCTTAATGAGACTTAAATAATCAAATTAGTTTCTTTCTAAAAAACAAATGTGAGACTTAATTATGTTAAAATGCAATTTATTTTCGAGCCAGTAATTGTTTAAATGAAAATACTTTAAATGCATATAAAGAGGTTTATGAATATTTATAAATAGAAATTATCTATTTTTATATTATCATATGTTTATTACATATAACAATTTTATTAATATGTTATTTATAAAATTTATTAGATATAAACATATATATAATATGTTACATAATTTTTTTTATTTTAACCCGTGTAACACACGTATATCTAACTTAGAGAAATTTATCTTACAAAATATGGTTCAAGAAGTATACGTGACACATTGAGAAATGCGAGAGCATCAAGATCGGGTTGTCACAGTGAAATCAAAACTATTCAACCATATAAAAAAAAAAAAATGCTACTCAAAAGGCTCAAATTGGCACTCAAGTATCGATCTCAAAAGATGTATGTACAGACAACTGTTTGTGACAAAAGAAATAAAAATAAAAATGTATGTTAACGAGAATGTGACTTTAATTCTCTCTCTTATCATTCATCATTATTGAATTACAAGGCATAATAAATGATCTAAGAGCAAGAACCCTGGACCTAGTATCATCAACCGCTCGGAACTTAGTCCAAGGGTTTGATTGATCACAATTTATGACGACTTTTAGGGTTCACATTTTTTTTAAATAACCAGATGGAATGATTCATTTAATAAGAATAGCAAGACGCTATCTCAAAACATTACAAATGACCAAATTTGAATAAATTACATATTACATATTCCAACTTGTTGACACCCATTCCTCCCATTTGAGATCAATCACCTTTGACCGACTTGTAATGCTTAAGAGCGACACAGATTGAATGATCTCATCCCTATGTTTCCAAATACTCCAATTGTAGAAAAAATGTCACAGATTGAATGCTTATCTTTTTTTATTTAGGATGACAAATAGGATATGTGTGTGTGTGTGCATATATATATATATATATATATATATATAGCCACCGTTCCATTAGTAACTTCAGCAACCGAAGGATGGGCCTGATCGAAGATGACTTCATTCCTCATTTGCTTCTATCTTTTTAATTAGGTAAATAGGTTTGTTATAAGTAACAACAAAGTTAGTCGGTCCTTAGCAGATATTTAATATTAATTAAGTTATTTAACAACTACATTTTTCTTCTAACATTACTTCATCGGTGGCAAATAAGTCTTTTTAGTACAAACTAAATTTCTAAGTAGAAACTTAGTTCTTCAAGGTTTTCAACATTTGCCTAAGTCTAAACAGAAACTTATTTCTTCAGTAGCAATTGCATCCTTAATATTAACTAGGGGCGCGTGTATCTAGTCCTTTCGGGTAAAGTTGTCCGCACCCCATACTTTTTTTCCCTAATGATGTGTATATGATTAAACACTTGCCGACCCCATGGAATTTTGACACTGAACCCCAGAAAATTATGAGACGAACATACTTAGAACATATATAAGCACCAACCCGCAAGAAATTTTAAAACCAACTCAATATTTAAAATGACCCCGTTAAATAATTAATAAATGCAAAAAAATTAGTTTGGACGATTAAGTCCAACTCAGGTCTTAGTTAATTAAGGTTCAATTAGTTAATTATTAAACTATTGACTGCTAGATTTTCTACATTAAATTCTCTGATTTATCAATTAAATATTTGTTTGTACAGTTGATTATTTGAATGTTACTATAAGTGTTAGGTAAAGACGTATACAAGCCGAGTCGAGCTTGAGATTGTCTAGGTACCTATTGGAATCGTTTTGTCATAAGAGAATTTAAGCTGAAGCTCAAATTGTGTGTATAACTTTATTTTTAAGACTCAAGTTTGACTAGTGAGAAAATTTTTCAAACTTGAGGTTGACTTGGTTTCATTACTTATTATTTCATTACTTTTATTACAGTTTTATATGTAATAACAAATATTTATATAAATATGTATTTGGTGAATTAAATTAAAATGATTAAAATACAAAGTTTATTTAGTCTCACGAGCTAGCTCAAGCTCTATGTGTGAAGCTTTAGCCAGAGCTCGTTTAATATATGAACCAAATATGAGCTTGACCTAGAGCTTAAGCTCGACTCAAGCCAATTTTATGATGAGTAGTTCTCGAGTAATTCACGTGACGACTTGACTTGTTTACATTCATAAGTTCAAATTATAACATTAGTTTGAAAAACAAAACATATTGATAGATCAATTATTAGATTATTTGTTTTAATTTGGTTTTGTATATTTTTGTCAATCGGACTTGAAACGGACCATAGAAACAAAGTTCTAATATTTGTGATACATAGCCGACCCTTACAAATTACGACCCACATGAAAATGTTTGTGGGTCTACCAGTGCTTGTATAATGATTATTAGGGACATGAAAGATGTATTAAATCCTAGGGCTCAATTCTAGATAGGCAGTGGAAACTACATTGAAACTAAAGCATTCTGCTACACTGAAACTAACTAAGGTTGAGAGATGAAAGCAAATGGGATTAGATACCACAACAGTACTAGTGTAAACTATGGGTACTAGGTAATGTGTGTATCAGCTCGCGTACGTAGTGTTGAACTAACGCGTTAGCTATCCCACCCAGGGAGTACCTTCACAAGAATGAAACTTAATGGAATTGACGGGGGTCAAACAAGTGGTGGAGCATATGATTAATTCGAGGCAAAGGGAAGAAACTTACCAAGGATTGACATGTCGTGAATCCTCTTGAAAGAGATGAGTGCATGTGGGAATGCTAACGTAAGTGTTACATGATTGTTACAGCCCGTGTCGTAAAGTGTTAGATTAAGTCTGGCAATGAGTACGAACCTCATGTTTTGCCATCATTGAGTTTGTAACCCTAAACAAAGTGAAGTCAAGTCACACGCTTCAATGGCAGAGAAAAAGGTTCACGATCACGTGACCATGAGCTAACTATAACACTCGTCCCCAATTCAGATTGATGGTTCCAACTCGCATGCATGAGTTGGAGTCGCTAGTAATTGTTACTCAGCCATATGAGGTGAATCCGTTTTTAGTCTGGTAGAGCTAGCCATGCCTGAAGTAGTTGGTAAAAAAGATTTATATGTTATAGATGTATTTTATATCTACTTGAGTGATGCCATATATTTTTTTTAAAGCTAACACCTATTAACAATCTTTTTGACATCGTAACTCTACTACCCAAAAGAGAATCAAATTTTCTTTTAGTAATAGGCTATTTTTTCATTAAGGGGCAGTCAGATTCACTACAAAGCTTATGACTTTTAACGATATACAAACTCGTTATTGATTCTTCGTTTGGGAAATACGGCATGGGTAATGTGTATTTAATAGACTAGCGACATAAATAACCTAGTGATTACCGATGGGAATGACCCCATAAATAAACGACCCTATAAATAAGTAGCCCAATAACGTAAGACATGTGGATGGTTATTTTAGGGTTAAAGAGTAATTATATCATTATGTACGAAACCCTGTTACAATTAATTACATAATAATCCTACACTTACATAAAAATTTAAAATATTTGCACTATTTGAAATTTGCATTATTTTAGAAACCATATAAACTTTTAAACTTTGCATTATTAGGAAATTTAGAAACCACATAAACCTATGAAATTTGCATTTCTTTTAGTATGCGAGCATGTCCTCAACATATTTAATTTTTATAAAATACTACAAGAATAACAAAATACCAAAAACGTATGCCAGGTGTAAAATGTTGTTTCATCACATTACGCTCTGCCGTATTACGCGGACACCCATCTAGTAGTTAAATATACGGGAATGATCTCTTTCTAAAAATCCATCTTGAACCATTCAAGTTGAAAATAACCATCTTAAAGACTAATACACACCACATCAAATCAAAAACCCAATATCTACTTTAAAAATCCAAAATATTTCGGTAACCCGACTTATTTCAGGGAAAATATAACTCGGTGATCCCGATTTGGTAAAGGATTCTTGTAATTGATGGAACTGAAAATATGACTGGCTGTAGACTACATTTTTCTAGTAGAAGACCAAGAATAGAATTTGTTATTTCTATCATCCGGAAGCCTTTTGGTGCTTCTATGGTCATGCTCAACATTACAACCTACAAAAGGTCAATTAACCAAGAAGTCATGTGTTTCTTTCTTTAGCAACTTTATTAAAAAGTTTATAGAAATAAACAGTGTTTTATCAAATATAAAAATAAACAGTAACATGTTTTCTATCTTCCACTCACAACCACTAATAATCATTCTTTATAATATAGAGAACGTACTGATGTAGTTGGAAACATAAGGATAATTTCACACTAACACACACTGTGATAGAAAGAAAAGATTTTTTTTTCATAAACTTCATTGATCATCTTCCCCATCTCTTATATGCATATAAAGAAACAAAACAAAATTCGAATGGGCCACTAAACATAGACGGACAAAAAACTGGGTCAAAAGTAAAGTCCAACAAAATATAAAAATAAGACAAAAATTGAAATAACTCACAAAATAAGCTGTTTTTGGGCTGAAACGATGACCCAAATCGCCTACGACAATTTGTCAAAATGTGCTCCTCAGTCAAACGGTCGTCTCGACTGGTCGCAAGCGCAAAACGAAGACTTCTAACCTGAGTTACGTCCATTTCAATGAAACCCCTTTTGATAAGCGATCTTGAACCTAAAAAACAATAGTTTGCTCATTTGCACTTGGGCCTGCATAACGCACTCACATATTTATAGAGAACGGGATGTGAATGCTCGGATACCCATTTATATACACTAAAACCATTAACTCACAACCGATATATACCCCTGCTGTAAAGAAAGAAACTTCTACTTTTAAAAGTAAGAACAAATTGAATCAAGTCATGTAACCCTACCAAAATTTCACAAATTGACACTTTCAATATTTTATAAGGTGTCAACTGTTAAACGTCAGCTCTAACAACGATACATAAGAATAATCGCATGTTTTATAATTAATTAAGAAAACTATTATGCAACATTTTATATTATTAAGAGTTCCCAACTTCTGCGGTTCATTATTATTTAATTTCGTGATATACAAATAAGCAAAATGAAACTCATCCAGGTACACGTGTATCAAGTTCCAGAAGTTGCTATATATATATAGTTATATATATATACTTATTTAATTAATTATACATGTTAACTTGTATTTCAAAATTCCCATTATTATTTGCATCGCTATTATTATAATATACAGATAAAAGCTAAAAAAGAATATAAATAAGTCATAACGCGTGAATATTTCAAGCATTTGTCAAAGAAAAATAAAAGATTTACGCATATACCGTGTTTTGTTGTCCACTTTACGACGTTTCCTTGTGCCTGTTTTTTGTACTTTGTTCTTAAGTTATCCGCCGAATATAACAAGACCACCCCCCTCTATATATACACACACAAACACCATCATAAACTCCATCATTCACCTTACAAAACACATACTTCAACCTTGCTATCTCCGATCTTCAATCAATCAATCAATTATGAATCGCTTCGATCAAAACGAGATTCCTGGTGAGTTTTCGGAGTAATTAAGGTCAATTATTGGTTTTGTTTATGTTTAAGGGATGTTGATTGATAGTTTGAATGATGATTGTGCAGTTGCGTATCCTCCTGCATCACAAGGGGTGTCGTACGTGGCGGCACCGCCTCCGGTCGGATATCCGACCAGGGACGGCGCCGTGAAGCCGGAGAATCAGGCTCCGGTTGAAACTCGGAGCAGGGGCGATGGCTTCTGGAAAGGATGGTAATTAACTATTTATATACAGCGTTTTAATCCGTACGAAATTATCATAAGATTTTCTTCTTTACTGACTACAACCGAATGTTCAAGTTATGTAAAGTTATGTTTTACTTTGAAAAAAACTTAATTTATATATATTGAAAAAATTAACAAATCTTGGTAACCTTGTATGGGACCTATTTGGGCTTACATAAAAAAATGTTATTTAAGGTTTTGATCAGCGTTATCCCACTAATCCAACATATTTTTATGAAGAACATGAGTTTGATAAAATCATGTTCGTTTTATTATCAGTAGATAAGAGAACTTATTATGACTCTGATTAAAAAGTTTTGGTTTTATCAATGAGTTTAATTTTATGTTTTGAAAAGTGATGATCTGATATGAACAAATGTATTATGTTTGTGTTGTTTTCAGTTGTGCTGCACTTTGTTGCTGTTGCGTGTTGGATGCATGCTTCTAGAGCAAGTAAAGATGAACATCATGGTTACGTGTTGATGATGCTGGTTGCTGCTGATTAGTTTTGATCTTTCATTATTTGTTTGTTGATAATTTTATTTAATAGTAATAATATTATATGTAGTGAGTAGCAGATGACGTGTGTATTGTTACTTTTTCTTTTTCTTTTTTCTGTTACGTATATGGATTTATCTTTTATTTGGATTCGTATTCTTTTCCATCATTTCCAACTAGAAAAGAAAAAGTTTATACTTCTTTTGGTTAAAATTGAATTTACGAATCTGATTCTTTTTATAGGACGGTTTTAGATAAAATACGTAAGGTAAATTTTGGAATTTTAAATTTTGATAGAATAGAAGTTAAAAAATATAGATAACAAGTAATGCAACTTTAACTTGATAATTAGTGATAATTAAATTAAATCAAGACAATTTCATTTATCCCTCTAATTCTCTAAATTAGCGCTAAGTTGAGCACATGATAACTAGAGTCGTTCCAAGAATTTTCAAGAGAGCTTGAGTCTGGGGCGAGATAAAAAATTGGGACCATGTAATACAATGTATAAAAAAATACAAATCAAATAACTTGTATATAAAATTCTATAATACAACGATAATTATTATAACAATAAACAAAACCAAAGTATTTTATTAAAATAATCTAATTTATTTAGTTAAGCGAATCGGGAAGTTTCCGATTGGGTAATGATATTGGGCTAACCTATTTAAAATGTTAATAAACTCTAAGGTAATAATTAATATGTTAAGATAATTAAAATGTTATTGGGTCTTTTTAACGGGTTTATTAATTGTTTATAGTTTTTTAAGTATACATAATATATATATATATATATATATATATATATATATATATATTGTTTTTTTTTAATTCTGAGCCCCTGAGAAGATCGGCTCCTGGACAATTGCCCCCTCCCCCTCCTTCAAACCGGCCCTGATGATAACTTATCATCTCATTTTTCCAACAAACATGAATCTGTACGTTTAGAAACATATTTCACGATATGACATGTTTAGAGTCATGATAAATATCATATATTTGGTGAAATAAAAGTTATCCTAAATACATAAAAATCTAAATATAATATATTTCTTTAACATAATAATAAATAAAAATCTTCATTAATACACAAATTGATGCACATCAAACCCACAAAACATAATAATAACGTATACAACTATACATACATATTATCCTTTAAAGTTTTATTCTTCTATTCCTTTTTCCCAAGTTGTTTTGTAAATCACTCATGAACCTCAACCCTCAAGGTTGATTTTGCTTAGAGTTAGAGAATCATCAATTTTACTCACAGTTAAAAAATTCTGGACTGGTTTGTGAATCGTGGTTAGTGGATTAAAGATTTGATGAATGATTGAAGACAAAGAAGACTAGGGTTTAGGTTGAGAA
The DNA here is from genome assembly GCA_025506515.1 of Flaveria trinervia. Classification (NCBI taxonomy): domain Eukaryota; kingdom Viridiplantae; phylum Streptophyta; class Magnoliopsida; order Asterales; family Asteraceae; genus Flaveria; species Flaveria trinervia. The sequence goes on along the minus strand of CM046444.1, from coordinate 117,046,859 downwards.
AAGCCTTAAACGAGTACATGGACTAAAGAATTATGAATTGTGGTTTGTGGACTTTCATTTGCCAAAGACGAAAATTAAAAATCAAATGTGTTGACTAGGGTTGAGGTTACTAAGGCATGTATTTTAATTTTTTAGACATGAATTTAATTGTGTAATAAACGTGTAGACCTGTTTAAAACACTTAATGTGTTATTCTCAAATTAAACCAAACTTGTGTAACTTTGTGCATGTTAACATGTTTGTATCAAAAATTGTTTCGGCTACTCTAAACTTACAAAGTTGCATATTTATTTTAAATTATTTTCACAGAGACTTACATGTTATGCATTAAAAGCTTAAGAATTAAAAAAATATGTAATTTTATATGTTTAAAAGCTAACATATGTTAGTATGTTAGTGAATCACATTCATGATTCATGCCTTTTATTTTTAAAGAAGAATCAAATAAAAAAAGGAAGAATTATATTTGATTTCAAAATCGAGATCAAATATGATTGGAATTTGGGTTCAGTCTTGTAAGAAGTTTCATCCATATCTTAGGGAAACTTAAGTATTTTCTAACAGATGAAAAGTTATACTGCTTTTTTGGTTGGTCCTCTTTCTAGTACTTTCGCTCTTATCACCTTGGTTTATGTACTCATCTAATGATTTTTAAACATGTATCAACTTTCATGGCTTGTTCAAACAAGTTGTCATGCTTTTTCAACACTATACATATAAAATAACATAGACTATGGGTGTTTTTACTTTAGTAATACGTGATGACATAAATAGCCATTAGAGGTCAACAAAAACGAGCTTGGATCATCATGGTGTAACTTGCTCAATGGTCATTGAATGAATCCTTATGGGTCATAAACACTAAAGGTCTATATGAAAAATATATTGGTGTTATCATTTTAGAAATAGATGATGGCAACATTGCCACTAAAGATGAACAAAAATGAGCTTGGACCGTCATGGTATAATGGGACCGATGTCATTGAATGTTCTTGTGAGTTAAAGACTCAAAGGAATCATTCTTCTCTCTTATCTACAAACTCAATTTTATCTTTTAACTGAACTAAAACCAATACATTCAATTAGGTTCTATATCTAAAACATGTGTAAGTCTCGGCTTAGGGAACATTGAAACAGAATATAAGATGATAAAAATCATATTCATCATTCATCAACTCTTTAAAAACTACAATAAGTACAATTTTAAAGAAGCGAATTCATGCAATAAACCCTAATTAATTGATATTCTTTATGCTACAAAATCAGTTTCTTTTTCAATCAATATTGAAATAGATTTATATAATTCAAATTAAATATATTATTTTCATATTCAATTCATTTTTTCTAATCGTAATTTGAATTCGATTTGGTCTTGTTGAAATCATGAATAAACCTATTTTAATGGTATATTGAAATCCAAGTAACTACCCTCTAACCTCATAAAGCTTTGGATATGATTTTGGGTCCCATATCCACTTTAATGTAACCAAACACGAAAGTCTAAACCAAATCAAGGTTAGGTCCAACCAATCCACGATGGAATATGATTTGGATGAAATTGCATCTCATACCGATTAAGATTCCGTCCACACCATCGCTTAATATTTATTTTAAGATAAATTGTATTTTTAATAATCTAAATTACTTTTTATTGTCCGGTAATAATTTAACAGTTTTAACTTTTATTTCTGTTACCAACAACATTCCAATTAACATAATTTTCAAAATTTTAAGTTTAATTTGTTTTTATTTTAGGCTTAATTTGACTTGTATGTTAAAACCTAATTTTTAAGTTCTATTATAAAATTATTATAATAATTGTAATGAGTCAAATGCATTAAATTTGCAATTTTATATTGTGAATTATTCATTTGTTAATTATCTAAATAACTTGTAATAATTTATGGTTTTTAAGCAATTCTTTCTCATAAAGTTATAAAATGAATAAAGATTTATGAGTAAATATAAATTTTAATTATTGACAATAAATAATCAAATTATAAAGCTTAAAAGTTTTATAACTGTTATAAAACTTAACAAATAATTAAATTGGTTTATTATTCAAATGAGTGTTATAAAGTCTAGGGTTGAATGTGTAATTTTTAAAACTAAATTTAAAAGCTTTTACATAAAATAACAACTTTCAAAAACCACAGGGGCCAAATGTGTAACTTGATTTTAAAACCCCAAACCACCCCCACCTTCTCCCCGTCGACCGCGGCCAAAGGGGTCCGGCGCACTCCGACGACTCCTCCAATCTTAAAACGCTCAATTAAAAACGAAATTGAACCGATCTTAAACGTTTGCGCATCGGTTTCGAATCAAACACCCAATTTAATTTGGGATTAACTCCTATTAAACAACACTAACTCGAAACCGAAGTTCGCATTCAAATCTCGAACTCAAACAACTTGAAACCGATCGAATAATGCCTCAACAGTCGAGTGTAAATCATCAGCTCCTAAACTAATAGAACTCTCAATTACAGTTTCAACACAAAATCACATCACCATCGAACGCCACCTTCATCGCGAACCTGCAACCTAGTCGAACTACACTGCAGGATCGGGTTTGTCACAGAAACACTTGGATTTCTCTCAAACTCACTTATACAAACACTCAATTTAGATGAAGTAAAGTCTTTCACAAGAGTTGATAATAATATAATAAGTAGTGAACACACAGAAATAAATTTTCAAGGCACTTGTATATATTATTTCTCAACTCAAGATATTACAAGACTCTTACAAGCATGATATATGAGTTACAATGAGAGACTATATATACTAGATCCTACAGCCGGATATACTTTGATACCAGCTGAAAACCTAAGACTAAAGCATATACTACAATGCTAAAGTTAAGGTATCTTAGATAAAGTATTATCTAAGATATGGTAGTCATGACATGTCCATGACTTACCTTTTGTCACTAACTAAAGATGGCAACTGTACTAACATAAAAAGGTAAACAGTGGATTAAAGTATGGTCAACTGCATGGGTTTTGAGAAAACGCCATGCAGTATCTCAGAGATTTGCAGCGGAGTGTCAGGAAGGCCATACTTATGTCCACTGGATAATAGCAGTGTTTTCCGAAGGTAAGTTGGCTTCGGAAGAACAAGTTCTTCTAAAGCCACTTATACTTCGGAAGAGGCTTCTATACTTCCGAGGCTTGAGGACTTCTATACTTCGGAAGTTGACTTTAGATCTTTCTTTCTAAGTCTTGAACTTCGGAAGTAGGTTCTTTGTCTTTGGAAGTTGGAACTTTTCCTTTGGAAGTAAGCTTTACATTTTGTCTTCGGAAGAGCTCCTCTTTCCTTCGGAAGTTCTACACTTAGCTTCGGAAGTCCTTTATTTGTTGTACCAAAATCTTCTAAGTGACTTGGTTTTGATTGCACCAGTCTTTCTAGATCCAACAAACTCCCCCTAGGCTAATGCTACCAAAACCTCACTTATTCCTGCTTCTCAAAGCTTTCAACACTAGGGACAAAAGAAATTTTTCTATCTCTTTGTTCTTCCCGAAAGTGGTGCTGAGAAGCTTGTACAAGTCATTGGTGGATAAGAGATCCAGTCTATCACTCTGAATGACATGTACCCTTTGTTGTGCCCCTTGAAAAGAGTTAGTTGAAGAGAGTTATAGTTATACTCCCATCTAACTATGGATTCTAGTTCAGGGCCTTCAACCATTTGTAAAAAGGTTTTGCCTTGGGTTGTTGATCCCTTCCTTTCCTCATCCTCTCTCAGTTTCAACTCTGCTTCAACCTTGCTTCTAGCAGTTAGCTCGGCCATATGAAGGCTACCTAGATGATTTTTCTGATATGGGCAGCTACATCAGAGTTTGAAGGGTTGGAGAATGTCTTCTCTGCTAACTCAGCAATATCAAATCTGCTTAAGTGTAGCAGATATGAGACACTCAGCCTGTTGAGCTCTCCATTCTCTCTTTCAACAACAAAGTTATGAGAAGAGTCTTCGAACCTCCACCGGATGATCTTCTTTCTAGGTGCAAGAGGTTGTCTTGGCACCCTGTCGCTTTTCTTGGTATCCAGTAGAGTCACCAGCCTTCTCCTTAATTTCTTTTCTTCCTCATTCAAAGTGTCTGAATTGAGGCCAAGGAGATTTGCAGGTTGGTCCAATGTTCCTCTGGGCAGATCAAGAAATTGATCTCTAGTGAGGGAACTTGAGGATCCATCAACATAGGTCAATTTGACAGAATCCTCCATACAGGAGATATCGCTCAGAGTTGTGCATTTTATGAGCTTTGTCTTGACTGCTTTGAATTCTTCTAAGGAGAGATGTTTAGAAGGCCGAGGGGATGGTTTAATGGGTTGATGGATAGGTTGAGGTGTTTGTGTTCTGGCTAGAGTTTTGGGTTGGAGGATGGGAAGTTTAGGTGGTTGAGGTGAAGGAGTTGGTAGGAGTGATGGTGTAGGTTCAGGGGTGTATGGTTCAGTGGTTGGTTTGGTTTTGATGGGGAGTGAGAAGAGTATGGTTTCAGGTTGTGGTTCGGTTTGGAGTTTGGGTTGAGTGGTTGCTTTGAAGGTCATCCTCTGTCCCCTTCTGTACATCTCCTTCCTCTTCCCCGCGCGAATATCAGCTTTAATGTCAGTGACATGACGTTGGAGAGTCTTTTCTAACATAGGTACCACCTGCCTGCCAGAGAAGCCATGAGCTCTGAGATAGCTCTTCATCCAGGCCTTCTCACTTATTTTCTTGGCAGCGGTCAGTCTTGCTTTCTCTTCTTTCTTCTTCTTCTTCTTCTTCTTCTGCAATAGCTTTTCCCTTTCAGCTCTCTTTCTCTCTTTCTCCATTTGATCTTGCTCTTTGTTGAAGAGCCATAAGATTGTATCATTATTATGTGGAGATAATTCTTCTTGAGAGAAACCTCTGGAGGTTAGGAAAGTTATCCTTTCCCTCCTGAGCTGTAGATCAGCTTCTTTTTCCTTCCTCTCCCTTTCTTCTTCCAAGGCCAGCCTTGCAACTTCTTTTTTTTGCTGTTTTAGAAGCAAGGTTGCCTTTTCCAGCTCTATTAACTCCTCTAATGGTAGCAGGAGTACATCCTTAGTTACAGCTTCTAGACTAACAAGTCTATCGATAATCTCTACCCTTTTTCGGTTGTTGACCGCCTCCTGGTTGGCCGCAGCTGCTTTGGTACTTGCAGCTAACAGTTTTCCAGTTGTTAGCCCACCTTTCTTTTGAGTTTCTTCAACTTTCTTCCTCCTGAAGCTCCTCCGAAGTCATTTTCCTCTTTCCTTTGATGTCTTCGGAAGTACTAGACTTTGGGGGTTCTTGGATAGAAGATTCAGGTTAAGCAGTAGAGATGGGAGCTGGAGTTAATGCTGATGTTGGAGCTAAAGGTTGAGTGAGAAAATCCTCTCTATTAACCTCAGATGCGAGTTCCAGGATTGCATCTGTGACTATTAGATCATCGGATAATGAGAATAGTCCTTCCGCAGCAGCCATCTCAGCTTCGGAAGTTTGAACTTGTTCTTCTGAGGCTTTGAATTGTGCTTTGGAAGTCTGTGAAAATGCACTATCTGTCCCAACAGTTTCAGTTGTTGGGCCATCAGTCCTTGTGTCCCCTTCGAAGTTAATCTTAGGTTCCACTTGGACCTTAGGTTGACCAACTTCCTCAATAGTGGTAGAAGGTGCATTTAACCTTCGAAGCTCTTGAGCTCCGAAGTAGATCACAGACATATCAGGGCTTGGTTGTTCTATAAGAGATTCCAACAGGAACTTGTTAAAGAACCTATTGAGATCTTGGAGCATCCTTTGATTCACTTGAATAACAACTGGAGGAGGCTCAGGCAAGATTGAAGCTTGTTGCACAGGATATTTTGATCTCAAGGAAGTGAGAGCTTGACTTTGGGTTTCCTTTTGTCTTTGACTTTGTCTCAGAACACTCTCCCCCTTTTTGGTAGCATCATCCTGAGAGCTTTATGAACTAGAGGAAGAGGTCAAGGAGACCTGAATTGTACATGCCTAACAGACCTTTCAATCTATTCTCTCAGCTAGTTTGGCCTTGAGAGTTTCAATCTCAAGTTGCTGAGTGACAGACCTATCCTCTAAAGTCTTAACCTTGGATTCAAGATTTGAGACTTTAGAAAGTAGGTCTTGAATGGTAAGTTGTATTCTTCCCTCATCTTCTTTTGAAGAATCACGGGGAGATGAGGTAACATACCTTGTATGTTCATCCTCACCACCAGATATGGTTTCTGGGCACCCTGGTTTCCCTTGCTCAAAGATGTCTCTTTCAGTGTCATCAAGGGCATGGTTGCTGTAGATTCAGTCTCAGTGATGTTACCACTGTACTAAAGGATCCATAGAGAATCCTTTAGTAGTGGCAGCTGAATCTACATGAGTCCCCTCCACATCAGTGGGACTCACCTCAGTAAAGGTTTGCTGATGGGGCTAGAGATAAGAGGTCTCTTTGGCTCTGTTGATCCTTGAGAGGGTGTTATGGATCAACTTCTTGCCCTTAAGAGACATAATCTCTTCATCAATTCCAATTAAAAGGTCAGTGAAGGATATGGAAGTGAAACCTAATGACCCGGGACTTTGATCAATGTCTAAAGGCATTGAGCCTGTGATAGGGTTGTCCCTTTTTGGCTACTCAGGGGAGTATAAGACTCACCCTGAGGGCTTTCAGCTTGGGTTATGGGCTTATGGGTCTGAGACTGAGGAGACTCAAGACCCATATTGAGGTTAATTGTGAAGGACAGTTGGACCTCAGGCTGAGTGGGAGCTCTTTGTTCCACTCTAGCCTTTTGGGTAGAATATGAGGAGCTTGTTCAATTGTAAGGCCCCGTTCCCGGGACGCTTACAGCTGGGTTCTCATCGCACATAAAACATATAATCATTTGAATTTAATAAATCGCAGCGGAAAACTAAAACAAACTTTCATTTCCTTGTAAATGCTTTTGCAAACTAATACAACATTCATTACAAAAAAAAAGATAGTTTGTTCGCATTACAATGCAAAAACATTAATCAAAAGAATGCCATCCCAAAAGAGCTGAGTAGTCGCCCGTGCCATCCTCAGCAATCATTACCTGCCAACTGGAACACATCAAAGTCAGCGTTGCTGAGTGAGTTCTAGTTTTATAAATAAACATACTTTACTTTCATATAAAACCGTTCGTACTTTTACATGATCACACATCATACGTACACATAATAATATCATTATTATCTTCCTTCATTCGTTCATTCCTTCTTTCATTACCTTACTTGCGCATCGACATCATCCCGAACCAATACCATGTGCTACACCCCGTTAGTCGTAGCTACCGGCCGAAGTCAACGAATGACAGCTAAACGTATGCCGCGGTACTAGGAGTAACCGTCAGTCTTAGCTACTGGGCCGAAGTCAACGAATGACAGCTAAACGTATGCCATAGTACTAGGGGTGAGCGGTAGAGGTCCTACATTTGGGGTCAATCACCAAGAGGGACCCCGTATCCGATGTGTGCAAGACGTTCATTCGTTCATCATGTTCCTCTTCCTTTATCTTTCACTTTACGTTACATAATACTTCGTTCATTCATCATAACAAGTAAAGCCACAGGAAAGATATTATACATCACATCGAGGAACATAACATGCATCAACATCACATCATACAGGCAACATCATACATACATAACGTACAACATCATCACCCTCATCATACCCAACATGCTTCTAAGACCTCGATCGTCATCTTAAAACCTCTTATGGGAACCTTACATCAACATTACATCTGCACTTTCCCCCGAAAGTCAGAGTTAATCTACACCTTCCTCGGGTTCAACAGCCCTATTCGGGCGTATGGACACCCCCTCAGTCGCATGGCCTCCATGCGACTGAACATCATGCGATTGAACTAACACGGATGAACACCTATGCGAATGAACATCCAGTCGTGCGAATGGACAATGCGGATGAACACCTATGCGACTGTACCTTCAGTCGTGCGAATGGACCTTCAGTCGCATGACACCCACGCGACTGGCCCTCCAGTCGTGCGAATGACCCCAATCGTGCGAATGGACCCCAATCGCACCCTAATCGGCCGTATGGCCTCCATTCGGCCTCCAGTCGGTCGCCTAACCCTAACTGTGCAGAGTGCAGTTCAACCCGACTGCAGCCGAGGGTTTTCGGCCCCCAAACTCATCTAAACCCATTTTAAGCCTAAATAGACCATCCTAAACCTTAGGGATGCATACCATAACATCATTCAAGCACAACCAAGCAAGAAATCAAGACACAATCGCGTCATACACACACATACACATACACACGGGTCAACTTACACACATACGAAAAACTCGATTTCAGATGTTTTCCAGCCCCAAATCGTTTGAAAACAAGTAAAAGAGGGGTCCTAGAACTCACCTAAACGAGCACAATGACAAGAGCTTCGACTCGGCTTGCTTCACGACGATTTTGGCGACCCGAATCGACCCGAACCAACACTTTTCCTCTTTTTCTCCTCTTCTTTCTCTCTTCTCCCTTTATGAAGCTGAAATGTGGATGTGGGGAGAGTGGGCTGCCCTCTCCCTACATATATCACCATATTTCCCAACTTTTCTTTGTTGGCGGGTTTGGTCCCTCGACTTTTGGACTTTATTTTCTTTTCTTTCTTCACCGGCTTCAAAATAATAAATATCCGGGTGTTACAAGTCCACCCCCCTTAAATAGGTTTGGTCCCCGAAACCTGTTATTCGTCGAACAAACGTGGATAATGCTGTCTCATTTCTTCTTCAGTCTCCCACGTTGACTCGGATCCCTTCCTGTGCTTCCACTGTACACGCACAAGAGGAACTACTTTATTCCTTAGCCTCTTTTCTTTACGATCGATGATTGCCACCGGTTGCTCCACATAATGAGCCTTTCATCTATTTCAATGTCCTCCAGTGGAACAATTATGTCTTCATTAGCTATACACTTCCTCAGATGAGATACATGGAATGTCGAGTGAATCCCACTTAACTCATCTGGCAACTCCAATCTATAGGCCACCTCCCCTACTCGAGCAATGATTCGGAAAGGGCCTATATATCTTAGGCTCAACTTGCCCCGCTTTCTGAATCTGATAATACCCTTCCAAGGCGAGACCTTCAGCATAACCCGGTCACCCACCTGGAACTCAATTGGCCTAAGTCGCTTATCGGCATACGACTTCTGTCTATCCTTGGCTGCCTTCATGAAGGATTTAATCTTTTCAAGCTTCTCTGTTGTAGCCTCAATTACCTCGACGCTCCCCAATTCCTTCTGACCAATATCACCCTAACAAACGGGTGTTCTGCATCTCCTACCGTATAACATCTCATATGGTGGCATACCAATACTGGCATGATAGCTGTTGTTGTATGAGAATTCAGCTAACGGCAGGTGGTCATCCCAACTTCCACCAAAATCGATCACACACCGGAGCCATGTCTTCCAGTGTCTGAATGGTCCTTTCTGACTGACCATCAGTCTGGGGATGATAAGCCGTGCTAATATGTAACCTCGTCCCCATAGCGTCGTGGAATTTCTTCCAAAATTTAGATGTAAACCGAGTGTCACGATCAGACACAATAGACACCGGCACACCATGACGAGCTACAATTTCCTTGATGAACAGATCAGCCAACCTCTCAGATGAATACGTCTCGCGGATCGGTAGAAAATGAGCGCTCTTCGTCAGACGATCAACTATCACCCATATGGCATCATACCCTTTCGGGGTACGTGGCAGCTTCGTAATGAAGTCCATGGTGATGTGCTCCCATTTCCATTCTGGTATATCCAAAGGTTGTATCTTCCCATACGGCTTTTGATGCTCTGCCTTCACCTGTAAGCAAGTAAGGCACTTACTCACATACTCCACCACGTATCGCTTCATACCCGGCCACCAATAATCCTTCTTCATGTCATGGTACATTTTCGTGGCACCGGGATGAATGGAGTATCGAGTCTTGTGGGCTTCATCCATTATCTTCACCCGTAGATCCCCAAAACGAGGAATCCACACACGGCCGAATCGAGTTCTAACACCGAGTGTGTTTTCACCCAATTCCCCAACCAGACCTCTCATTCTTTCCGAGTTAAGATGATCTTCTTTCAATGCCTCATCTTGAAACTCCTTGATTTGCTTCATCACATCAGAGGTCATGATTAGTTGATAAGCTTTCACCCGAATCGGTTCGGGCCTTTCCTTCCGGCTAAGGGCATCCGCCACCACATTAGCTTTGCCTGGATGGTAATGAATCTCGCAATCATAATCCTTTATAAGTTCCAACCATCTCCTCTGCCTCATGTTCAGATCCTTTTGCTCGAAGAAGTACTTCAAGCTCTTATGATCGGTGAATATGGTGCACTTCGTCCCGTAGAGATAGTGCCTCCAAATCTTTAGTGCAAAGACCATGGCTGCTAGCTCCAAGTCATGAGTGGGATAATTAACCTCATGAACCTTTAACTGTCGAGATGCATAGGCTATAACCTTCCCTCTCTGCATTAACACACACCCCAACCCTGAGTAGGAAGCATCAGAATAAACCACCAAATCTTCGCTTCCATCGGGTAACGACAGAACAGGAGCTTGAGTCAGTCTTGCTTTCAGCTCTTCGAACGCCTTCTCTTGAGCTTGACCCCATACAAACTTCACATCCTTTCGGGTGAACTTAGTTAGTGGAGAAGCAATCTTAGAGAAGTCTTGGATGAATCTTCTATAGTAGCCCGCCAAGCCCAAGAAACTACGGATCTCGGACGGCGTCTTTGGTGACTTCCATTGCATAACCGCCTCCACCTTCGCCGGGTCAACCATAATCCTATCAGAATTCACCACATGACCCAAAAACTGAACTTTGCGCAACCAGAATGCGCACTTGGAGAATTTAGCATACAATTTCTCCCTTCTCAACGTCTCCAGAACCTCTCGAATGTGACCGGCATGCTCAATCTTGCTCTTCGAATAAATCAGGATATCATCAATAAACACAATCACTGATTTATCCAACATAGGCCGACACACACGGTTCATCAGATCCATAAAAGCAGCTGGCGCGTTGGTCAAACCAAAGGACATGACCAGAAATTCGTAATGACCATAGCGCGTACGGAAAGCTGTTTTAGGGATGTCTTGCTCCTTCACCTTCAACTGATGATAACCAGATCGAAGATCTATCCTCGAGAACCAACTAGCACCCTGAAGCTGATCGAACAAATCATCTATCCTCGGTAAGGGGTAGCGGTTCTTCACTGTCAACTTGTTCAGTTCGCGGTAGTCAATGCACATCCTCATACTACCATCCTTCTTCTTTACAAATAGGACCGGAGCACCCCAAGGAGAGATACTCGGTCTAATGAACCCCTTATCAAGCAGCTCTCGCAACTGCTCCATCAACTCTTTCATCTCGGTTGGAGCCAATCGATACGGTGCCTTGGCAACAGGTTGGGCACCCGGTATCAGATCAATCTGAAATTCAATTTCTCTGTCAGGTGGCACTCTGATAAGTCTTCTGGGAACACGTCTGGAAAGTCACACACAACCGGTACATCGGCTAGTTGTGGTGTTGGTGTATCCACATCCTTTACATAAGCCAAGTAGGCGCTACATCCACGCCTCATACACTTTCCCGCCACCGCCATTGAGATCACTTTCGGAATCGTAGTAACCCGATCACCATAAACCGTTACTAAACTTCCGTCAGGCGCTGTCACCGAACCATCTTCTTGCGACACACAATGTTTGCCTCGAAATCTGCCAACCAATCCATCCAAGAACCAAATCGAAACCACCCAAGGTCATCACAAACGGTCTAACAGGAAACTTGTGACCCTCAAGTTCCACATCACAATTCTCTATCATCTCAGAAATTCTGGTAGACTTACCTATGGCAGTTTCTACATCAAAGGGCGCATCAACACGTCTACTACTAACAGGCAGCTTAGCACAGAAAGCAGCAGAAATAAAACTCTTACTAGCACCCGAATCAAACAACACAGAAGCTAAAGTCTGGTTCACTAGAAACGTACCGGACACAACGTCAGGGTCCGTCCTAGCCTCCTCCTGTGTCATGGTGAACGCCTTGGCGCTCGCCCTCGGTCCATCACTTCCCGTCTTCTTCACCCCTGAACCCTCAGTCCTCGACTTCTTACAATCTCTGCTCATATGACCAATTTCCCCACAGTTAAAACTTTGCTCGACATGCAATCCTTCGCCATATGCCCTGTCTTCCCACACTTGAAGCACAAGTTTGACCCAAACCTAATTCCCCGCTGTGCTCCCTTCCACACTTGCCACACCTTTTCGACCCCGCACTTGATGTGACCACACGACGCTCATCCACCTGTGCCTTTTTGTTACCCATCGGGGCATCACCCCGACCAAACCGTTTCCCGTTCCAGTTCCGATCACCACCACCCTTCTTACTTTCTTCAGTCACCACCACCTCCCGCTCATCATACAGCCTCCCTGCCAAATCAACCGCCGACCTAAACGTGCTTGGCCGGGCGGCGATCATATGCCGGCGAACATTCACCGGTAACCCTGAATGTACCTCTTGATTTTCCGAGACAGAGGCGTCACCTGATCAGGCACAAGCCGTGCCATTTCATTAAACTTGGTGGTATACTGCTGGTGTGTCATGGTTCCAGCCTCCAACTGTAAAAACTCCCTTTCCAACTTGTCCATTTCCCGATGAGGACAAAACTCCTCAATCACCAACCTTCTCAGCTCCGGCCATTTCATTTTCCCAATGGCTCTACTACCCTCAGCTTGGACAATGTTGTCCCACCAGCACAGAGCTGAATCCACAAAAGAGTGGGTAGCAAACTTCACCTTTTGATCCTCTCGGCACTCGCTGATATCAAGAACAGCTTCCATTTCCCTCACCCACCGGTGAGCAGCTGCAGCGGTGCCGTTTCCATCAAAAGTAGGGGGTTTGCATCTCATAAAAGCCCCATAATTACATCCTCGTGCCGTTTCATGCACAGGCTCTTCCTCCTCCTCATCATCATCAGATAGAACCGTTTCCGGCTCTGGTTGTTCCCGTTCCCCAGAGGATCTGTTTCTTTCTTTCCTTTCCCCTTCTCGTACAGCTTTAATAACTTCGGTCACCACAGACGGTAAGATCGTCTGCATGACCTGATGTACTTCTTCTACAACAGCCTCTTTTACTGAGGCTCTCAGATTGGCGCTTTCGTCGCCACCCTCCGGATGAGGGGTCTCTGGTTCTTCATGAACCACCCTCTCAACTCTGGGTCTCCCTCTCTTGGGTCGCGGTTCAACACCGTGACCTCCACCCCTCGAAGCTTTCGAAGATCTACCTCCGGCCATCACACGCACACTGAAAGATTCAAACACCAACACGGTCATTCAAGGAAACACTCAGTTTATGTCAAGTATAGTAAGTCCCTAATTACAGTGGCCAGTTGTGATTAGCCACTTACTTTACTCTTCATACCCCAAGTATTACCTGTCCTGACTACATCAGTATTTAAATCTACATACAACACATAACACATACCATACGCACATAAAACCGGTTAACTTTACGAAAATACCTGATGGCACGCAGCTACTCAGTTTGGCATCCCATTCCCTTTCCGTCCCATTCTCAGTTTAAGATTAGGTTTATTTTGAAAATTTACCCATTTCACTTAAACTTTGGCTCTGATACCAACTTGTAAGGCCCCGTTCCCGGACGCTTACAGCTGGGTTCTCATCGCACATAAAACATATAATTACATTTGAATTTAATAAATCGCAGCGGAAAACTAAAACAAACTTTCATTTCCTTGTAAATGCTTTTGCAAACTAATACAACATTCATTACAAAAAAAAATAGTTTGTTCGCATTACAATGCAAAAACATTAATCAAAAGAATGCCATCCCAAAAGAGCTGAGTAGTCGCCCGTGCCATCCTCAGCAATCATTATCTGCCAACTGGAAACACATCAAAGTCAGCGTTGCTGAGTGAGTTCTAGTTTTATAAATAAAACATACTTTACTTTCATATAAAACCGTTCGTACTTTTACATGATCACACATCATACGTACACATAAATAATATCATTATTATCTTCCTTCATTCGTTCATTCCTTCTTTCATTACCTTACTTGCGCATCGGACATCATCCCGAACCAATACCATGTGCTACACCCCGGTTAGTCGTAGCTACCGGGCCGAAGTCAACGAATGACAGCTAAACGTATGCCGCGGTACTAGGAGTAACCGTCAGTCTTAGCTACTGGGCCGAAGTCAACGAATGACAGCTAAACGTATGCCACAGTACTAGGGGTGAGCGGTAGAGGTCCTACATTTGGGGTCAATCACCAAGAGGGACCCCGTATCCGATGTGTGCAAGACGTTCATTCGTTCATCATGTTCCTCTTCCTTTATCTTTCACTTTACGTTACATAATACTTCGTTCATTCATCATAACAAGTAAAGCCACAGGAAAGATATTATACATCACATCGAGGAACATAAACATGCATCAACATCACATCATACAAGGCAACATCATACATACATAACGTACAACATCATCACCCTCATCATACCCAACATGCTTCTAAGACCTCGATCGTCATCTTAAAACCTCTTATGGGAACCTTTACATCAACACTTACATCTGCACTTTCCCCCGAAAGTCAGAAGTTAATCTACACCTTCCTCGGGTTCAACAGCCCTATTCGGGCGTATGGACACCCCCTCAGTCGCATGGCCTCCATGCGACTGAACATCATGCGATTGAACTAACACGGATGAACACCTATGCGAATGAACATCCAGTCGTGCGAATGGACAATGCGGATGAAAACCTATGCGACTGTACCTTCAGTCGTGCGAATGGACCTTCAGTCGCATGACACCCACGCGACTGGCCCTCCAGTCGTGCGAATGAACCCCAATCGTGCGAATGGACCCCAATCGCACCCTAATCGGCCGTATGGCCTCCATTCGGCCTCCAGTCGGTCGCCTAACCCTAACTGGTGCAGAGTGCAGTTCAACCCGACTGCAGCCGAGGGTTTTTGGCCCCCAAACTCATCTAAACCCATTTTAAGCCTAAATCGACCATCCTAAACCTTAGGGATGCATACCATAACATCATTCAAGCACAACCAAGCAAGAAATCAAGACACAATCGCATCATACACACACATACACATACACAAACGGGTCAACTTACACACATACGAAAAACTCGATTTCAGATGTTTTCCAGCCCCAAATAGTTTGAAAACAAGTAAAAGAGGGGTCCTAGAACTCACCTAAACGAGCACAATGACAAGAGCTTCGACTCGGCTTGCTTCACGACGATTTTGGCGACCCGAATCGACCCGAACCAACACTTTTTCCTCTTTTTCTCCTCTTCTTTCTCTCTTCTCCCTTTATGAAGCTGAAATGTGGATGTGGGGAGAGTGGGCTGCCCTCTCCCTACATATATCACCATATTTCCCAACTTTTCTTCGTTGGCGGGTTTGGTCCCTCGACTTTTGGACTTTATTTTCTTTTCTTTCTTCACCGGCTTCAAAATAATAATATCCGGGTGTTACATCAATCAGAGAAGATTGAATAAGGGTTCGTTTGGGACGTCTTTGATAAGTAAAGTTAATGGTTGGAGAAGGTAGATTTGGTAAAATGGGGGTAGTTGCTGGTGTGGGTTCATCACCTGTGGGGTTGACAGAGATGTCACCAGGAGCCGTTGGCTCAGTCATACCTGGAAGAAGTGTAGTATCTCTTCCTGTGAAGTGGTGGACATTCTCTTCAAAGTCTTGAAGATGGTCTGCCTCATTTGAGGAGCAGTCAGAGCAGCTGCATAGACAAGCTTGCTCTGGTCCAGCTCGCAGTTGATTTTGTGCTAGAGAAACCTAGGATACATGAAGAATGTGTCCTTTTGAAGATTTCCCATGAGGTTAGTCAGCACAAATCTTGAATAGTTGAAGCGGAGGCTTTTCACCAACCCATGAACTAGGCATCCAAGTTCATATGAGATTTGATCCCATCCCCCAGATTTATTTGACAAGCAGTGAAGGATCACGTGTAGTAGGAACTTCCGTTTGTACAAGAAGTTAAATTTGTAGACAGTTGACCTGCTAACGTCTCCACCATATCCCATTTGGAGATAAGAATTGTCCAAATCTGCTTTGGGGAATTCCGTTAGAGCGCCCTCATCATGAAGCTCTAGATGCTCCCTGATGATCTGTTCAGAAATGACCAACTCCTGGCCACAAATGCTCGATCGAATGACATGAACCCCATTTAGGGTTTCAATCTGACCATTGCCCAAAATTCAGACATATGGTTTGAGTAAATTGTGGGTTTACAGTCAGAGCGGTGTAGTAACTTGGATTTCTCTCAAACTCACTTATACAAACACTCAATTCAGATGAAGTAAAGTCTTTCACAAGAGTTGATAATAATATAATAGTAGTGAACACACAGAAATAAATTTTCAAGGCACTTGTATATATTATTTCTCAACTCAAGATATTACAAGAATCTTACAAGCATGATATATGAGTTACAATGAGAGAATATATATACTAGATCCTACAGCCGGTTATACTTTGATACCGGCTGGAAACCTAAGACTAAAGCATATACTTCAATGCTAAAGTTAAGGTATCTTAGATAAAGTATTATCTAAGATATGGTAGTCATGACATGTCCATGACTTACCTTTTGTCACCAACTAAAGATGGCAACTATACTAACATAAAAAGGTAAACAGTGAATTAAAATATGGTCAACTGCATGGCTTTTGAGAAAACGCCATGCAGTATCTCAGAGATTTTGCAGCGGAGTGTCAGGAAGGCCATACTTATGTCCACTGGATAATAGCAGTGTTTTCTGAAGGTAAGTTGGCTTCGGAAGAACAAGTTCTTCGGAAGCCACTTATACTTCGGAGAGGATTCTATACTTCCGAGGCTTGATGACTTATGTACTTCGGAAGTTGACTTCAGATCTTTCTTTCTAAGTCTTGAACTTCGGAAGTAGGTTCTTTGTCTTCGGAAGTTGGAACTTTTCCTTCGGAAGTAAGCTTTACATTTTGTCTTCGGAAGAGCTCCTCTTTCCTTTGGAAGTTCCACACTTAGCTTCGGAAGTCCTTTATTTATTGTACCAAAATCTTCTAAGTGACTTGGTTTTGGTTGCACCAGCCTTTCTAGATCCAACATACACCTTATGGACATCCTAGGTCAAAATTGATAGAGGGCTTTTGCTTATCATCGACCTTAGAATCAACCTGCAAAGTTAATTTGATTAACAACAAAGTTTGCATCTTGAATCAACATCCAAGTAGCCGCGACCTTGTTCCATCGTATCCATCATTATCGTCTTCAAACCAGGTGAATTAAATACATGAAAACACTCGATTTACTATGGGAAACAAAAGCCCCATGTTTAATTCAAGTATCGAAATCGATTTCATGCTCAATTGGATTCAATTCGTTTCTAGGGTTCATATTGATTTGGGGATTTCCTAATTAATGAATGTATAAAATTATTTTCGAAAACTAAGCAGATTGGGGCTTTAGCCCAACCGGTAACTGGTCCCAACTCTAGGTAGGAGGTCCCGGATTCGAACCGGGCCTCTGCCAACCTTTTGATTTCATTGTTGGCTACATTTTTAATACAGAAAAATTATTATTATATTACTAAACTAAAATAAAAATTAAATTGTTAAATAGAACATTTTAAAAATTATTAAGTAAATTTTAAAAGTAATAAAACTTATGATTATAGATTTTTTTACTTATTTATTTTTTTAAATAACAAAGGTTATAAAACATTATTAATTATTTCATGTAGTTTAAATGCTAAAAATATATTATGGTTCAAATTTTAATTATTTCATAACATTATAAATTTATATGTTAAATAACTAATTATTCAAGTAGTTATTAAAATAATTATTTAAATAATTAATTATTCATCTAATCATTTGAGCATGTAATATCATAATTATTTAATAAATTTATTTGTTAACTTTTATTTAAATTCTTGAAATTTATAAAACAATATAATTTACTTTATTCTTATTTTTAAGGTTTTTGTATTATAAAACCTTTATAATAATCATTTTAAAAGCTCAAAACTTTATAAAATGATTTAAATAATTTCAACATTATTTAAATAAGTATTTAATAAATCTCTTTATCAAGCTTTAAATATTAATTATTTAATTAATTATTTCTTTTCACATATTATACTTAATTTCTATTAAATCAATAACTTAAATTGTTGAGACATTTTTAATCTTTCTTGGACTTAACTGATTTATATTATTTTATTAAATCAAAATGTAAAAGATTCATTATTTTAATTAATTATTTAAACCCCCAAATTCCAATTGAAACCCTAGTTCATGTCTCATTGTTAATCTTATTATCGAACTCAATCTTGAAACATATACGTTTGGCAACTTGTAAAAGAAATCATTGGAGTCTCGTTTAATTTCTTATCATCACCTTGTATATATCATGTGAGTTTTCCATGCGAGTTCTCCATGCTCATTTTTACTTTATTTCACACCTTTTGGGATGAAATATGTTAACTTTATCAACTTATACTTGTAATCATCTTGATA
Source organism: Flaveria trinervia (assembly GCA_025506515.1). Lineage (NCBI taxonomy): Eukaryota > Viridiplantae > Streptophyta > Magnoliopsida > Asterales > Asteraceae > Flaveria > Flaveria trinervia. The sequence goes on along the minus strand of CM046444.1, from coordinate 117,028,294 downwards.
CTTGTAAATACACATGCAATTCATCTTTATCTTTTTGTCATGGTTATTTGTGTTATTATAAGTCTTATATGAGATACATATTTTGTTTACAATCATTAACTATTGCTAGTCTGGCGACGTCTTAGATCTTTGGGCCTGACAAGCCTATTTGGTGCTAAAGCCGATTTATTGCCGGCTCCTGATGACGTATGCTTGTTCATCATGGGAACCAAACACACTTAGCCAATCATATATACTTGTAATCAAGTCGAGGTTTGGTCGTAACCGTATGTGTTTTATAAACTTGCTAACTTGTAACCATTGACATGAATTGCTACTTGTAAACCTTTTCATATATATATATGTATGTTTAAACCATGAAAACTCACCAACTTTATAGTTGACCTTTTATTTTTTAACATGTTTCAGGTTTACTACTTGAAGATTTCTTCGTGTTCATATAGGACTTGGACTTAGTTAATTGAAAGACTTATGTTGTTGTGTATATCTTTTTTGTGTTGTATTTACTTTATTGTCTTGTATTGTTCAATGAAAATGATATTTACTATTATTCCAACTAATTTAGTTCCATGTGCTATGAACAATCGTTTCACATTCGTCCGTCCCGATGATTCCACCGTCGGTCGGGGTGTGACACAAATCAAACATAAAAAGGTTGAAAATTATATAATTGGGATTGTTGTTGGTAATAAAATTGAAAGTTGAAAGTGTTGCCGACCAAATTAATAGTATGGATTATTATCGGCTAATAGGTAATAGTTTGGATCATTAAAATCCAATTTGCTTTATTTAAACGTATTTCTATATCTATATGTTTTGTTGATAATTACACTTGAACCCTAATAACAGAAAGATTCCGTCCAACCATCATTTAATATTTTGTTCATAGAAGAAGAAACATATTGCATATTAGTTTTGATACTGCTTGGACATATGCCTGCTCGTTGCATGCATCATCTAACTATGATTATGTGTTAAAGGTATAGAAAAAACAAAATGTTGTTATGGGGATAATGTACATAAAGCTCACTTGAGCATCGTACATTGAAATTAAATCACTTATGCATGTATCTGGTTTCATACATCCCGCTTCTTTTTAAACAAAAAAACATGATTTTTTTAAGTAACAAACAATTCTAATACATAAACCCATAAATGCTCGAACTCACGCACTCACCAACCAACCACATAAGAAAAAAGAAAAAAAACATATCTACCTTTCAACTGCGCCGTCCTCCTCTATTTTCGTCCGTAGTGTTAAATTTTAGCCTAATAGTATAATTTTTTGACCCGGTAATTTTATTTTTTATATAAATATCGAGTCCGTCCCTTTAAAAAAATTAATTTCGTCCTCGTCCCTTTACGAAAAACTTAAACCTTCGCCACTGGTTTCATTTACAATCATGTCACTTGTTTGACCTGAAATGTATTAATTTAGAGGACTTTAATACAAGATATTGGGTGTCTGGGTGTTTTTATTCCCCAAAATCAATCGATTTCAAGGACATTTCTGGAACATAAAATTCAAAGATATTAATTCGGACCTTTCAAAACAATAGAGAAAATAGACTTATACCCAATCAACGGTAGCAAAGAGTAACAACAAAATTCACGCACATTATCTGTGAGTTGTTATTAATTTTAAAAAGGCGCCAGTAGATTTGAGTAATATAGCTATTTTAATCCTTGCCAGTAGAACAACTATTGTTCATTTTTGTTCATAAAAAAACAATTATAAATTATAATTCTACAGGGTTTAATAAAAAATAAAATTAATATTTGTAGTTAACAAAAAATATGTAGATTAATTTACTAAGTAATTTTTAATATTACAGTTTCACCTCAGGTTATAAGACTCTAAGCGCGTCAGAGTTAGGGCTGTTCAAACCGCTCGCTGCTCGATGCTCGCTCAACGTTCGTTCGGAATTTGCTCGAAAAATGCTCATTCGAATTTTTGCTCGGTTGTAAACAAGCCAATCGGCTCGGATCCATTTGTAAATGAGCCAAGCATTAGCAAAGGTTCGCTCGGCTCGGTTTGGCTCGAATTTATTTATACACACACATATATATAATGAAGTCCTGAAAAAAACCTAATCCTATATATATATACATATATATATATACATATATACATATATATATACATACATACATATATATACATATATATATGTGTGTATATGTATATATATATATATACATACACACACACATATATAGGGTCAAGATCTTTTCAGAACTCCTAAAGATCGTGAGAACTCCAAAAACTAATCCTAATCATTGATTATTTTTTTAAAATCATTTTTAAATAATTCCGAAGGGGTAAACTAGTCTTTTCATTGTATGCATTAAATCATTTTTAATAAATCATGTTTTAATTTAGTAACTTACAAAATTAGAATAATTATCATAATTTGATCAGTTACATTTGTTTCTTTTGTTTTTTTGTTTGATCCTATTTTGATCCGATTTCTTTGTATTTGTAGATAATGAAATTAGAGGCAATGATTTTATTTCAAAAGAAAAATCAATCGGGTATTACATCCAAATTTTGCGTCCGAGTGTTAATTTGTAAAGATAATGTGTATATTTTTTTGTTTGATTCTTCTTTTTAGAATTAAACATTGAAGAATTGATTTTTAAAATTCTTTAAGGTAAGATTTAGTTTTTATTATTTGTATTTAATTTTATCTTTATCCTTCAACATCATTCCAATTAGTTGAAACAATAATCATTATATTGTGTTTGCTATAAATATTTGTTATTATTTCATCATTGCCGAATCAAATTTCTGCAGATTTGAGATTTTTGTTCAACCTTCATTCGAGATGTCGAGTTTTGAGGAGATGAGTCTGGACGTTTCTGTTGAAAAAGCAAAACAAAATGATATTGATCAAATCGTGAATGACGTTATACTAACCGTATAACCGAGGGAGGTAACAATGGATTCCACAATGAACTTAGGAGGAATCGTTTTTGCCGTTATTGTCGTGTTTTCTTGTATCATGATGCTAGGAATTGTCCTATGAAGCAATTTTAGTTATATGCTATGATGATTATGAAAGATCATTTATTGTTCAATAAGAAATAGTTTTTTTTTATTTCCAGCCTTCATGCCTAATTTTGATTTTGTAATGGATTGATTTTTAGTTTTCTTTATGTTATGTTATTGTTGATCTGAATTGGTATTAAGTTTCGATGTTGTTGATGTTTGTGTTGTATCATTGATTTACATATACGAAAATGTAATTAGTCATTAGTCATCCCCACATCAATCTGTAATAATTTTATGTTCACAATTGTATAAGAGTAAATTAATCAAAATATCTTTAAATGCTCATGTGATTGTATTGTAAAATTTGTGTCACCCCGTAAATACCTTAAAAAATTTAATCGAACGGTCCTTTATGTTTTGTTCCGTTTAATTTGTTCCACCCCGTAAATACCTTAATGTCATACCGTTTTTTTATCATGGCATGTTAAATGAATATGTAAGATATAATATAAGGTATGTTACTTTTAATTACATTAAATTTAGTATACTTGATATCAAGATCACATGTAGTTTGTTTACAGGTGAATCTGTCCAGTTGATAATTTTTACGTGTATGTAAATATGGTAATATATATGATATTCACGTAATTGTTTTTTCGTGATGTTGATATTTTTTAGATATGAATGACGAAGTGATGGATTAGTCAATCGGTAGTAATTTCTTTCACTCACCCAACAGTACAAAGTTTTGGATTCCCAATGTTTCAGACCAATATAAACCTGTTTACGATACCGTTTATGATTCTTGGGAAGACGTGTTTTGTATGTACCAATTATATGCCGAAAGATTTGGTTTTGATATAAGATTATCAACAACAAAAGAACTCAAGGTGTTGTTACTCATAAATACATTCTTTGTAACAAGTCTAGTAAGCCACGTGGGGAGTCCTTTGATTCTAGGGAATTTTACTCATCTTCCCAACCTTCAAGGATATCCAACATAAGGTCACTGATTGTCCTGCTTGCATACGTGTAAAGGCCGTTCAAGGAACATCAAAAAAATTTGTATCACTTTGTCGAGAAACATAAACATGGCCTTGTATCAATTGATAATATTGTTCCGACTAAGAAACGCCGACAATTGAACTTCAATGATCAGGCCTATATACATAGAGCACGGGCTGCTAAGGTTGGGCCTAATGTGGCACATAGACTTCAATCAGCAATTAAAGGTGTGCAATATTTGGTACGTGGTACCGTTACAGATTACAAAAATTTCAGCAGAGATATAAGAAAATTTATAGGTAACAGGGACGCACAGATGATAGTCAACACTCTTAATGACCATCATGTCAACCGGGAAATCTTTAACTTTGTATGTAAAGCCAAAGAAAGTGAAATAAGATCTTTATTTTGGGCTGATGATGTGGCGAAAACCAACTACACTGCGTTTCGTAGCGTTGTAGCTTTTGACACCACATACAATACCAATAAGTAACTTACTTAATTCGACCAATATTTTTATATTTTATATTACTAAAAAAATTTCATTTGTTTTTTGCATGTTAGATATAATATGATTTTGGTTCCATTTACCGGGGTTGATCATCATAAAAAGCGTGTCACTTTTGCAGCTGGTTTGCTTTATGACGAAACTATAGTGGGTTATGGAAATGTTTTTTGGAAGCACATGGTAATCAACCTATGTTGGTTCTCGCGGATCGGGACCCAGCAGTGAAACAAGCTATTGCAAACGTCTTCAAAGATTCTATTCATCAGTTATGTATGTGGCATATTACAAAGAAATTACCATCAAAGGTTCGAAACTTATATTCAATCTCATTAATTTTTTAACACACCAATTTTACATATATGTAAAAACATATGAGTTTCATCGTGTGTTATGTTCCTGCACATATGTCACTAATTAAATTAATCATTTTTTAATGTTTATCATCTTTACTTTTTTATTGGGTTGCTGGAGAACTAATTATAATAAAAAAATCAAACGTGGTATTCATAAGCTCGTATGGAATGTTTTCATAGAACCAGATGTATTTGAGGAGCATTGGCATTTGTTGATGAAAGCGTACAACCTAACTGATCACGAATGGTTGATTGATATGTTTACAATCAGAGAACAATGGGTTCCTACATATTTAAGGATATTCCATTGTGTTGTTAAATGAAGACGATGTGAGAGTTCAAATGCTCTTTTCAAACTAAAGGCTAGTGGCTCTAACAATCTGGTGGAATTTCTTCTTTGTTTTGATTCTACTGTTGATGGTCAACGTTATGAGCAGAGGAAACTTCAACATGCTTCCACCACAACCTCACCCTCATTATGTACACTTTTGCAAATTGAGAAACAGGCCGCCGAGGTTTACACCCGTACTATTTTTGATGATGTTCAGAAGGAAATTTCAAATCTGTTTGGATGTATTCTATATCTACTTGTGAAGAAGTTAATGGTGTTAAGTCTTACGTCATGTCTCAAAACAAAGATGGATCTGGCTTGGTTGGTCATTACAAAGTAAGTAGTTTTTTCATCCTGTGGTAAGTATTAGTAGTCTTAACTAAATAATTATGTTGACAATTTATTTTGTGCTAGGTGACATTGGATTTGTCAGATCAGTCCGTCACGTGTTCATGCATAATCTTTACAAGGATTGGATATTTATGCAGACATGTTTTTTTGTGTTTTAAAAATCAAAACATTAATCGTATTCCCGGAAAGTACATTTCTAAAAGATGGATGACTAATTTTTAGTCTATCTAATAGATATGGTGTGGTTACCGGTGAAAGATTCAGGCTAACAAATGAGGTTTTTGAATTAGTCGAAAAATGCACGGAACGTTTGGGGGGTGACACAGAACATCTTAGGAAGTTTGTTATTAAAATGAAAGAAATCAATGACCAAATATGTCAAGATGTTCCGTACTTAAGTACCCGCCAAAACAAGGGTGTTGTTATTGAAGATTTGGTTGGACAATCCCAAAAAGAGGATTTATCTTACAATCCACCACAAGGGATCCACAACAAAGGTAACGATATGTGTAGACGATTGATTGGTCTTGGCGAGAAAGCAATCACCAAAAGTCAAAAACCAAAGAGGTTGTGCAGGACATGTCGCAAATACAAAAATGATCATGACTCTCGTAATTGTCCTATGAAGAAAAACGGGGCCAACGACAACAAGAACCGGGATTGTTTGAGGATGAAGATCAGTACTAATCCCATTAGAGCCTTACTCTTTTTTTGTTTAGGTTGTTCTAACTCTATGGATTCTTTTGAGTATGATGTTCTATTTGTTTTTCAAAATAAATAAGTGGGATGTTTTTTTTTTAAATTTGGTTAAGATATATGAGTATATAATTATTACATGTACGTAATTAAACACAATATACATGACATACAACTATTGATTTTTATAATCACCATGTGTATATGATCTTTACATATAAGTAACTAAGAAGAACCTAATGTAAAACAAATTCGCTTAGAACACTCTAAATTTAGTATGTTCAACTTTCCAAGTAATTACTAAAACTACACGTGTTTCATTCAAAAACAATACATTGTCTCATGGTTAATTTATTACGTATCATATTACGTAAATAATTTCTTCCACTAACATATATATTTTTTTGTCAAATGTTAATGTGTACTTTTATGGTTTATTTGTTATTTATGAGTATCTTATTCAGTCTGTTATTTACATTGGCAAACATCATTGTTTTTACGTATACGAAAAATAATCATGAACTATGTACAACATCATTTTTGATATAATAGTTAACCTGAATTTTTTTGACATTACCTTTTCATTGTATTTTTTTACCAACAGGAACCAATTTACATACACGTTAACTTTACTAAGGTCATAACTGGAGATCATTATGAATCACGCATTCTTAGCATTACTTCATAATATGTAATTGAGAACAAGAACAATATATTTACTACTATCTACCCCTTAACTCACGAAAATCATTTTATAATGTTAAACTTTCCCACATAATAACATTTTCAAAAGCACCTAATCATAGATAAAAGTAAACATGTTTTATAATCCACCAAAACGAAACAGTCATACATTTAACAATCCACCACAATATAAGTTCTTTTAGAGGCACAACTCATTAATGTTATCTTATCAATCACATGTGAGTGGAAATAACCTACTAATACTTAACACCTTGACTCAAACATTGTCTTATCCTTGTGTTTGTTAGCTTCTGATAGCAGGATACGATACGCATGTTTAACCCTAAGCTTTCTTAATTGACCATCTTGTCTCGGTCCTTCCTTTAAGAATCCACACGTCCATCTTTTCACCTTACTGCCCATATATGTTTTCATATGACGCATAACAAACACCCCACAGTCTATTGGGTTGTTAATTGTAGCCCATGATAGATGTTTCTTCATGGGTATGGATCTTGACATTTGGATGTACTTCATGTTTCCTATTCGACGCAAATACTCAACAAACATGTGTTTCTGCAGTTAACAACAAACACATATAAATCATGAAACATATAAATTAATAATTTAAAATACAATATTCATAGGACAATTATACCTGTTATTTACATACACATAATATTCAAATGATACACTTTACATCAACTTGTAATATGGGTACTTCTATGTTTAAATGACTAATTTCTTTTATTATCAAGGTATACATAACACCTAGGTAACAGGTACTGAGCTAGTAATTACGTATATGTAAATTTGGCTAATTATAGGCTTCACAACAATAGGTTCATTGTGTACCCAACTTTTTCATATACGTAAACTTTTGCAGTTTAAAAAAACACCTCCATAAACACATTCACATAATCAACTTACGTTTGTATAAGATATGGGAGTTTAAAATGCAAATTACTGAAATTCATAACTTTGGAGATATGTACGTATAGCAATGAAATTATTTCTTACCCACTTTGTTAACGGTGCTCTTCTTATGATAGGCCGCATCATCCTCAATTCTTACGAAGCTTTTGCACTCATGTATGTTGTCTATTACTTCTATTGCTGAATAATGCGAATCAAAACACACTAAGTAGTAGTGTTCATTCTCCAAGATTGGGAACATGACAACATCATATTCACTTAATGTGTAATCACTTTCATCTCCGTCAATAATGTCTTTAAATTGTTTTCGAACTCTTTAAATCTTATATTATCATCAAGTCTTGCGTCCCGTAGAAGTGCGTCGGTCTACAATAGTTTTTCATTACATTAATGTATCATGTTAAAGTCATCATACATCACAATATATGAAATCTAAATGTAATTACTTACTATTACACCAGTGTGCATGAACAACCTATATTCAGATTCTCTGCTCTTGTTCCTTTCTTCAAAGTTTAGAACCATGGCCCAACAATTAATAATGTTTGAAACAAGCCTTACTTCATGTTGTAACGATATCATCAAAAATCTTTTCGTAACAACCCCGCTGTTTGTCTCGAATATATCATCCCTTGTGTAGATACATCCAAAATGATAAGTAATAACCAAATCAAGTTATAAGCACAATTGATTACAAATACTTATAAGAATGTTAAAAATGCCAGATAATCTAAATACGTACTGAAATTCATTTTCTACTTCCCTCTGTTCATTGACTTCTCTATCTATATTCACCCTACATTTATAAATAATCATTCCGACAACGTATTCCCGGCGTATCCATTAACATGTAAACTTGGAGAAATAAATTAAATAATCTACAGTTACTTGTTTTTCTCAAGTCCCCTCATAAGGAAGCTCCAAACTTTTCGTTCTTCATCATAAATACCTTTCTTCATGTCAATCGGCCTGATTTTATACGGTGATCGATTTACATCTGCAACTTTCTTCACCCTACACGACCTCTTCCTATCTTCACATCTAAATTCTCCGAAATTTGGACGGACATCACATTCTAGCATAATTTCTTTACCTTTTAATTGTAACATATTTTCGGCTTCCTCAAAATCTTGCGTCAATCCCAGACTAGAATTTGGTTTCGGTGTTCTCACATCACTACCGCTAAATTTCATACCCCAAATGTATTTTTTTAATACTGTCCTCTGCCCAATCTGCAAATTTACACATTGCCTGGGTTGTAGAAATATATGGGGCATCTACCTAGTGTATTCCACCGTTCGACTCTCACTACTTGAATTAATCACAACCCAGATTGTTTTGACTTTGTAACTTCGATGTAGCTTTTTTCAAAGTTTATGTTCTCATAATCGCTACTTATATCTTTTTCTTCCACTTGGTCTCCATCTTTCTCATTCAACTCATTCAGATTGACACGACTGTTGAAACATCTTTTGTATTTTTCTTTCAAATCTTGTACATCAGAACATTTAGGATGCTCTTTGACACTCTCAACGATTAATTTCTCAAACTTCTCCTTCTTTGTCATAATTGAATCCAAAATCATCTTCATCTTGGTAATTTTAACCTTGCCAAAAGAAAAGAAATATTATCTAAACAGAAATATGCACTCTTCGGATTTGTAAACTAACACATATTCCAGTAACACAATCAAAGTATATATCATAATTTAATGGTTACTTTTTATAAACTATTATACATATATGTAAATTACCATAAACCAATTGTTCATCCAAATCAATTTACTAAATTATAACATATCTTATATTAGTATTTATGACATGTATTTAAAATGTATTACCAATATGAAATAAAATTAATCTAGTTGTACCTCATAAATAGATTAACATATCTACATACCAACATATATGTCTTTTTATATAATTTTCATTAATGATTACGTTACCTTTAAAACACTGCTGTCACTATCTTCACCAAAATTTCCATCTTCATCATCTTCATTAGAGCTGCCCGACATTGATTCACAATAACTATACAAGTTCCCGCATGACTCATTTTCCAAATCCACCAATTTCAATCTCCATCTCCTCTCGCCTTCTAAGATTTTTAAATGTCCAAAATTTTAACGGACTCATTGTGCGTTCATCGTCGAAACCACGGCAAATTGTTGAATCTACGTATAAAAGTTGTATTAAAACCCAGGAAATTAATTTCATGATGTTAAATTTAATTAAAAAATAAAGTACCATAATAAGTACGTTATTAATAGAAAACGAATACTTCATTGACTAATTTTTTTAATTTTATTGTCAAACAATGTAATATAAACCTTATTGTACATCACATTGTATATTTTATAGTCATTAAGATTAGTACCGTCAAAATTGACAAGGCTCCACGAAATTGTGAATCAAGATCCCTGCTTTTCCATTTCTTTTTACACTTTTTAATCTTAGAAACTATATAACTGCACCAATTAATTTTTCCTATTTTCATATCTTCAATTATGAGATCAACAATTTCTAACATACACTTACCATTCACATGACACTCAACAAGTGTGTTAGTAAACAAAACAATAAAATCAATCTTGAACATGAGCCCGTCATCATCATCAGATTCACTTATCATCCTCACAGTATCTTATTTCCCAATCATTTTGGTTTTATACCTACTCCTCCATTGAACGGCAATAGGCGTCCAACATTCTTGTTTCCCCAACAAAGTTAAATCCAAACCTTCCTTTGGTACCCCTAGGAGCTTATGTATACTATCACAATTGATCAAATAAATAAACAATTATTTATTTTATAAATTCTAACAATTTATATTAAACACCAGACATACTTTTAAATATATATCAATGATCTCTTTTGAAACCATACCTTATGTGTCCTGAGACAACCTTTTATCAAAATAAATACTTTCTGCTTCCTGTATCTTCATTCTTCCTATTTGGAAAAAAAATATTATTAGTAAAAACACGTTACCATATACGTAAATCTATAAATAATGTATAACCTGACAGACTTTCTTTTGCCAATTTCTCTACAAATCTTTTCTTTCTTTTTTGACTTAATGATTCACCAGAATTTACATCTCCACTTCTTGAAGCTTTACCCATATGATCACTACAAGCAATCACTTTTGCCTTTTCAAGTTTAAGTATTTTCTTCACATATGTTTTAGCAAAACAGCTTTAATGTAAGTATGAATCCTTTAAATATTAACTGCAAATATGATACAAAATACTACCTGATCTGTCTTCGTCAATTTTTTTCCTTTTGACCTTCAATTGCATTATCAACTGATGTTTTTACATTATTTCTTTTATCAACGTTTTCATTATTTTTAGATTCTTTCCCTACATCATAACACATAAGTATAGTCATATCATATTAGTAAACGTCAAATTAAAAAAAAAATACATAATATGGAAGATCTTAACACATAATATAATTATAATAACATACTTACTAAAAAAATTTTTGTACTGGTTGAAACACCAATCGTTAAGGCTGTTGCGTTTTATTGTCTTTTTCACTGCCATCGCATCATTTGTGTCTACCACACTCACATAATCCTCTGCTTATATTATATAATTTTTAATATTTTAAAGAAATTTTAATAAAAGCATATTTTGTACTTTTACCCAAAATAAATCCAACATTTTTACCTGCTACTTTATATACAGTTTCTTCTTCATCATCGAGATCAATTGGAGTTTCAACATCGTTCTTAAATCTGCTAAAAAATGATTTATAGGCTATACGTCCACTTCTTCTTTCTTAATACATGACAAACAACATAATCATATACCACACATATTTACATGTTATGACACTTTACAAAAACGTAATAGCGTAATAACTTACTTGACGACATCCTTTATAGCCACTCCTACCAACCGATCAAATTATCCCGAACCAGAGAACACCTGCATTGCACATCATCAACATAAGTTTATTATTTTAATTATATACCCCTGCACACCATCACACACATGCCAACTTTGATGTTCATGAATTTAGTTTTAACATTTTCTATAATAGTGTAGTCAGTGACATAAGCTTGTTTTACATACCATTTTCCTACATGTACAACTACACAAGGATCAATAAAACAATATAACAGTCCTTTTACGGGGAACTCGCACACAAAACTAAACTAAGTGAATGATTATCTGCTATAGAACCATTCGTTAATTTATATATATATTTGGTCATTTTGATTTCTTGCATCCCTAGGATAAATGTGTACAACCTAATTGATACAGTATAAGTTATAATACAAGTAATTACTATACGTATATTTTGCCAACCTGTTGTTTACATTCATACCATCCTTTTGTACCCAACAATTTTTCATATGCATAAACTTAAACAATCATCCAAAATACACATCTACAGCTAACATCGATTCATTTACAGTTACTAATCTTAATAACAATTTCAACTTCCGCCTAAGATCATTTCCTACATTATAGCCCTTGTTTTGCTACAACATGTGTATAAAATATGTTTATCAAATTCATATATGTTGTCTTCATACATCCCATAAATAACCCTAAGAACATATGCCATGTACATCAAATTTGGAAACTTTTACCTGTTATTTACATACACATAATATTCAAATGTCATGCTTTACATCAACCGGTAATATGGGTACTTTTATGTTTAAATGACTAATTTCTCTTATTATCAAGTTATACATAACACCTAGGTAACAGGTACAGAAACAGTAATTACATATATAAATTTGGCAATTATAGTCTTCACAACAATAGGTTCATTGTGTACCCAACTTTTTCATATATGTAAACTTATACGGTTAACACAAAACACCTCCACAAACACATTCACATAATCAACTTACATTTATATAAGATATGGGAGTTAGCACAAAACACCTCCACAAACTTACTAGGTTAATTCATAATTTTTCCCCCTTTCTATACCACAACAACTGATTCCATATACGCACATTAACCCTAACCAACAACATTTGTGTAACCATTTTTACCTCACAGCCCATAAATGTCCTTCTCTTATACTTGTTTAATATAAAAAATTAGTCAATTTGAAACACTATAACCTTTAACACTTTTGTACAGTAGATTCCCAAGTCCAATATGATTCAACCATTTGCAATTCCAAAATTCCCAAAACCCCCAAATTAAACATAATTCAAATCCGCCTAAAATGTGATACTAACTAAGCATAACTAACAATGACTCATCACCAAAAACAGTATTGCATGTACAATCTACCCATATTTCAGATTCATACACAATCCTTCATTCGAATAACACATCAATGTTTAACAACGAACATACCTCAATGCTCGTTCCCTGTGTTTTGAACGTTCCTCCTTTCTTCTCTCCGCGTGATTTTACAAAATTTGCTTTTTAATACCGGAGAATCTTCTAATATAATATTTAACATTTAATTGAGTTATCAAATTACTACCATGCCCCTTTTAATCTTGACCACAATTCATTTAATCAATGACCATTAATGGTTCTTAGAGTTCTTATTAAAAACAGAGTCCTGCAATAAACCGGAGCCTACATATATATGTATACATATATATATACATATATACATATATATATACCTCTATATATATTGCCAAACCAAGCAACTAGGCACTTGGTTTCCAATTTTGCGTCGACACTCTCGGAAAATGCTCGCGAGCCTCAAAACCACTGGATGCGACTAGCATGAAAAAACCGGTTTACAAATGAAACATGTTTTTAACCGGACTTTAAACTGGTTTGGTTTAAAAATGATCTGAATCCAAACCCTCCTGCGTTTACATAAATATTTTTTTTCTCGACATACATAATTACATATCCTTTATACTTAGGAATTGTTTGGCAATTTTTAAATGATTAAGTATTGAACCGATTAGATGTTTGAACCATTAAGTGCTGAACCGATTAGATATCTGAATCATTAAGTGCTAGTATATCGCTTAACTATTCAAATCGAAATGTCTAACTAATTAAGATAAAAAGTTTTAACCATTCAACATCACTATAATGCTTAATCATTCAAAGGCAAATGTCTGAACCATTCAGACATTTGCTTACGAAACACATAATTTGAACCGGTGAATGCTGAATACTTTAAACATTTGAACCATTAAAAAACTAAAACAAACAGTCATTTCGTTTGATCAAACGTTTCGTCGCAACGCACAAGTTAGTTTATTTATTATTGTGATAAAGTGGAAACACGTTTTTAAATCAAACCAATCTTTGTCCATTAAAAACTGTTTGGACCCAAAAATCAATTTATGCGCCGCTAAATAGGGTCCCCTTTGTTGCAGGCTTGCAGCCAAAAGGCTTGTTTATTGGGCTAAATATAATAAATTCGACCTACATGGGCTTCATCACGTGGGCTGAAACATTAACTTCAAAAGTCAAAACCAATTTAATTATTTAAATTCTAGGTAGAATGGGAGATGAGTATTGAGTACATCCACTTTTAATTCTTCTCAATATTTCATAGAGTTAATGACATTTACAAGTTGAGCTTTTCATCGTATTAGTTCTCTTTTTAGTATAAACTAGTATTAAGACTTTACGTTACGGCTAGTATTTCTTCATATATTAAAACGAATTGATAAGTTTTCAATCCATGGGAGACCTCATATAGTTAAATATATGGAATGTGTATTATACTAAGATAAACCTTCAAGACATTTTTATTGATGTATTAGTATTTCTATTATGACCAATTTAGTGAATTAAGGATGAGGGAGTGTTGTGAATTTAATGTCATCAAGCCGGTTTTGGTTAATTGGTTTCTTACTTGTAAGAACAAAAAAAATCGCAACAAACGTTGATACAAGTTACAAGGTACGTGGTACATGCTTGTTAAAGTCTAATGTGATTTCTTGTACATACGAACGTTAGAATTCTAAATGCGAAGCCACTTAAACCATAGAGGTTCAAAGGGTGCCAAATAATCATATGTGAATTTGTTTCAAAATTTGCATAATTAAAGAGTAAGTGGCATGAAAATGGTTGGCATTCCTATCAGAAATAATTGGAAGTTGTTTATTAGTTGTAACTAAAATTAGTAGCAACTCATCAATAATGGGCAATTATTGGTAAATTGGTTATTATAAGTAACTAGCATTCAGTAGGTTTTAATTTTAATATTTATGTGAGTATGTTACTTATAATTTAAAAAATAATTGTAAATAGTTATGAATGAATATTATAGAAAAATTAATGTTTATCTGTATATTTGGGAAATAGTATTTAACCTCTATATTTTTTTTATTTTTGTAAGTACTTGTCAATGGATAAAAGAAAAAAAATAATAAAAATTATTAAAAATATTATTTAATTAAGAACAGAAGAGAGAAAAGTAGTAATTTTTAGTGTAATTTTTTTTACTTTGAACGACAACCCTGCTTCGTAGGATGAGTGTTATTTTAATCAGGTTCACCTATTCGATTCCTAGTCGGGATCGCACCCCCAACCCTCTCAGGAGTAAACTTATTGTTGAGAAAACCTACTGGTCCAACTTTAAGTATTTTACTAAAAGTGAGATTTAAACTCATAACATCTCAATATTTACATATGATGTGTATCTAACCTTAAACAATTGAACTAAAGATTATTAGTTATAATTTATTATAGAAATAAGGAATTTGATGCGAATGGTTTTAGTTACTGTGAAGCCATTGGAGGTTTTTTCTTTGATATAATCGAATAAGTGTTCACATTTGTAATGATAATTGGCACCCTATTTTATTAAGATCTATATCATTTCAAATTAACCATTGTTATATGTCCTCATAGAAAAAAATCTCATGCACATTCTTGTTTTTCACATAATTACCTAACAGAGTTTTAAGGTTCACCAAAATTATTTTTAATATGTAGGTGACATTTACATTATTCAAAAGGCATATCCAACAAATTCAATCCACAAAATCTACACAGATACCAAATGGCTCATAGATTAGTGGTATCAATATGTTTTAAAATTTAAATTTGCGTGTGATATCATGTGTTAGCTGTTCTAAACAAACAAAACCTACAAAATAAATTAAAAAAATGTGTGTGCCGTTGATTGTGTAGGGCTTGTAAGTTGATTATTTTCTAATGCGTTTAAGAAGTGTTAAACGAGTCGTATTTCAGGTTGTTGGTTTAAATATGACATGCACCTAAATATGGCAGGAACACATAGTCTCTAAACGAGTCGTATTCCAAAGTTTTCAGAAACATGACTGACACATGAGATGAATTTTTAGGGATTGACATAAACTAGACGTGGTAATTTGGACCCAAGTGAGTATATTTGGGTTGATTTGGGTAGTAATAATAAAGTAATGGTTAGATTGGGTTAAACTATATTACAAAGAGGGTCAAGTTGGGCAACTTTAGTACTAAGAAAAATGATCATCGGGTCAAGATGAGTCATAAAAAGACAAAAAACGGGTCAGGATGGGTTGATTAGATTTTCTCATAATCCATGTTTCTTCACCTCATCTTTTCTTTAAAATCGACATATATTCTCACATCTAATTGTTACCGAGAAACATATTGGATTTATGAACGGGTCAAGATCGATTTACGAGTCATATGAGATGAATGGGTCGGCAACCGGACATAGTAAACTGAAGCTCCATGATCAGTTTATAAACCGAACCAAGCCAATTGGCTTGCTTACAAACCGAATAGAAAATCGAATGAGTATTTTTTGAGCGTTAAATTTTCGAGTGAGCGTTGAGCAAGCGTAAACGAGCGGCGAACAATTTATACAACCCAACTAATTTGTGTGTCATACGATTTATACTGTAACGAATAAGATTTAATGATTTAAAAATAAGTCACATTTCATTACATAATATTTTCATGGATAATAATACGTTGTGGCTCACGATGAAGTTAAGGCTATATTCGATAAGGCAAAGAACATATTGTAGATAACGACAACGATGTGAGCGGGAGATGATCGAAAAAATATCTCTTAACGGCTTAGAATTTTACTTGAATGTTTAATATAAATTTCTTTATCAGGTTGATTGATCAATTATGCATAAATATAATTATATATTGTATCAAATGGGTCAAATCTACTAGAATGCTACGTATAAACTATATATACATATTAATTCGATCCGAACCAAACCGAGTGGACCTTTGCTCGTGCTTGGCTCGGTTACAAACCGATCGGCTCGTTTACAACCGAGCAAAAATTCGAACGAGCATATTTCGAGCAAAAATTCGAACGAGCATTTTTTGAGCAAAAATTCGAACGAGTATTTTTCGAGCAGATTCCGAAAGAATATCAAGCGAACGTTGAGCGGTTTGAACAACCCACCTTAAGGTATTAGAGTAATACTTAGTTATATTTTTTTTTTCATTAGAAGATGGGTGTCCACTACCTTATGATTGATTTATATATGAAATTATTCATCAACGTGGTTTTTGAGTCTAAACCTATTCTGACCCGGCCCATTCTAATCCAAACCATCCTGACCCGAATCCATTTTAATCCATTTTAATCCATTTTTAAATTAGTACATCTTGACCCAAACTCATCCTAACCCGAACCTATTCTGACCCAGCACCCGACCCGCCCATTTTGCCAGGTATAACATAAACAAAACCCTTTTAGTCTATAATTTTATTTTATTTCATATTAATACTAATCAAAAACACAAAAGTATATAAATCACTTACTTATAACACTTGTTGATTTCTTTCTACATTTTAATTTTGGTATAACATAGCCGACCAGTTTAAGGGATGTTTGGTTCATATAATGGTTTGTAAAAATATTGAAATTGAAATTGAAATTAAATTAATTTTTTGTTAAAATTAATAACGTGTTTGATTGGTTAATTTTGAGTGAAACCGAAATGTTAATTTTGAACATTTCATTGGAGAAATGAAAGGAATGTAAAAAAAATTTCCAATTTCAATTCTATCTGTTTACCAATAAAACAAGATTTTAGATGGAAAATTTTCAAATTCTAATTATAACTCAGTAGAATTCTATGAATCAAACGGAACCTAAGTTATACATGTAAATACTTTTAAAAGTTAAATCAACCAAACTAAACAGATTAAATCAATCAAATGATAAACCTAAACAGGTTAACGTGAATAAGAAAAATTCATAAATTTCGTGTTAGGCCAATATTATGTCCAGAAATTCTCGCTGAAAATGTATTATAATATGTTGCTTTTTTAATAGCAAATATTAGTAATTTTGTTTTAACTTGTTTTAACTACGCACACCAACTTTTAAATTATTTTTACTTGTTATATTCATTCTTTCAACTTTTAAAAATAGTTAATTTTCTTCTTTTATGTTCTTTTTTATTTATCATATCACCCTTAATATGTTAAAGATAAATTTTTTATGTATTATTACATTTAGTTTTTATAGATATGATTTTTATTTGTAGTGGTTGAATGTTGAAAAAAACAAAAGAACAGAATATAACTAAAAGTTGAATCATATCTGTAATGAAAAAAATCGAATCAAATCATAAATTTGGTTTTCATCTCAGTTAATGATCACAGAAAATATTGCTTATTCGGTTTGGGTATTCATATCTATCCTATCTAATAAACAAAGCTTTTTTTGCCATGTGTTCATTTCTTAGCCATTCTATTTTACACGTGTCACTTCCTCATCAACTCTTGGTTTTCAATTCCCGCTCTTTTCTACCGGGTAGACACGCGGATCCTACCCGGGTTTTGCTTTCTTCTTTCTAAATGATTCTTCTCCTTTCCCATTCCACAAACTTCTCCCCCAACCCTAATTTCACCATCTTCTTCACCAAACGCAGCATCTTCAATCGGCCGCTTCTTCAAACCGCGTTTCTCATCTTAAGCAACGCTTCGGTCGGGTTTTGCTTTCTCCTCTTTAAACCATTCATCTACTTTCCCTTTCCACAATCTTCTCCCCCAACCCTAATTTCACCATCTTCTTCTTCAAACCGCCGCTTCTCATCTTAACCAACGCTCCGGCCACACGATTCAAGCGGTAAGTTTATTTTCCCCCATTCATGGCCGATTCATTAAAGGCGATTCATGTTTCTGTTATTGTAAGATTAATTACTAATTTAGGCCTTCAAGTTGTTCTTTCTTTATTAAACGAAAACCCTAGAATTTACTGTATTTTGTTGTTTCGAAAACATTGTGATGAAATTTTGAATTTTCATATGGATTTTAAGATATCGTGTTATCTTGCTTGAAATATTCATGAGGATTTCATTCCTACCTTACTAATTAAATAGAGGAGTATTACTAATCAGGTTATTAACAACTTTGATATGTCTATGTGTGATGTAACCAGTAGAGGATGATTTAGGGTGAGATTTGAATAACAATAGTTGCAGGTATTTATTAGGTTACATATACTCCATTCGTATACATTTTTGAATTAGTATGTGTTGCAGGTAGCGTATAGTCCATTAGTTTACATATATATGATCATCTGATGTATCATTTATATGACTTCCTCTTCTATTTCTTAGGTTACATCTAATTCACTAAATAGCATCTTAAAAATTTTAAGGGGAGAATAGGTTTAGAAAGTCATAAAATCTTAAAAATGTAAAATCTGTTGTATCATTTATATGACTTCCTCTTCTTATAGCACTAAATAGCAAAGTAAGCTATATATAATGAACAATAATTATTTTTTTTAGTTTTTTAAATGGGTCAAACTGATTATTTTTGTTGAATGGGTGAAATGAGTAATTTTTAAACTATTAAAATAATGTACATTTGTGCAGTTTGTTCCTGTCAAATTAGTGCATAAAAATATCACTTAATTGCATCTCCTGTTATAAATGTTGCACATTAATCATTTATTTTTTTTCAAAATACATCACACATAACACTAACTTCATATAAAAAAACATTTAATGTCTAACAACATTAATCTATCAACGATGCTTTATACAGTTATTATGTAAATTTCATATCATTAATATTATGCTATTTGTTTTTTCATTTAATTATAATCATCTAAAACATTAATCTTTTATTTTTGCCAAAGGTTTGCCAAATGATCCTACAGATGTTGATGACGGTGATGTACAGAACAGACATCATAAAAGTGATCAACCGGCTCATGCTACTGATCCAGGTTATTTATTTTTATATTTCTATCATAAGTGTTATTTTTACAATAACATTATTTCATTCTATTAGTATTAAAATATATTTTCCAAATATTATTCGAGCATATTTATTAATAAATCATAATAATGGTTCACCGTTACTTGAACATTACTTAGTAATTAGTCTATCCTTACAATGTTTATGGTTTCATGAATTTAAATTTAAATGGAATCAACATTTACTATTTCATTTTTATTTAGCTGCAAAAGAACTTGATGCAGTAACTATTTATGATGGTGCTCCACTCGTGGACATACTGGTGAATGAGCAGGTTGTTATTGATGATTTTGGCGACGTAGATGATGATAATGTTATCACATTTGCTCGGGTCGCTACAACCCGTTTGGTATCAATCTTTTTTATAAACTTTTTACAATCAATTTATTAATGTTATTTGAAATATTATATAATTTTAATCGCTGTTGTTACATAGGTATATCTATTGATCGGCTAAAATTCATTCATTTAACGTATTATACATAAACAAACACCAATACCTATAGTATAATATCTTAATATAAATTATAATTAAAAGTATATGTACATAATACTTTATTAAAAAAAATTATAATATTTTAACCCTTTTCTCTAAATAGTATATATTTAAACGTTGGTTTAAAGCTTTTTTACCAAATTTACCAAATTAGTAATATTAGTTATTATATTTTTTAAAGTCTGCATTCTAACTATTTAGATTTTTTAATTGATTTTCTAATTATATTTTAGTTATTTTATATACTATATATATTAAAAATTACCATACTTACATAATGTAATGACATTAATTTATTCCAATCTACTGTAAAATTAGAAGGTACATTTATCATTTAAATTTGTTTCTATTTTATTTAGTGATATCTTAAATTCTAAAATAAATATATTTTGGTCAACTTCAATTCTTTCCTGAATTATTTAAAATTTCACGTAATTATTACCTCTCTTACCTTGCAAATTATAGCAATTCAAAAAATCATAATTTTTATATTACCTTTTCCCATAAAATTTGTTTAAAATTTTGTTAATCTTTTTAACACTTTCAAACATTTACAAATGTTGGTAACGTCTAAATTTTTAATTGTTCTTTTTCTGAAAAACCTAATTGCTCATTTATTCAATCTTTTTATCAGTTAATAGAGTATATTACATTTAAGTATACATAACTTTAGAATTTCATTGTTATTAATTGCCTTCAAAATATATAATTGCCTTCAAAATATATAATTGATTCTTATTTTTACATGTAATCTTCTAATTCAAAATTGTATTTCTGTTTTTTGTTTTTACTATACATTTATTAGGAATGAAATCAATTTTATTTATTATGTTTCCATTTTTAAAATTTAATCAACTTTTAATTGATTCCGCATAACATATATATTCATAAATTAATAAAACACTTTCCACATTTGTTATCTTTAAAAATAGTATAAATTAAACCTCCTACCTTTTCAATTTTAAATTTATTAACACTATCAAATACAAACCAATTTGTTCACGGTACTATGTAACTTCAATCCGACGAGTTTCTGCATTTTTTTATGTTTCATATTAATTAACATCATAAGTGTTTGTTATATTTTTTCTAATTTTTCAGTGTAATGGCTTCCGCTAGAATAACTATGTTCAGAGATTTGAATGTTTTACAAGAGGAGTATACCATTAAGGTTCGAATCATTAGGCTTTGGACAAGAAAACTCTTCAAGGATCCAAGAAATATTTACTCATATGAGATGATACTTATGGATGAAAATGTAATCTCACAAGTTTATTTTTTTATATTTAATTTTTCTACCAACATTGACATTTTTATACTGTACATGTTAACATAGTCATTTTTTCCTATTGTATCATGTTTAGGGTTCAAGAATGGAGGCTTTGGTACAAAAGAAATACTGTTTTGGTATGAGAATTTGCTGACAGAGAATCGGTGCTTACTTGTATTCAGGCCTTCTTTGGCTGCAAATGTATTGAACAATAAAATTCTTAATACACCACATAAAATCTCTTTTAACGAAAAGACTGTTGTCATGAGTTGTTCTAATGTTGTTGGTTCCATGTATGGTTTTCAATTCACACCATTCTCTATCCTCAATCCTGCTCATACGGAGGAGAATACTACCGTTGGTGAGTTCATTTCATGTTATTCTTTTTTAATTGTTGTTGTTTATATTAGAGGTATTTTATTAATTTTAAGTAACTTATAACATTTTAATTTTGTTGTAGATATCATTGGTGCTGTTATGAAGTTTTTCCCAATTGATAGATCAGAAAACGCTAATGGAAAGATCACAAAAAGGCTGAATATACAGCTTAAAGATTTAGAGTATACTTTTAATTTCATGAATTTTTTGTTATATTTTAATTTTTTTTATCAAACTAAGAATTTATGAAATACTAATATAATATTTATTTTTTAAATAGGAATAACGAAATAACCGTCACACTTTGGGATAACTATGCTGACCAATTTGATAGTTTCCTATCGGAGAATCAAAGTGATAGAGATTTGGTAGTTATTGTGCAGTTTGGTAAATTTCGAACGTTTATAGGTACGTTCAAAATTTCATTTGTAAAAACGATTGAATTTATATTTATAACATTTTACACAGATTAATATATTTATTTAATTGAGAAATTCTTATTATAATTAGTAGAGCCTATAATACTTACCAAACCCGTTTGTATTTTTAATTTACAGGTGCTAATCAAGTTTCAAATGCTTATAATGTCACTAAGCTTTTCATCAATGACGTAATCGATGAAATAACATCATTCAAGCAAAGGTTTGTAAAAAATTCTAACTTTATATAGTTTATTACTTGGAAAAATGTTTTAACTGCATTAATTATTTCAAATTGTAACCTGTTTATTGTTGGTAATTGTTCTATATAATCTCATTTTTTAAATATTTATTTACATATATTATAGGTTTATCTCTCAATCGATGTCAGTTTCTTCGTCTTCTCATTCCGGATTCTCTTCTTCTGTTATGACAACAATGATGGATGATTTTCTGGCAATCACTGAATTTGTCAATATTTGTGAGATCCATGATATCAAGACGGTAAATGCTACAATTTTTCCTTTCACATGAACTACTTATAAGTAATTCAAAGTTAACACTTGAAACTGTTATGTTTTCCCATTTCAGCCTAAAGATGTTGTTCTACTTGGAACTGTTAAAGGTTTTTGTAATGATACTTCATGGTATTATGCCAGTTGTAGAAAATGCAAGAGTAAAGTTACCGAAAATGTTGTATGCACTCTTAAATCAGATGGGTCTGGTGATTTTGATGAGGTTACCATTTTAGGATGTAAAGGTGCAGATTGCAAAGGACAAACTATTACACCCGTTCCACGGTAATTTGCTATAAAAAACTATTTTTGTTTAAAATTAAATTTTTATTTATAATGTTTTATCCATTTACACACATTCATGATACAAAAAACAAAGGAGAATAATTATTTTGTTTTTTGTATGTTAGGTACAAAATAGCATTGCGAGTTCAAGATTGTACTGGTATTGTTTCTTTAACACTTTTTGACCGTGAAGCTTTTAGACTACTTAAGATTTCAGCTAATCAATTGCTTGACAACAATGAAGAGGTATTAACTATACAACTATACAGTTTATGCATTGTGTATACATATTTACAAGTTATTTTTACCCTTTTTTTTTAGTATTCCGCGGAAGGTGTTATTCCCCTTGAGTTTAATTCATTACTTGACAGAACTTTTGCAATGAAAATCAAAGTTTCCGAGTACAACTTACAAACAAACAAAGAATACTACACAATCTCCAAGTTAACCGATGATCCTGCTATTATGTCGGAGCTTGAGAAAAAATCTGAACACCTTCGGGTTACATATTTTTTTCCTTCTTTAAAATTTTTTCTATTTAATTTTTTTAATGAACGGATAACCAAAAAAATCACATATTTATATCATAGCATCGGGATTCAGAATCAATGAATACAATATTAGGGTATTTTGAGATTGCACTTGTTGTTACTACTAAGGTTTTTTTCTACACTTAATCTTTGCATAATTTAACTATTTATATCAAACAATAATTGTCATCATATCTAATTAAGTTAATCGTTATTTAGGATTCTTTTTCTTGCACCGGAGATGAAGTAACACCGATATCAAAAAATGATAAATGCAATCACGTCTCACCAAAACTTGATGAAGCAACTCCTTCTTCTAATTTTCCAACTGAAGATCTTAAACGTAATCTTCAATCTGTTTATGATGTCGATGAGTTTTCATCTCAATCCTCTTCAAAACCAAGAATGACCAGCAACAAAGATGAGGATGCCGTCCATTGCACAACAAAACTCTTAACTCCAAAAATTGAAAAATAGCTGTTTTCTATAACACTTTTCGTCGGTTTCCTTATATTTCGACAACATGTCTTTCTTTTCCATTGTTTCTGAATTAAGACAATCAGCGTTTTGTTTAATTATTATGATATCAAGTGTTATTGAATTTGGTTTATCATATAAATATTGCATTGTTTGTACGTTACATTTAAATTTAAATTGTTTATTTGCTATTATTTAATTAGATTCCATTATATACAATCATACACCTTGGTATCTATACAAACAGAAAATACACTTGCAAATTAATATTGCAATAACAAACAATATTGTCACACATGAAACATTAAATAACAACAAAATTCATTGTATATTGTTCCTATATTTATATCAAATCTTTTAAACAAATTTAAAATTATCATATTAACTATACACATCTATTTGTATATAAATTAATACACATATTATATACAAAGACATCTATATATAAGATATGCAAGTTCTTATTCGTATTCCAATATAATTAACAATTGTCTTTAATCGTTTGCTCTCTTATATGTTATAGGAAATGGACGATAACTCCACTGTTGATTTGTTTTCACAACTTACTGAAAAAGATAAATGGTATAATCTTACATTTGTAAGTGTTGATTTTATTTGGCATGACATACAACAAAATAGATTGATTGTTGTTTTTCTTGATCATAAGGTAAATAATTTTTCCTTTTATATTCAACATTTAATATTTATACTTAATATTAAAATATATAAAATTTCTAATTTTCTAATTATTGTATGTTGTATTTATAGCGTAACAAAATTGCAGCTGTTGTTCCTGAACAACTTATAAACTTGTACAACAACCGTTTGTTACTTGGTGGTCTTTTTTCGCTAAATCTTTTTCAAATAGATGATTTTAATTATAATGAATATCCTAAATATAAAGGATACATTATTATTTGTAGCGGAAAAAAAAATTATCATAAACAAACACACAAAATTAGCCCCATTTTTAATCGCACCACCCAAAGACTTTATATTATATCCGTGGACACCAACCATACAATCTCTGTCTCATGACCGAAGAAACCAAAAGCTATTTGTAGGTAAATAGTATCACAGTTTGATTATTAATTATATTATTTTAACAAATGAATAATTTTTACCTACATAGCATTATATGTTTATTTGTGCAGATGTTCTTGGTCGAATAATATTTGGAGAAAGAAAATTTGGTTGTAGTCATTTTAAATTATTCCTACAAGATTACACGTTAGTATCTCTCTACTTTAATTTATTAATAATCGTTTTTCCAATTCCCAATCACATATATATATATATACCTATATATATACATATACATACATATATATATACATATATATGTATACATATATAATAATATTAATACATCCTCAACTTTTTTATGTTTATTTTCTTAATTTCAGTGGTCATATAATACAAATGTGTTTATATGACGATGCTGATACAAATTACTTACATGTTCGTAAAGCCATTTCAACAAAAAAAATTGCATATGCCTCTAATGTTAGATTGGTCCAGTTGACATCAGGTCATTATTGCCTATATGTTACCTTTCATTATGTCGAAACATATTATATATATTTCTATTAATGTTCAAGTAATATGTTTTATCTCACAGTTAAAATTTTGAAGTCGACTGAATTTACAAGATTTGTAATTGAACCGACCATTCCAGAAGCTCGGCATATTGGTGCTCCTTATCGATCCTGCAACCATTGTTCTTGTGCAACTTAATATTTAAATTTTTGCTTATACAACAACTCACACTTTATAATATTGTTTTGGATATTATTCAATCTTACTTGTCTAATTTTTTTGTTGGTCAATGTTACTCACATATTAAATAATGTAACGTCCCATTTATCATAGTTAAAAGGTAAACATCCTTATTATGCATTGTATTGTTACTAACTTTCCCAACACATGAAAATCTCTTTAATTTTATAAATTAATTACTCATAATTTATTAAACTACATGATATCTTTTCTATACCTTTCAAGTTTTAAACAAACATCTTCCTACTCTTCCTCCTTACTCTCACCAATTTAAGTTATTCAACTTATATCATCCATCAATGCTTTCAACATTCAACAATTTCAAGATATATATTTCAAAAATTCCACTACGACATATTGCAGCTTATATTATATAAATAAATAATTGTATGTTGTCGTATATGTTTTCATTTTATTAATATTACTGCTAACAATCTCAAACATATTATGTATGTCATCTAATCATCATAAATTACAAGCCTCAAATAAAGTTTTAAGAAAACTATATCTTAACTTATTTAAGATATATCAATTTTATATGATAATTGACAAATTAAATACAAGGTTTTCCAACATAAGAAAATCACAATAACTTTACAAACTATTTAAACATCATTTCTTAAAATAAAATAACAATTATTGTATACCTTACAAGTTCTTAAAAACATCTTCAAACTCATGCTCTTTATTCTCACCAATTTAAGTTCTTCATCTTATATCATCCATCAATTGTCTTCAAAATTAAATAATTTGATGATATATTTTTCAAAACTTTGACGGTAACTATTCCTTTTTACATTTTTTATAAAACAGGTACGTTCTCGCTTGCGTTTTCATTTAATTAATATTAGTGCTTACGATCTCAAACTATTATTTATGTCATTTGATTTTTTTTCGATACAATTACACTATTCAAAAAAATATTCTCAAAAGTATTTGTTAAATTCTATTTAAAATCCAAAAAAAAATTGTAATATTTGAAGAATTTTAATAACAACTTTCCTAACTTGTGAAAATCCCATTAATTACAAATTAACTACACATAATTTCTTAAAATACATGATAATTATTTATACCATAAAAGATGTACAAAAACATCTTCCTACTCATGCTCATTACTCTCACCAATTTAAGTTCTTCAACTTATATCATCCGTCAATTGCTTTCAACATTCAACCATCTTCAAAATATAAATCTCACAAAGACTACCTATTCAACTTTACACTTTATATAAAATAGGTACGTTATCGCTTTCGTTTTCATTTAAGTAATATTAGTGATTACGATATGAAATTATTATGTATCCCATTTTATTATTCATCATATCGATTACAATCCACATATAAATTTTTAACAACAGTGGTTGTTAACTATTCTTATAATAATATACGTTTTCACGTGAATGTAAACCCTTTTTTACCTTAAAGTTTTTTTATACATGTATATCATCCCATTTTTATGTAACTTGAAAATTATCAATTAAATGTTGTCATATTACACTTTTTTTATGTTGTAATTGAATTACATTATAGACAGGAATGAAATTATTTAAATTGTTTACTTAAAATCTTTTGTCTAAAAACACTCAAAATGTTCTAAAACTGGTTATGATTTTATGGAAACACATTTGTATAAATTTATGCTTTATGAAACTTGTCTGAATTATTAAATTAATGTAACGTCCTAAATATAAAATTTTATTCATAAACATCCTAATTCACCGTTCCTTTCAATTAATGTTCAATTTCCATTAATACTGTATGAAATGAAAAAGGAAGTTACCTAAAATACAAAAACACATTGATTTTACATTGTACAAACATAAAATTTATTAAAATAAATTAAACCTATTAATATATTTTGCAAGTAAGAAAATATAATCTTGCTTGACACATTCTCTTTATTGTATACTGAAATACTTCTTTATTATCATCATTGCCTACATCCATATAAATTTTGTTAAATACGTATGCAAGTGAACAGAAAATGACAAAAAGATTGAGCCACCGTATTTCACCGTCTCCATCGTCACATCCCGTAAATAATTTTCATCAAAGTAAGTAATTGATATTTACTTATATTACTATTAAATTTGCATTCATACAAGATTATAAACATGCTAACTCAATTTATGTTATTTTATTGCAGGTCAAATTGAGAGAACACCATTATCTGACATTTCAAATGGTAGTGTTAATGTTAAATACAAAAAATTGTGCTTTTTTGTTTATATAAATTATTCATAACACTATAAATTGCGAATTAGATATATATATGTAGAATAAATTATTGAAAATGAGATATACATGTACAATAAATACGTTTCTTGTATTATATACAATTTATTTATTCATATTCATTTTTTATTTTTGTTTATATATACAAGTTTCATATCACTATTAATTGCAAGTGAGATATGTATATGTACAAAAATTAATTACCAAAGATCCTTTATAACTTTTTACGAAAATAAAATACAACTTACTATATTTAATATAACTAATAACACGATTTATATTCAGTATTTTATGTCATATTATCATAAATGAATCCATAAATAATCTTACGTTTTTTAATATTAATCTTAGCTCAAAATTCCACTCATCATACATCTGCTGAAAGACGAAAGCTTAGAAAATTATATTTGGACAACAAAAGATTAGAAAAAATTTCTGCGTCGAACATAGAGAACATGGACTGTGAATCAATCATTCAACTGTCTTCCTCCACCCAATATCCTAACAATAAACAAATTTGTGACAGTAAGTTAATAATTCATTTGTTATCATTTTCATAATTTTATTTATAAAATTTATGAAAAAACAATTAAACATCATTTTTATTTTGTCTCTTTCTTATTCCAGCTCACTCACCAAGAATATCATTTTCAGACATTTCTAATGGTAAGTTTAAATTGATTCCCATAAAACCATTATACTTTATACACATTACCATGACTATATTACTTGTATATTATTTTAAAACAATATATTCACATGGACATATATAATATTTCATTTATATTAAAATAGATTAATCATAACTGTATGTAATACTTACACGTAATACATTATTCTTATTCTTTTCTTAAATATGTATTAGTATAAATAAACACACATATATACATACCAAATATTATACATATATACCATATATATATATATACACACACACCAAATCTCTCTATCTCTATATATATACACACACACACACATATATATATACACACACTTGTGTGAAAAAACATTTCATTCACAAATATAATTATCACATATATTCAATATTAAAAGTAATATAAACAAATACTATTCTTAAAAAATATCAAACCTCCCGTATATTATATTTTTGTTTTTGTATCATAATTATTCCACAAGTAATTACTTTTTTATAAACAATTATGTAGGTGCTCAAATATTCAATCAACATAACACTATTGAAAGGCGTAAACTTAGGAAATTACACTTGGATAAAAAAAACTGCAAAAGGTTACTACTTCAATATATTTTTCCAATAATTCACCATCCTCTTCGGTATGTACTTCCACTCCATCCAACATACCAACTTCAACACATCCATCTAACCCAAATGTTCATAACACAACATACACGTGTACGCATCCGTTGTATAATAAAACTCCAGGTCAGTTATTTATATGTTTTGTTTCTCAATGCTTCAATTTTCGAACATGATATTGTCCGTAATACGCCAACATACATTCAATTAATTTTTTTATATTTAATTAACCATATTATTTGCAGGATCTACTAACAATACCAATGTGAAATATGGTTCATCATCATCTACTAACATATATACTATTTCCTCTCCTATCCTGCCATCTACATATACATCATCAGGGACACAAATTTCTTCTCTAAGGAAATTATCATCAGGGAAACGTAACATATTAAGAAAGTCAAGGATATCATCTCCTATACCAATGTCAGATTTAACTATTGATGCAGAGGATGAACCGAACACACGTATTAAGGACCCATTTAAAGGAATATCTAAAGGTATTTTAAACATAATTTAATATTAAATTATTTGAAACTCATTTTCATACGATCGTTATTATTTTATTAACATATATATATATATATATATATATATATATGTGTGTGTTTGTGTATATACACACACACACACACATATATATATATATATATATATATATATATATATATATAATTATATATAAATTGAAATTCTTTCATTTATATGTTTTGTTGTCGTACTGATACCATTTATCCATTAGATTACTTAGATCATGGAGACCAAACACTCAAATGTGAGGTTTGTATGGCTAAACTTTGGAACCAAGAAGGAAAAAATCAAAGAAAACATAACGGTAGAAAATCTTATTTCTTATGTTGTTATTATGGAAAGGTTGAACTTCCGGATTACAAACAACCAAGGGACACTTATGAAAATCTTTTCCGTTGTATGGATTCTAAAAGCAAATATTTCATGAACAATATTAGACATTACAATTCTATGTTTTCTTTCACATCCATGGGAGGCAAGATTGATTCATCGATTAATAGAGGCAACGCTCCTTTTATATTCAGACTAAGTGGGCAGAACTATCACAGTATGGGTAGTCTTCTACCAGTTAGTGGATCAAGACCGAAGTTCTCTCAATTGTATATATATGACACTGAAAATGAATTGGTTAATAGAAAAATGTTATTTGGGTACGTTATACATCAATATATGTTGTTTATATCTTTTACAATAAATATTCATTAAATGTTTTATGTTTAATATGCATATTTATATCAGTGATTCATCCAAAAAAATTGCATCCGCTCAAGATGATCAAGATCTACAAATAATACAAGAACTAAAGTCTATGCTTGATTCGGATAACCAATTAGTTAAGATTTACAGGATGGTGAGAGATTCGTTCAACGACAATCCCCATGTCAACCTAAAGCTACGATTAATTGGTAAGAGGAACAAAGATGGTAGGACATATAATTTACCAACTGCTTCTGAGGTTGCAGCCTTGATCGTTGGTGACATTTCGGATTGTATCGATAGGCGTGATGTTATTGTTGAAACTCAAAATGGAATTCTTAGACGTATCAGTGAACTTCATCCTTCATACCATCCTTTGCAGTATCCATTGCTTTTTCCATATGGTGATGATGGTTATAGGGTTGACATTCTTCACAGAAACATTGGTACGTCAAACAGTAAAAAAAGGGAAAGGTTATCAATGAGAGAATTTTTTTCATATCGTGTCCAGGATCGTGTCAACAACGAGAGTGAAAGGTTAAACTTCATACGTACTCAACAAAAGGTTCTACGTAGTGAATCATACAATACTATTTGCAAAGAACGGGACAAAGGAGTTGAATCTATGGCTGATGTTGGTAAACGTGTTATCCTACCGTCATCTTTTACAGGTGGTGCTCGGTACATGATGCAAAATTATCTTGATGCTATGTCTCTGTGTAAATGGTATGGATATCCAGATTTCTTCATCACTATTACTTGTAACCCAAAATGGCCTGAAGTCAAAAGATTTCTCAACGACACGACATTGAAACCAGAAGATAGGCCCGACATACTTTGTCGGTTGTTTAGACTTAAACTTGATTCAATTATAAAAGATCTAAAGGATAAATCGGTATTCGGATTAGTTTCTGGAGGTATGCTTTCTAAAACCTTTTAAATTAATTATATATATATATATATATATACACACACACACACATCATATTACTGCTTGCATTGGAAATACATATATACTTTTATATTTAATATTTAATTTTACATTATGAATTATGAATTTATAATGATAAATTTTTTTTCTATCTAAACAGTTGTTTACACAGTTGAATTTAAAAAACGTGGACTGCCTCATGCCCATGTATGTATATTCATTAACAATCAACACAAGCTTTGTATGGTAGATGATATAGATAAATTTATTTCTGCTGAAATTCCTGACAAGAATGAAGATCCTGAATTATATGATCTGGTAACGGAATTTATGATACACGGTCCATGTGGTAATGCTAATCCAAAATGTCCTTGCATGGTAGATAAAAAATGCTCCAAAAATTATCCAAAGAATTTTAACGAAAGCACGTCTACTGATTCAAATGGTTTTCCGTTGTACAAAAGAAGAGATACTGGAAATTTTGTTGAAAAATCAGGTGTAAAGTTGGACAATAGGAGTGTCGTTGCGTATAACAAACACCTTCTAAAAAGATACCAAGCACATATTAATGTCGAATGGTGTAATCAAGCAGGATCAATAAAGTACTTATTCAAGTATATTAATAAAGGACCTGATAGGGCTACTGTTGCAGTTATTGATCCAAACGATGATACCGGCCATGATAACAATGTTGATGAGATCAAAGAATACTATGATTGTAGATATATATCTGCATGTGAGGCTTCATGGAGAATTTTTGGTTTTGATGTACATTACCGTTATCCATCTGTTGTCAGATTGCCTTTCCATTTGCCAACCCAACAACAAATCGTGTACGGTGTTGATGATGATATAAACAACGTACTAACGAACCCATCCGTTGGATGTACAATGTTTTTATCTTGGATGGGACTAAATCGTTCGGACCACGAGGCACGTAAGTTAACATATGTCGAATTTCCTACTAAATTTGTATGGAAAGCTGACCAAAAATGTTGGGCTCCAAGAAAACAAGGCTTTTCAATTGGTAGAATTCACTTAGTATCTCCTTCTCTTGGTGAGGCCTATTACTTACACATTCTTCTTAACAAAGTGAAAGGACCCAAGTTGTTTGATGATATTAAAACAGTTAACGGAGAAATATTTTCAACATTTCGAGATGCATGTTATGCACTTGGTCTTTTAGATGATGATGCAGAATATATTGATGCAATTAAAGAGGCGAGTCATTCTGGATCTGGTTTTTATGTTTGTACTTTGTTTTCAACAATGTTGTTATCAAATTCTTTAGCAAGGCCGGATTATGTATGGAATAGTACGTGGGAATACTTATCAAATGGAATTCTTTATAAGCAACAAAAGATCTTGAGGTTACCTGGTATTATTTAACATCTATGAACCTTTTTATCTATTAAAAAACATATACAATTGTTTATATATTTACTTTACAAAATGAATTTGTTACATAATACCTTTTATACTTTTGTTAACTTATTTTACTTGTCAATAATTTTTGACATTGTCTATTACTGTATTACAGGTTTGTCGCTATCTGAGAATCACATCAAAAACCTTACATTGTTTGAGATCGAAAAGTATTTGTTACGGAACAATTCAACACTAAGGTCATTTACAAGTATGCCTTAGTTTGTCTTCTTCGAATAATCGCTTAATTAGCGAGGAGTTATTGTATGATGTTGCAAAGGAGATGAGTGAATTTGAAAAGCTCCTTAATTCTTTAACCGATGAACAACGACTGGTTATAATGAAATCATGACTGCTGTTGAAATAAATAAAGGAGGGGTTTTTTTGTTTACGGATATGGCGGAACCGGTAAAACATTTTTATGGAGAACATTGGCGACAGCAATAAGGTCTAAAGGTGAGATTGTATTAAACGTAGCATCTAGCAGAATAGCATCTTTGTTGCTTACAGGAGGTCGTACTACACACTCAAGATTCCACATTCCATTGAATGTAAACGAGGATTCAGTTTGCCATATAAAACCAATAGTGAAGTTGCTCATCTACTAAAGCAAACTAAATTAATTATTTGGGATGAAGTGCCCATGACTCACAAGCATGCTTTTGAAGCGTTAGAGAGGACGATGAATGATGTATTAACTAAAGATACCTCTCGACCTTCAGATATGTTACTTGGTGGTAAAGTTTTGGTTTTTGGTGGTGATTTTAGACAAATTTTACCTGTTGTTCCAAACGGTACTCGACAGCAGATTGTAAATGCATCATTAAGCTCATCATACATTTAGGATAAATGCAAGTTACTTACTTTAACAAAAAACATGAGACTAAAAGCAGGCACAGAAGATGATGACAATGAACGAATCAAAGAATTTGCTAGATGGCTAATTGATATCGGAGAGGGTAACGTTGGTGGTTATAACGATGGTGAGGCTGCTATTACTATACCAAATGACCTCCTCATACATGATGATGTCGATCCTTATCAAGTCTGATTCATTTTGTCTACCCATCAATGTTATTGAAATACAAAGACAAAGATTATTTTCGTGACAGAGCAATTCTAGCACCTAAAAACGAAGTCGTTCATGAAATTAATGATCGTTTGCTTTCACTTTTTCCCGGTGATGAGGTAGAGTATCTTAGTTCGGATAGCATATGTCAAACAGAACATTTTAATATTATGTCACAACAAGATTTATATTCACCGGATTTTTTAAATGGACTTAAGATATCCGGGTTACCAAATCACAGGTTAGTATTGAAAGTTGGTGTTCCAGTCATGCTTCTACGTAATATTGACCAGCAAAATGGTCTTTGCAATGGTACTCGGCTGCAAATTGTTTCTTTAGGAAAACGGGTTATTGAAGCAGAGATAATATCAAGAAGTAATATTGGTTGCAGAACATTTATTCCAAGAATAAATCTCGTGCCATCTGGTAAAAAAATTCCTTTCAAGTTTCAAAGAAGACAATTTCCACTTACATTTTGCTTTGCAATGACGATTAACAAGAGTCAGGGACAATCGTTGTCAAGAGTAGGTTTGTATCTTAAAGAACCTGTTTTCACTCATGGCCAGTTATACGTTGCTTTGTCAAGGGTGAAGACGAAAGACGGGATTAAATTATTAATCTTAGATCAAAATGGTAACACTACCAACGAAACACAAAACATTGTATACAAAGAAGTGTTCAGAAATCTATGAGAAACTTTAGTTTGTACGTCTGCTCTTTTAAATTAATGTTTTGAATTTGCAACTTATTGGTCTTAATTTTTATTACTCTTAATAAGTAATCAATTTTAAATAACATTGTAATTGTTTAAACCGCCCGTGTAGTACACGGGCTCTAACCTAGTATACCATATAATAAATGGTTTAATAGGTTTAATCGAATAACTAACCAAATAAGTGTTTTGAATGGTTTAGTTAGGTTTGTTTAGATCTACTTCCAATTCTAAAAGATATTATTACCTGTGTTATTGAAAGTTTTTTTCTAACTTCAGGATATTCTTGTATTAAATTGTTACAATTTCTTTTATTTACAGGTATGTTTTCATTACGTTATATCAAAAAGTTGTTTTGAAACTCATTTAAACAAACAAAAAACTCTTTTTCTATAACTATTTTTTCCTTGGTAAAATACAAGAAGTTTTAATTGTTTTCTTAATGGAGAGTATGATAAGTAATAAATAGTGATAGTATATAATCTAACTTTTTTTTACTTTTTTACAGCAATAAATTATATATATTAATAACCTTGACTTCCAGCAAATGACTAGAAGAAAAGAGGAGAAATTACACCATACAATTACACCATATATCATAAAATCAAAACGCCCTAAAAATAGACTACCCAACACTTTGACATGTAATGCCTATAAAACTCGAGTGGTGTGAATATGGATCAG
Source organism: Flaveria trinervia (assembly GCA_025506515.1). Taxonomy (NCBI): domain Eukaryota; kingdom Viridiplantae; phylum Streptophyta; class Magnoliopsida; order Asterales; family Asteraceae; genus Flaveria; species Flaveria trinervia. The sequence goes on along the minus strand of CM046444.1, from coordinate 116,992,553 downwards.
ATAATTCATATCCTTCAATAAATTTTTCATGTAGACCTAAGATCAGTCACAGCTCGTTTTTTATTTTTTTTAAGTGGGTGTCCTATATTATAATGAATGGTTGTCAGTGGTTATATAAATGAGATAAAGAATTTATGAAGGTTTTACTTTGTATCCCCATATATGAATAAATACAATACAACCTTTATAATTTTTTAATATTTTTTAAAGGGATTACAAGTGAATAAGAGATAAAATATAATGATAAAGGTAGGAAAAAATATGGAGAATCATATATTTCCCCTACAAACATCATCAATTATATATGTACTCAACTTAAAATTTTAATTACATATATCCGCTTATAAAACTTAATTAATTACATATATACCCAAATTAAATGTTTAATTACATATATCCCCTTTTAAAACTTAGTAAATTACATATATACCTGTACTAAAAGTTTAATTACATATATCCATTTTATTAAATATAAATATTACATATTTATACATTTGATTAGTTTATTAAAAATAACTTATATAACTAGTATTTTATTCTTATTTTTAATAAACTATAAATTGTGTTTTTTTTATTTTTACTAGCCTTTCGAGTTTTGATTATTTTACTAATATATATATACACACTAACGTTTTTATGTTTATTTTTTTAACTTTTGATGCTAATTTTTTAGGTTCATATATGAGAGGCTTTTAGTCTCGTTATGTAACATGATCCGCACACCCAATTTTATGTTGCATAATAAGACTAGAAGTGTTTTCATGTATTACAAAAAATTAGCATAAAAAGGTAATTAGCATAAGGTAAGAAGACAATAATAACATAAAAACCTTTAGTATAGATATATTAATAAGTAATCAAAACTCGAAAAACAAGTAAAGAAGAACAAAATAAGTTTATAATTTAATAAAATTAAGAGTAAAATACTATTTATAAAAGTTGTTTTAATTAAAGTAATAAAATTGGTAAATATGTAATATTAATGTTTAATTAAACATATATATGTAATTAAACTTTTAGTTTGAGTATATATGTAATTTAATATGTTTTAAAAGGGATATATGCAATTAAACTTTTAATTTGGGTATATATATAATTAACTAAGTTTTACAAGGGATATATGTAATTAAAAGTTTAAGTTGGATATATATAATTAATGAAGTTTACAGGGGGATATATGTAATCTTTCTGAAAAAATATTATTAATTAGAAAATAGAATGAAAAAAATAGTAGTTTTTAATGTAATTATAAGTATGGTGATAAACGATGGATTGTGAATTCTTTAAAGATAAGAGATCCTAAAAAGACCATAATATTATGTGAAAACTAAAGAAAACCAATGGATGAGTCATATAACTTATAAATTTTTTATCACTACCCTTTATATATGTGTGTATGTATATATAATAAAGGGTGTGGGTCAAATGAAAAACCATAACATGGTTTTACATATACGTTACAGATAGGTTACGTATACATAACCATTTCTATTTGACATAGTGTTACGTATACGTAAAACTCTTCATTCTTGTATTTATGTTCCATATATGTAAACAAATACTTAAATACTCTTTTAATAATTAAAATAACATAAAATTTATGAATAATGTTATTAGGTTCCATGATTTTCTTTAATTTTCACATAACTATTAGTTTTCTTAAGAACTATCCTCGTGCTTTAAATTCCGATAATTCAAAAAACTTATTTATTTGTCGTCCCTCTATCCACACCGCCGTCAACCTCAACGTCGGCTATTAGTCTGAACCGACTACCAAAATGCTTTAATGTGGTTTCCGGTTTGACTAAATATACTGGGCCCATATCTGAGCATTACAGCTCAGCGGTACACGATGGCCCACAACTGAAGCATCAGTCCACTAATTGAATATTTTAACGTAGTAGACATTAAACATTATTAAACTACAACTAGTGTAAAAATAAATCACTATGCAAAAATATCAGAATTTAAGTCATGATAAATATAAAATGTTGTAGTTTAGTAGTCGAGTGAATTGACGTAGTAGTTTAGTAGCAAAAGTAAATATATGTGTAAGTCGTTTTAAAGAAATCAAACATTACAAAGTTAAATTTTTTATTTTTAAGCTGTTTGAAAATAGTTTAGAAGCAATGTTTAATGTTTAACAAGAAGCTTTCATTATAGAATCAACTTTAGAAAATAGAAAATTATAAATAGACGTATAATAATTTTAGTAGAACTTGTGAACAATAAAAAGTATTTAGCTACATAAAAGAGGTACTTATGTCATATGTGACCTTTTAATGTATCACATTGCAAACAATAAATCAAAGTACTATAAAAAGGTTTTATATCGCAAATTAGTTTTAATCATGAGTTATTATGACAATTAACCACCATATATAATAACAAAGAGTATAACTCATAGCAACTAGAGCTCATGTAATCTCTTATCCAAAATATGTTATGTTAGGTTTAAGTCTCGTAGATTTAAGTGTGAAGTAGAGTACAATTAAATGTTCTTATAAAACCACAAGGGGGTCTAGTACAAATTTTAATAAATTTATTGATTATATGTTCGAACTCAGAGTAGGAGATTCGTAAAACAAATAATGCTAAACTGCATATACAATTACACAAACAACAACAAATCAAACTCACAAATCAAATCAATGCAACAAATCATCACAATCTTTCAAAACAGATGCACTAATTCACCCCAAATCATAACCCTAACTTTACAGATCTCAATTCGAACCCCCAACCACCAAACAATCACTCAACAGCAATACAGATCAGTCAATTCATCCAAACAATCAGAACTCCCGTTAAAATCATCATTCTCGATCATCCACAACAGATGATCGAAAAGCACAACCTCACAATTGACAATCAACACATCATCATCACCAATCGTCTTCGATTTCTCAAGCAGAGCATTAACCAGAGGATGACTCAAGTATTTTGAACTGATTACGTACCGTTTCCTCGTGCTTCCGACGAACACCGGCTCCTGTGGCTCTTCTTCTCCACCGTCGTCTTCTCCGTCGCCGGAGACGCCGTAGACGGAGATTGCGTTTGTGTTCCAGATGATTCCTCCGGCGGAAACTCCGGCGTGATGATGTCTACTTGATTTAGATCCGATGCTTGTGGATGATAATTGTTTCGATAACGATTTGCATTTTCTTAAGATCACGTTGATCTTCTTCATTGTTGAATTGATTTGAGGTTTATGGGATGAACGGAGGTATGTGTGTGTATATATACTGTTGAATGAAATAGCAGAGGAGAGGTCAATGTGTGATTACGGAGAAGTTGGAGGGGGTGATATGGGTATTTTCCGGAGTTGGGGGTTTTATTTGGAAATTGTAAATTTGTAACCAATGTGTACTTAATGTTGTGTTACATTATGTGTTTTTTTGTTATTTCGAATAGACTTAAAGGGTATTTATGTCTTTTTGAATTTATGTGTGTTTTGCCAACCGACAAGTTTGTTTTAGTAGAAGTCTAGAACTCTCGTAAATGAAGGCAGAATTTTACTTTTTGTTTAGTGTTATATTGTTTTATGTGGTGATATAGTTTTGTGAAAAAGATGTATGATTGAAAGTTTGAGGATTGAAATACATTAGAGTAACTTTTGGTTTTATGGTCAATTTATGTTGCGTGTTTGATGGTTTGTTTTATATAACACTAGTTTTAGTAAACTCGTATATTACACGAGTTGAATAAATAAAATTAATATAATAAAACTTATTAATTATAAAATAATATTATAAGATATGATATGATTGAAATTACGTATGAGAAATGACTATAACTAATAAAACAGTGATATCAACTTTTTAAAATATTGTTTTAAATTTTTTTCGAAAAAAATAATAAACATTTTGTTATAAAACAAACGAAAATTTTGAATCCCCAACCCTTGAGTGTCATCCACTTCATCTCCTCTCCCTCGACGGGCTGTGAACATGACGTGCTTGCTGTCGAGCCAAACGATTATTGGCAATGCAAATGAAAAGCCTTTGTGAACATGATGCGCTTCCTCAAAAAATTCCCATCAACGAACATATATTCTAAATTAATTTGTCGTTTAGTCCGGTTCATCTATCCTAATTCCTTGAGTTAGGGATCAAATTATGGGAGATAGGTTCCTTGTAATGCAAGGGCTTGCTAAAGGAACCTCTTTTCTTCTCATATGTACAAAGTGCTATAAAATTCTCAACAATTCGAGGCATGGTGTTAGCTAGAAGTGTAGAAATTGGTTTTCTCTGATGTAATCAAACTGGGTTTTCTTTCAACCCGTTCATTTTTCAAGTCGGTTTTTGTAACTGGATACTTGAACCTTTCAAACTTGTTAGGACCGGTTTTGAAACCGGTTTTTTTCTAGTTTAATCATTTTTTTCCTTTGAACTGGGTTTAAAACTGGTTTGGGTGTCGGCCTATCAAATCCATATACAAACCAGTGGTTCAAATCGAGCGGAGAACCGTTTTGGTCAAAATCGGGTTAGTTTTTTCATTGGTTTTTTTTTCGAATCAATTTTTTTTGCCCACCTATGGTGTTAGCAAACAATAGAGTATAAGCACAAAAATTTAACAGATTTTTAAACGTTAGTAAAAAATGACAGAGAAGTACCTGTGAGCATAATTAGTTAAGTATATGTAGTCTCTAAAAGGAAATTATTATTTTAAAACATGATGAGTAAATTACAAATTTTGTTATATAACTATACCTAAACTTATGTATTTTGTCATTTAACTTTGATAAGTACACTGAATGTTCTTTATTTGAAAACGTATCACGTTTTATATCATTTCTACTACAAAAGTTAAATTTTTAGTTAGCTTTATGTAAAATACCATTTTACCCTTATCCTTTAAAAAATGAAATCCGTAATTTTCACTAATCTTTTATTTTTTTCTTTTTGTTTTATTTTATTTACTTTACTTTTCTTTAATTTTTTTCTCTTTTCTAATCATTTTTATTTTTCTAAACTTATTTTTGTTAAATGATCATTTTGCACTTAACCCTTAAAATGACGAAATGTGTTATTATTAATTTTTTTTCTTTCTTTATGTTTTCTAATTTTATTTTCTTTACTTTTATTTATTTTAGCCACTTTTGTTTAAAAAACCTTCATAAATATTAGTAATAATTTAGTTTTCTTTTTTATATTAATTTTATTTATAGATTTTTAATTTTTTTTACAATTTTATTTTTATTTGTTCACTTTGTTAATTACCTTTGTAATAAAAATTAGAAATTAGACAATTCGATATTAACCTTTTTGTACAAGAATTTTTTATCGTTTCAAATTATTTGGTTAAAGGTTTATATTTGAAACCAGTTGGAGAAAGTTGTAAGATTTTGATTTATGATATGAGTTTTTAATTTTCCGTATTCAATCAAATGGTTTGTTTTTAAATATAAGTATAGTGTGATAGCTCGTAACTTTAATTTAAAATAAAATATACTAAAATGTTTCTAAACAACTACTCAAAGTTTTTAAATAAACAAATCATTTAAAGTTTCTTTAAATAAACACAGTTTTATTTACGGTTTTATTTAAACTGTTAATTATTCTTTTTCATCAATGCCAATCAAGATCAGAATACTTAAAATTAAAACAAAATAGAACCAAACAATTACTAAGAGTTTTGCTTTGGTTTGATTTTACGATTAAGCTTATTGAACATTTATAGTAAAAACACTTAAATATTTCATGTATTAATCAAAGCTTAATTATATGTATAGCTTAACTTAGAATAATTATAACCAAATAAAATATAAATAGTCACATGCTAAAATCATATGGTCTCTTATAGGTTTCTAATATAAATTGTAAGGCAAACTGTATAACACAGTTGAAAATTATTATACCAAAAGAGTAATAAAAAAGCGACGGTGAAACAAAATCGATTACTAGTTTAAATTTTATAATATAAAAAAATATTTTGAGCGATCCAATTTGTTATCATACGATTAGAAAAGGTAGATAACTAATTTTTTAAAACAAAAAAAATATAAAAATTAAAAATCTATAGATAAAAGTAATTTTATATAAAAATATTGAATAATTAAGTTATAATAATCCAGATAAGTTTATAAAATAAAAGGTGATTAGAAAAGATAAAATAAATAAAATAAAAACAAAATAAAAAGTAAAATATTAATAAAAATTGTAGATTCATCATTTAAGGGGTAATAGCAATATGATCCATTAACAGAACAGTAACATAAAAAATTAACTTTAGCCAGTAAAAATAACATAAATCGTAATAAATTTTTAAATAAAAAACGTTCAGTGTACTTATTAAAATTAAAAACAAGATTCATAATTTTAAAAATATTTAAATGACAAAATTTATAATTGCTGTAACGTCACCTTATGTCATTTACAACTCATATAACTTCCTTTTTAAATTTAAAAAGAGGTGAGAATAACATGCACACCAAGTAATTAATAAATACTAGACCACAAACCCTCAATAAGAAATATCGGGCTTTTTAAGTAATGAATTTGTCCGCAAAGGAACAAAACAAATACGGACTTTAGCATGTTTGTATTTGTTTATTTAATTTTAACCGAACACGAGCATGAACATATAATCGTACAAAATTTGTTGTTCACGTTCGTTCATTAAGTAAATGGAAATATTTGTTTTCATTTATTAAAAAAACTAAACAAGCAGTTCACGAATGTAAATAATTGAACATATATACATATTAAATTTTGTTTCAATACATGAACACAAACAATCGAAGCAAACGAACATAAACAAATGTAAATAAACGAAAATATATGAATTACATTAAAGAATGCTCACATAAATGACAAACAAAACATGTGTTCATATTCGCTAACAAACCTAATAATGAATGGTGAAACGTTAGATTATTCGATTATTGTAACTACCTGAAAACTAATCATTGTTCATGAAAATAAATTAGATAGTTGAAATATATATAAATGGTGACCATACTAGAAACCATATATACTAGAGTTAATTTCATTATTAATAAATATGATATATGAATTAACATAAACGATTGTATAAAAATCAAATCTCCACAACAAAAATAAAAATAATTGATAAAGCAACCAGGTGCACGAGCCTCTTGTATGTGTCGGTTCAAAGGGTGTCAAATAACTTGAGTCTTATATATGTATAATTGACCTTGAATATCTATAAGATATCGTTTTCATGACACAAACCTTGACCTTCTGGTCATACGATAGTAACCTTATTGTGCTTCATGGTCCGCACCTACTACAATATCTCTGAACATGACTGTAATCGGGCTTAGGGAAGTTTATGATAAAAACTTGGCCTAACAAAAAACAAATAACACTACAAGGAACTACGAGATTAAGCACACCACATGAGGCATAAATAAAACGCTTTATTGTTGCTCATTTATTCACCACAATCACATTTCACTACATATATATTTTCTTTTTGTCAATTATATGCATTTTTAATGGTAACCTAATATACTTTTAGTAATATATTATTGAGTAAATTACCATATCCTTGATATTTGTTCATTTTAATCATTTGTATCCTTTTAGTTTCAAAATTGTCATCTGCCCCCTAACGTTTCATTTTTATATCCATTTGTATCCAAATCTTTAACACCGATAGTTATTCCATTAATTCTTTTATGAAAAGACTATAATGTCCCTAAGAATTAAAAATAAAAATAAAAAAAATTATAGGACCCCACATCTTCTTCTTCTTCTTTGACCACCATAAACACACACCTAGTTTCTCTCTATCAAACATAAACACAACCCACTCCATCAAGTAACACCACCACCCACGTCTTCTTCTTCTTGTCTACATCCACAAGTCCACCACCACCCGCCACCTATTGATGCTACTACCAACACCTTCTTCTTCTTATTTTCTAACCCATCAAGAACGGCGTCGGAGCATCTCAAACGGGGCGCTTGCCGGAATTTCAACTCCGATCAAAGCCCAAAACCAATTTCATCGATTTCACCTACCGGAATTGTTACTTTATCATCTCCGACGTCGTCTTCTTAGCCTCAATTGCAGCAAACCCACCGGAGACGTGGTGGTTCTAGCAAGCGGAGTCGCCAGATCGACGGTGGTGGTGGTGGTGGTGCGAACAAGTTGTGGCGGCGGTGACGGGGCTGTTGTGGTCGTGACCAAGTGGTTGTGGCGGTGGTGACGGGGCTGTTGTGGTGGTGATCGAGTGGTTGTGGCGATGTGATAGGGTTGTTGTGGTGGCGACCGGGTGGTTGTGTTGGCGGCGGGGTGGTTGTGGTGGTGGTGATGGGGATGTCATGGTGATGACCGGGTGGTTGTGGTGGTGTGATGGGGATGTCATGGTGATGACCGGGTGGTTGTGGTGGTGGTGATGAGGGTGGTTGTGGTGGTGGTGATGGGGGTGGTTGTGGTGGTGATTTGACGAAGATGATGTTGGTGGATGGAACCCACAAGGTTTTTTATGCGTGTTTTAATTTTAAGGGTAGTTTTATCATTTTAATAATAATTTTAACAGAAACATTAACAGTGTTACTCACTTGAACTCAAATGGAGATAAAAATAAAACGTATAGACTCAAATGAAGATAGCATTAAACGTCAGGGGCCGGATGACAATTTTGAAACCATAGGGATGCAAGTGGTTAAAATGAACAAACGTCAGGGATGCAATTGATAATTTACTCTATATTATTGTTAATTCGGAACTTAAAACCCTCACCTCATAGAAGAGACATTATTTTACGCATCGAAAAGATACACCAAAAATGATTATATCATAACTAGGTTAGTACTCCGTGTATTACACAGGTTGAATAAATAAAATATTAAATAATTAGTAATGAAAAATTATTAATTATAGTATAATATTTTGAAATATAATATGATTAAAATTACATATAAGTAAGGAGTATAAGTAATAAAATCATGATATTATTTTCTTTGAACTTTTGTTTTAAATTTTTTAATCTAAGAAAAACAAGTTCGTTCTAAATCAAAACGTTTTAAAAAGTGTCATTTTCAAAATTCTCTTATTATAAATTTGAATTTTAAATTTTTATGGTTCATAAAAAAATTAATTTCTAAAACACTGCTTTTGAAAATTTTGTATTTTAAAAAATGTTTAATAATTTAAAAATTACTTATTTTATACAAAAGATTGTTTCTTTAGAAATTACAATCATAAAAAGAACTATTTCTTAATAAATTAAAAACTATTTTAATCTCAAAAAGAATTAAATAATATATTTTGTAGTTAATGTAATATTTAACATGAGAGATAAACGAGAAATAAAACAAGTGATGACTCATAATTTTTTTTTATTAGAGTAGATAAATAGAATAAATTCGGTGTATCATGTATGTATACTTCCGTGATAATGCATACCCTATGTAAGTTTTATAATCCATATAAAGAATAATGGGACCACAAATCGAAACGAAAGATTGAGCATATGGGTGCTATAATGAGGCTCAAATCTCATGAAAGAAATAGATAAAAGGCTAGATATGTGGAAATAATATTAAATCTTCAAATAGTAGACGTTTACAAAAACCTTTTATTTACAAAATAGATTTAGAAATAAATAACTCTATGATTCCTTTTGGGCATATAGTACTCAATTAATAGAAAAATCAGAAAAAAGATTTAAAATATATATGTGATGTGCTAAATAAAATAGAAGTTTGTTTACATACAAAAGATGGCAAAAAAGTAATAAAATTTACAATACACACAAGTCATAAGCATGATTTAGATTTAAACACACTGATTCTCACACTTGTTATGAAATAATCTTATTGCACGCTTACGATGACACCACTTGAGTTTGTAGATAATTGATAAAAGTCAAATACTCTTTAAAGACTACTTAGTTTCAAATCTAATTAAAAAATAACTTTAAAGGGTCCCAAAATGGTTGTTCAAATAATAAACTTAGGAGAAAACATTGTCCTCAACCTGTTTAAGTTAGTAATGTAAATATAATGGATAAAAAAAGATAAAATAAACAAAAACATAAATAAAAGGTTGATGAAGGAGGGGCAAGGCTAAAGGCTTGGTAGTTTAAACAAGCTTTAAAGTAGTTGACCCATAAAATTATAATTCTTACTTAGAAAGAACCAAGGTCTAAAACTTGTTAGCCGGTGACAATATGCCTAGTGATATAAATGCCAATAATTGTTTATCAAAGAACACTAAGTTACAACCCTTAGGATCCCACAATTATATAGATTGATTTTACATAGTTGTGTTTTTTTTGCTTTGGTTGCACAATCTTTTATGAATGATCTATATATGTATTCTAGAATTAGTTATACATGTAATCTCGCATAGTGGTCATGACTATGTAATAGATTGGTCAAATAGTCAGTTTTTGTTAGGGGCATTCTTTTACATGATATAGCATGTTTTGTCGTCATTTTTATTGCATTTCATGCATTAATCTCATACATATTATACCTTTTTGTGAAATACTTATTCGTGGTGAAATGAAATCTATTTTGAGCTAAGTTGTTTTTAGCTCTTTATTATAAGCAGGTATTACTAAGAGCATTAAAGATTCTGGATGATAAAAGAAGCTTGAAACTTGGTTTTTTGGATTTTGCTATTGAGTTAGATTGTTAGAGAAATTAATCACGTTATTTATAATTCTAGTAAAGTTCTTTTAGATTTAAAACTCTAATACAATTGTAATTCTTTATAATAAGAACAAATAATGGTTTTTGTTTGTAGATGAACTCAATTCCATTGTAGATTCTACAATACAGTTAGGCATTTTAAATAAATAACATAAATGTTTATTATAATTGTCATTTCAATCATTAAATATTGTTTATTAAATTTGTAATTTCAATCATCACAACATGCACACTAAGATTATAATGGATAAAACCTAGACTAACATGTTCTCTTTAATCAATAAACTACATTTTATTAAAAACATAGATGGAGGGGATGTTAGAATGACCAAACGTCTTGTTTTTATACAATTCCTTCAAATTGCGTCAAATAAATGATGATCATAAAGTTGAATCTTCACACAAGGTTATCAATATGTTGGATGAGCTTTTTACGTGAATTATTTTTCATTATATTTCATGCATAAGGTAGTAATTTTTTTATAATCAACATGCCCCCTCCCCATGAAAAAAAAGAAAAAAAATAAAGAAAATGTAACAATCCAAATAAACCATACCAAAATATTCCGTTTTGTCTCCGATGGGTTATCTGTCTGGGAACTCAGGGTTCTATTTCCGCTAAATGAGTTACTCACACAAGCAACTCACATCTTGATAAAGAAGATTTCCACCCCTTATAAGAAAGGTTTCATGAATTGCTCGCCCAAACAAAACATATCTTGTAGAGAAGATCTCTGCCTTTTATAAAGAATGTTTCATTCTCCTATTCAGCCAATGTGAAACTTACAAAAACAGTGTTATTTTATATAAGCAACAATCGTGTATGTACTTGAATGTTGTTGTTATAATATGATAGTTTGTATTCAAGAGAACACGAACTCTAATTATAGTCTTACAAATCTTTGTGTGTTAAAATATGATCATCTTTATTGTTGATTATTATAGTTTTATTGGATTCAACATCCAATAATATTATACTTACATAACATTTCTAGCTTATAAAATATAAGTTTGTATAAACAAATTCACATAACCGTGTATGGTTCTAGCTAGTTTATGTTGCTTTTTTTCTTCTCAAAAGTTACTTCTAGTCGTTAGGTTGGGTTGTTTCCAGAATAGCTAGTGTATCCGTGAGCCGTTTGCTTGACTTTATCCTTGGTTGAATTAACCATTGTTGGTTACTTTGCTGGTGTTATTTACTGATTTCTGGTGGTTATATTGAATAATTATTTTTATAAATAGAATTAAATTTTTTATAGCAATAGCCCTAACAATCACTGTTACATCCATATTTAATTAAATTATGATTTAAATTATATATTGATCAGTTGTTAGTTTCAAATACCAAGTTATTTTTCAAATGTACATTTTAGATTGTCGGATTAAAATTTTAGGATATTAATATGCTGAGTTTGGTACTATTACAAGAAAATGAAATACCAACGGGGAATCTGACTGGTGACTTTGTTGGTCAATGGTCTGTATCCTACATGGTCCCTTCATGTCCTTATTGGTATTTTAGTTTAGAGTAAATTATATAAATGATTTATTATATATAGATTTATTAACTTTCACTAATTGTTCCAATATCTTAACATTGTCCACACAAACACTCCATAATATAGATGTGTGCTAATTAAAGTGGTTTGATCTCCTTTTTAAAATGACGTTTTACCGGTCATTTTTAACTGAGCACTTAATCCATGTGATGTGTAGCAAGCCCTTGAGAGGCATGATTAACAAAAAACTGACTGTCATGTAGATGTCACATAGGTGAGATGAGTGCGAGTGAAAAATATGTGTTATCGGGCTTAATCATCAACTGGATGAGTGAAAAAATATATGGTGTGGATTATTTTTATATTGTTTGAATATTAGAAAAAAAAGAGAAGAAAAAACGATTTCTCTATCTCTCACGTTGTGACCATGGTTGCTTTCTTTGTGTCAAGCCCCACTCATGTACGTCCAGTGTGTCATCGTTGGAGCAATGTAAGGAGGCACGTTTAGAGGTTGGTCAGCCCTGACAAACCCCACAACACATAGCCTTATATAAAATCTTCTCTCATTTTTTCTCATCTACTGCTCTGTTCACGATCAGTTATAAAAGGTTTTTAATTCAAACCGTTATTATTAGAAATCAAAACTAGAACCAAGAGTTGGAAATTTGTTTTTTTCTCTTAAAACTTAAAATTTTTCATATTTTCTTAAATCATGACCGAAGAGCATTGTAAATAATATGCTTTTTAAGGCATTTTTACCACTCATTTAGAGAGAATACATGAAATTCCCTTAAAAATAAAACCAAACCGAATCAAGCCAAACTGTAACTAGCGAAGGAACAGTTGACTTTGGTCTGATTTTTTGTTTGGGCTTATCGGACTTTTAATTAAAAACACATAAACACAATCAGTATAAATAAAGGTTAACTTTTTAATCTTAAAATATGAGTGACTCCTCATATTGTGTTGTTATGCAACACCCAATTATATGTTCAGTCTAAACTAAAATAATTAAAAGTCCAAGTAAATCATGAAAAGTTGCATAAGCGGCAATTATATGAGATTGTTTGATTTTTCCGACTGCTATTTAGTATGCCAAACTCTATGGTGTTATTTTTAAAATTTCTTAACCAACTAATCAAAAAAGGTTTAAAAACCAACCACGGTTGGGAGGTTTCATGATTTCAAACCGAACCATAAACACTCGGTAAGACTCCCACATGCTTCTGCCACTGACCGCGTAACCATCGACCGCCATCTAACCGCCTCCCTCCAACGATGACTACTACGAACTTCAAGTGGAAAGAATGATTGTATGTAAGGCTTAGAGTTTACAAGTGTAAGAGCATGGCAATTATAAGCAACATGAGATAAAACTGGAGTATGAAAAGTGAATTTTATAAGTCAACTTAACAACAAAGAACGAAATTTAGAGGAATGTAATTAAATATAACAAATCAAAGTAATTGTAAACAATAATCAAAGTAGCAAAACAAATCAAACAAGAAGAAGAAAATATGTTTTTGTACATTACCGGAAACTATGTTAAAAAACAATGTGCGGTCTCTAGTGGTCTTAGTTTTAATAATTGCAGATTTGCTGATAAATAAAATTTAATTCTTAAGAAAAGAATTTATATTACGAAGTCTTAATTCTTTGTGTGCTAAAGTTGATGTAATGAATAAAACTTGAACGGTTAAATAAATAAAAGGTGAAGATATACACGTGTAACTTTCGGATAGTACAACTTAAATAATCAACAACAGCACACAAACACTGAACATTAGATGTTCAACGTGTAAGTTTTATTATATCTCGTATACAACATTAAGATTAAATTTTGAAAAATAAAAATTAAAAATATTGAGGTCTCAGGCTAAACATATATTAAGTATAAACTTTCTAGGTTACATCAATGTAGGGAATAAAAAATATCAAAAATGATATTTTATATCTTGGTATAACATTCAAGAGCAAAAATGAAGACTTGAATACATAGACGAATTAATGTCCAGAATTCACTATAGTTTTAACAAGGAAACGTTGGATATGTTTCCAACTATATCATATAAGCAAATCCTAACAATAATTTAAGATGTTAGAAGTTGTTATTGGATTCATTAAGCTATCAAACACAGATGTGGGTAGTTTATGAAAGATCTTATTCTCTACTAATCTTAGAATGACTGCACTCTCTATGTACTAGACCCGCGAATAACTTGTAATGCTTGGGTATTCTCTTTGTAAATGAAATTGTTAATAAATCGAGTATCGTTCAACTTTTAAGATTTCAATATATGATTGTGTTCTCAGGGCATGTTTATATTTTTGCTATAAACAAACATTTATCATTCGAGTTTTTTAGTTGATAAGAACTTTAATTATGAACATTAATGAACTTAATCGTCAATTTAAGTACTCAATGCTTGATATCCACTCGTAAAGTACTATCCATCCTAACTTTTGTCAAAAAGTCTCGATGATGTTTTGTGACGTTTATGAGGTTAGTGAAATGTAACAGGGTATTGGTTTTCAATGTTTTAGGAAGGTTAACAACTCTACTAATTGTATGTATGTTTAAAAAATTCTTGTTAAAAAAATTAACGACTAATAATTTTTTTAGATACTTATAAGCTAAATTTATATGTACTAAAAAACCATTAAAAAAACTTTAGAATATGTTAGGCAAAAAGAAAAAACAAAGGCGCACGTTCAGAATTTTTGTCATTTGCCTCTTCACATGGTGGGGCCGGATCTCTCCATCATATTCCAGCTTATTATTTTATTATGGATATATGGTTACTAGTCTATTTATCCTGATGCTAAATATGCATATTTAAAAATTAAGAGTAAATTAACTAATTAATAATAACGTTATTTAATAAATATTTTGTAACAAAAAATTTAAACAATATACTAAAAAGGGCTTTATTATATTTATATATGTAAACGTAAATAAGTACACATAAAAAACTATAAAAAGATTACTATAGTAAATGATAAATTATCTCAAAAAGTTTTTTTTTTCAAAAAAAAGAAAGAAAGAAAAAAATGTGTGCTTATATTCATTGGTAATTAGTTGGTTACAAAAGGAATTAAATTAGACGTCTAAAATGGTTTTATATATTATGTTAGTAAATATCGTTGTAATATATATGTACCCAAAATACATTAAAAAATTTCAATCTTTGTTCCGTTTTTAATATATTGAATAATTCATTTCGATGATCTAGTTGTGAAAAAAAACATACAATTTTTCATGTTTATTTATAAAAATAAAATAAGATGAAAACGTGATTAATTTAGTAGTCATTCATTAATACCAATCATAATTTACTCGAAGAACTATAGTTCAACTACCAAAATAAAAATATGACACATATATGGTTACTTTTTAGACATATTGTTGTCATAATTGTTTACTTTATCATATAAAGATTAGATAGTAAATTGGGCATATAAGAACTAAGTATTTTAATCTGTTATATAAATGTTTAAAACAATGGCTTGATGTTTATCTTTTGAAAATACATGTCTTAGTTACTAAAAAAACTAACGTGAGAAATCATGTTTTAAGGAGAAAAGAAGAGTCCTTTTTCAATAGAGTTTAAATCTTAAAATATAAAATCTAGATGTAATATAGTTGAACTCTTAAAAATCGAGTGTTATTGAGATCGTTATCAAATCATATATTTCAAAATGCATAAATAGCTTGTTCAACGTTAAATATTTTAAGGGTCTAATAAGAAAAATTTAGGGGGTATGTCAGAAAGCTATATACCTCATATATCCTATATGATCCCCACAATACATATAGGGCTATACGACGCGTATAGCAAATTTCGAACTAATTACGAGAAAAAATTCAGGGGGTTGTCAGATGGCTATGCGACACATATAGCCCTATAAGACCCTTCTGACGACGCGTATGAGGCTATACGATACGTATAGAAATTTTAGGGTGTTGATTGAAAATCATGGGGTGTTTATTTAACAAATAGATACCCCATGATTTTAAACTAATGGTCAAAACCTTATGCGACGGGTGTTAAAGTTCGTAGACTTCATTTCACGAATTCTATATCGTTATTTGCCTTACGAGAAAAAATCACATTAAATATTGATAAAAAAATAAGCAAGCCGTAACGACCAAATCAAGAATTTATAAGGCATCATATTTTAAGTTTGTAAGAGGAACAAATCCTACTAAAAAAACATGAGTTAATTTCAAAGATATATTTGTATATAATCACGCACAATTTGTTTTTTATTTAATTAGAAATGTAGATATAAAATCTCAAAGATATATTTGGATTTTTATTATAAAACCTTAAATTTTATAAATAAATTTTAAATAACTAAAAAAAAGCTATGAGTTGGCCGCATGTAAAAATTCGGGTTAGATCCAAATTTAATTAATTAATTAATTAATTAATTTTGAAAAACTGCATGGTTAAGTTTACTTAAAGTTGAGTGATATATCCATATGTAACCTCACGAGGGACATATTTCAACTTTAGACCCCTAATGTTTAATAAGCTTCTTAATATGTTTAAACCACTTGTAACATCTGATTTGATTTTATGAAAGATGTTTTTTGTGAGATCCTACCAACATCTTAATATGTATGTATATAAGGTGTATAGACATTTACTAAAACGTTATAGAACCTATATATACATATATAAAAATGTGTAACATTTAGAAAGATATTTGGAATTGAAGTATATTAATTGATCTTGCCCGACCACAATAGTTAGGCGATTAGTATATGAAAACTCACAAGAACCAAGATATGGTTTGGTATTCGATTGGTAGGGTCAAGCCCTTGCCCTTCGTATTGTATATCGATATATAGATTTATTATATTTTTATTAAATAATAATAGAATACTAATGAGAATAATTATAATAGAACTTTTTATTTCAACATTTTCTACTTAATTTATGTGATACACATTTTAGATAAGCTATTAACAAAATTCTAGTAGATATTTCTTGTGATCAATACGATCTCCGTCATTGGATTAACTCTTAATACAACTATAATTAATCGTCTTAGCTAGAAAACATTATTGTTATTCTCGTTAAAGTTGGTCTAGTGATTAAGTTTTGTCGCTAGAAAAAGTCAGAGATTATTTCTAAAGAAAGAGACTGTTCATAGTTAATCTAAGAAAAATAATTGGTTATCTTCATTTTAGAGAGCATTTACAGTCAAAAAAGTTTATTTACTTTTTAGCGTTTAAAGCAATAACACCAAGAAGCATCTCGCCTCAAGCTATGGTGTTTAAGATGCATTTGTTCAAGATCATAGTATGGTCCTCCATGACCAGCAAATCTGATGCTATATATTGTGTGAACGCTCATGTTGCTTTCTAGGTGTCATTATACATATATAATGGTTGTTATTGTTGTATCTTGACTTTTAGAGTTTTCAGATTTCGTCATAATATTTCATTTACTCATCCAAACAATGTTATTTGTTAGTAACATCTTATGGTCCATATGATAACAATACATCATGTGACCGATTCATTGTTTTCTGGCACGTTTGCATCCACTATTGTAGAAACGTTAATCTCATCAACATTTAATCAGTCACAATTTAATTAAAAATCATAAAATACACAAACAACGATCCTTGAACCATGGAAGCCCATAGACTTTTATGTTTCAAAAGTTTAAATATTAAGTAACAAACAATTTGTGTTTAGGAAATTAAGGTTTTTTGGGAGTTGATGTGGACATTGAGGAAGATTATAAGTAGGAGTTACTTGTAAAACAAGTTGAGTCACATGGCTCCCATATCTCAAGTAGATGAGCCATAACTATCGACTTACACTAGCCTTCTTTTAACCTAAACCACATATTGGTCCGACAACACCATGTTTCTAATGCTCATAAATAAATCAATCAAAGATGCATACAATTTGTTTTCTCATCCTTATCATTGTTGCACTCATGATTAGAGACGACCCCCACACACATACATATACATGCTCTCGATTTAGGACCACCATTGTGATGTTTTAAAAATGGTTGATATCGATGACTATACTTTTTAAAGTTTAGGATTATATATTTATACATGTAACGTGAACATTCCACAATATATGATCATCTGTGCAATTAACTCTTGGTCTTTTATAAAACATTAGAGATTTTGATCTTAAAAATATTCTTATAAATCTTTTACTTTGATAAAAAAAATTATCAAGCTATCAATATTTATAACATTTTATCTTGTAAAGATATTTTTATAACCTCTTAGTTACGTACCTGCTTAATATTTCTTAGTTCTTAAACTTTTGACAGAATCATATAATCTAAAAGTTTAAAATTCTAAATTGTTTAGTTCTTAACCACTTTAGGTATTTATTTCTTAAACATTTGTTAGTTTTTTTTACCTATTTAGTTTTTCTTATAAAATCTGGAACTCTAATTTTTAAACACAGATACTCATCACACTGGATTGTTTCAACTTTCGTTGTAAATCCTGAGCTTCACCCCATGGGACATCATATTAGTTAAGTGGTGCATTAAAATAAACAAGGGTTCAAATTTTACATGTGTAAAATTATAATGTGTATATCTTTGAAAATATAGAAATCAGTGTTAAGAAAATAATCACCGAGTCTCATTAATTGGTGGAACTATAAATGATCTTGTGGGCGTTGCGCGAGTAATTACATCACAAACTTAAATATGAAAATTAGAATACAAAGAATTTGGTAATGAGTATCACTCCGACTTCAAACTCGAAGGCATCAAGCAAACAAAACTTAAATAATATCAACATAATATAAAAAACTTATAAACATGTCAAATTAACGCAAGTTTCACATATTTTATGATAAAAATTAAATTAATAGGTATTTAAAATAATTTTAGTTACTAAAGTAACTTGAAAAATAAAAAAGGGCCAAATATGAAAACCATAAAAATGTGGTGGCCAAAACCCAAAAAATAAAGATTTCACGTAGCTAAGAGTTCAAAAGTATATAGACAGATCGATAATATCAGTCTCGTCTAACTATCATAATTTTGTAGTAAAATTATTTTTTATTTTTTCAACCAAATTGGGTTGGGTTGGGTTGGGTCCGTTGGTCGGGTCATTATCTTTAATGTTTGTGAATCTAAAAAAATTATTTCAATGAATTCATTATTTTTAAACAGCTCTAATTATATAGAAAAGGATATAAAAATTATTGGGTTGGATCGAGTCAACTGATCATATAATAAAAATGATACAATTAATAAAAAACATTATCTTTATTAGTATTTTTATAGTTCTCTACGAGTTTTTATTTATTGAAAACATTGTCATTACGTTTTTTGAAGAAGCTTATTGAAACAACATTTTTTCAACATATATATAACAAATGCAATCATCCATGTATTTATTATCTATCTGATTACGTACAACGTCTTCGCATGCTTAACTGAAAAAAAATTCTTTAAAAAACTTACTAATTGATTATCAACAGTCCATTAAGTGACGAGTCTTTAGTCTTGTCTTTCAATCGACAACTCATCCATTCTACCTCTTGAGGTTGAATGCGATTTGCAAGTTCATTTTTTAGGTATTCTTTAGAGTAGCCTAATTTATTTAATTAATTCATGAGCTTTATGAGTATGTGGTGGGAGTGAGCTTATTTATTTATTTAATTGATTAACTTGATCATATACTTTTGTTCAGTTTTATAAGTATGTTTTTATAACTAATGGAGTTACCATTCAAAAATACAATTGTGTCACTCAAAAAACTTGTATACACGTCTCCATATACGCGTGAAAATGCATTGTATTCTTGTGAATTTGTTCTATTGTATACACGTCTCCATATACGTCCGTTCAAACTAAGTCCACTCATGGCTAAAAGTACAATAGCCGCCGCTTGCTCTTAACTCTTAACCATAACTACAGTGGTAAAGTTAATTCAATTCGCGCATGCATGCATATTGTTATAAAACCATTTAATTATAAGCGGACAAGAAATAATAGACTTATTTCTGCTTAGGTTGATAATGTTTTCACTTTGTTCTATCCAATTTCATTATCATGTACTTTGAAATAATACCGTTTGAAATCAAGATTATGCTTATCTTCATAAACAATCATCATGCAACATCCTGAACATCTAACATGACATTTCCATATTACATCTGTAACACCCAGATATTTTCTTTAAAACCGACGAAAAAAAAACAAAGAAATTAAATCCAAAGTCGGGGGGATCAAACTTCCCAAAACGCGAGAAAGTTCGGAAGAGAAGGAGAATAAGAGGGGAGGGCAGCCCACACCCTCCCCACATCTCCAAAAAAAAACTTAGCAAAGAAAAGAAAGAAGAGAGAAAAAAGGAGAAAAGAAAAGAAAAATGTTGGTTCAGGTAGATTCAAGCATGCAAAATCATCATGTAGCGGGTCTAAACGAAGCTCTACTTCTCGGTGTTGATTGTGTGAGTTCTAGGACCCTTCTTTTAAACGTTTTTGGTCGATTTTGGGGCTGGAACACATCTGAAAACCCGTTTTTGTATGTGTGTGTGTTTGACCCATTTGTATGTGTTTGCGTGTGATGCGTTTAGAGTTTGTTTCTGAGCTTGTGCGTGCTTGAACGGGGTTGTGGTATGCATTCCTAAGGTCTAGGATGGTTGATTTGGGCTTAGAATGGGTTTAGATGAGCTTGGAGGTCGAAAATGGCAGATTGGGTTCAGGATGAACTGCATTCTGCATCAGCTAGGGCTCAGCGACCGAATGGAGGCCATACGGCCGATTGAGGTGCGATTGAGGTTCATTCGCATGAATGAGGGTTCATTCGCACGATTGAGGGCTCATTCGCACGACTGAGAGCCCATTCGCATAAATGCTCATCCGCATTAGTTCCATCCGCATTAGGTCCATTCGCATGGGACTCATCCGCATTGAGTCAATTCGCATTAGTTTCATTCGCACGATTAGGTGTTCATCCGCATTGGTCCAATTGCATGATGTTCAGTCGCCTGGAAGGCCATGCGACTGAAGGGTGTCCATACACCCAAGTAGGGCTTGTGCACTCGGGGAAAACGTAGTTTATGTACTGACTTTCGGGGGAAAGTGCAGATGTAAGTTTTGACATGGAAGATTCCCGTAAGTTTATGTGAGATGACTGTTGTGGTCTTAGAGGTTATGTTGGGCATGTTGATGTTGCATGATTATACATGATGTATGTTATGTATGTATGACGTTGCCCTGTATGATGTGATGATTGTGTATGTTGATGTTCCTTATTATGATGTATGTTTATCTTTCCTGTGGCTTTACGTGTTATGTTAATGAATGAAATGAAAGTATTACGTAACGTAAAGTGAAAGATAAAGAAAAGTAAAACATGAAGGAAGAATGCATGCATTAATAAATGATGAAAGTAAAGAAAGTCTTGCAAGCCTTGTATGTCGGGACATACCATTAAAAGGTGTTAGCCCAATGGTGTGCGGGTTCGCTACCCCGGGAGGATGCACATTGAGGTCTTTCTTTGTGATTGACCATTTGTATGAAACCATTGTTGCTTGCCTTAGGTAGTGTGTCCAGAGGTGCTGGACACCGTGAATGAAGGTCTATGATAGGTTTAGGTTCAGTACCATGAGCATGAAGGGCATAGCACATGACAATGGTATACTAGAACTTTATCTTAGGTACTGTGGCCAAAGGTGCTGTGCACCGTGAATGAAGGTCTATGATAGGCTTAGGCCCAGTACCATAAGCATGAAGGGTAAAGTTCATGGTTTTGACGAAAGGAAAAGATGTAATGACGAACGAATGAATGATAAAGATAATAATGATATTACCTATGAGTATGTTTGATGCATGATCGCATGAAAGTAAAGCACAGTTTTTAACGAAAGATAAAACATGTTTTATTATAAAACTAGAACTCACTCAGCAACGCTGACTTTTATGTGTTTCCAGTTAGCAAGTAATGTTGCTGAGGATAGCACAGGGTGGCTACTCAGCTCTTTTGGGATGGCAACCATTTATATAATGCTTTTGTGATGTAATGCAATAATGCATTTTGTAACTGGTTAACGATGTATTATTTAGCAAAAGCTTTTATAATGAAATGAAATGTCATTTTTGAATGTTACCGTTGTAATGTTTACGTTAGATAAATAAAAATATACGTTTTATGTGCGATGATCGACCAGCTGTAAGCGTCCCAGAAACGGGGCCTTACAACATCTCTTGATGTACTATTGTACTAACAATGGGACAAGAATACATGCAGATAAAACTATCTTTAAACTCCTAACTAGCACCGTCATTAATTAAAGATATCATACGCAGCCTAACGCTAACATAAGTTATGTTAACTGACTATAATAAACATGTGTGTTATATAAATTGAATAAATAAAATATTAATATAATAAAATTTATTAGTTATAAAATGATATTTTACGATATATATGACTGAAACTATATATAAGAAATGACTATAACTAATAAAATAGTTATATCATTTTTTTAAAAATTTATTTTTAATTTTTTTTCTTAATTTGAAATAACATTAATAAATAGATCTATTTCTTAATTTATTAAAGAGTAAATTACATGGAGTCTCTAGGGTATGCATGTATTGTAACTTTAGTCCCTACTTTTAATAAATTACAGATGAGGGCCTGAACTATGCATGATATGCACACCGGCAGTACCCGACGCTAACTGAGGTTAAGTTTCTCCGTTAAATCAACGTAAAATTACCAATATACCCCTAAATATAAAAATAATAATTTACAAATAAAACCTAACTTACCCCAACACAAACCCCACCCATCACACCTCACCTCCTCCTTTAATCTTCTTCCATCTTCATCTTCATCTTCATCACCACCATGAGAGAATAAAGCATCATTACTGGTCTAAGTTTCTCTTTCTCTCTATCTCCCTTCTCCTTCTTTTTCTCTTTCTCTTTCTCTTTCTTCTAAGACTTTCTCTTTCTTTAATATTAATGAATCAGCTTGTTATTAGCTTGGTGGTGGTGGGTCAAGGGTGCAGGTGGTGGGTTGTGGAGGTGGGTTTAGGTTGCAAGCGCCGACGTTGGTGGTGGGTTGGCGACGGTGGTGGTGGGTTGGCGACGGTGGTGGTGGTTAGTTGGTGAAGGTGGTGGTTGGTTGGCGACGGTGGTGGTTGGTTGGCGACGGTGGTGGTTGGTGGCGACGGTGGTGGTGGTTGGCGACGGTGGTGGTTGGTTGGCGATGGTGGCGGTGGGTTGGCGACGGTAGTGTTGGGTTAAGGGTAGTGGTGGGTTGTGGAGGTCGGTTGAGGTTGCAGGCGCCGACGTTGGTGGTGGGTTAAGGGTGCAGTCGGTGCGATGATGGTGGTTTGAGGGGTAGAGGCAGGGGTGGCAGTGGTTTAAGGGGTAGAGGCAGTGGTGGCGGTGGGTTAAGGGTAGAAGCGGCGGTGGCGGTGGGTTAAGGGTAGAGGCGGCGGTGGCGGTGGGTTAAGGGTAGAGGTGGTGGTGGTGGGTGTTGAATGTGAAGAAGAAGATAAAAAAGAAAGGATATTTTTGCCTTTTTAAAAAATACTACTGAGAAACTTAACATTTGTTAGTGCTAGGAACTCTCAACGTGCACTCTTTTAATAGTTCAGACCTACATCTGTAATTTATTGAAAGTGTGGACTAAAGTTGCAATTTAAACATACCCTAGGGAACATTCGTGTGATTTACTCTTTATTAAATTTAAAAAATGTTAAGTAATATTATAATAATTAAGGTAATTATTTAATTGATGGGGATGATTGTAATGTGACATATATCATCCCAATATACCTAATCTCTAGAATAAGAAGATATCTTAGGGTAAATGAACAATCGCACACATCAGTGTTAGAACAACCTAACATAATATTCTCAATTCAAAGCTTAATTGTAAGCATCCACTAGTGACTTCTTTTATTATTAGTGTGCAGGTTGAACCAGAATTTTCTTGTACAGAAGACGTGACTCTCTTTCTCTTTATGTTTCAAAGCGTGCTAGGTAAACTGTTACATCAACTTTCATTTAACTTTTAAGTCATTAATTAACAAAAAAATGGGTTAACCAACCAAAAAGAATAGAGTAAATTACGGTATTCGTACTTTATGTATGATAGTAATTATGGTTTAGGTGCTTAACTTTACTAATTACAAAAAAAACATTATTTAGTTTAATGATTTGTAACGATCTCGTCCTTTAAGTTAAACATAGTTGATTAGAGAGGTTACTTAAATCCGTATACAAATCACATGAGAGCATTAAAGTAAATTCACATTCATCCCTCCTAACCTTTAGAATAAATCTCTCTTTATAAACTAGATTATCCTTGTCTTTTGTTTATTAAATTTGGATGTGATTCAAAGTATATTTGAAGAACAAATATATTCCTTTTATGGTTTTGGTTATGAAAATATAAACAACCTTAATTCTTCAAACTATTATCATATGGTTTTTGGATATGACATACTATTTACATTAATCTTTTTACTAAGCTAGTTTATGTTGCATGTCCTTTCGAAAGTACGCTCTTTGTGATTATTAAAGTTCAACCTAGTGATTATATACATATATATACATTTAAAAACAAACATTTTATGAATAGTGCAATTCTTAAATTAAGAACAAGATCATTGCTAATTTGTATTTTTGTTTTAAAACTGTACAGAAAAACAATATATGATAAAAAAATTCATTCAAATACTCTTTGGCAAAAACATCATTGTACATTTTAATATGGAACTTCAAGTAGCATATTTTATATTTATTTATTGTTTATATTATGTTAAAAATTTTTTTTTCATGTTTTGTATCTATTATTATTTTTTTAGAAGTCAGTAGAGGAGAAATTTATTATTAGACGAGATCATTATAAATTTAAACTGAAGAATATTTTCTGTAATTAGTAAAAATAAAGGATCCAATCCATAAAACAAGTATACGTAAATGACGAATTATGCAATTTACTCAAAAGAATATGAAAGCAGATGGAAACAAATATATTTAAAATCTCCAAAAATTATGAATGCCCCATAAAGATTTAGAGTACCATGTAGGCCACAAATAATATTGTTATTATTATTGAGAGCGTCCCTTGTAATAGCCCCTACCGCACAAAGTATTTGAGTATGAATGTATGCATGTGGTCTAATTTCAAAGCATAGGAAGCTTCCAAGCACAACTAGACAAATAGAACGCCGTGCGATAGATTGTAACATGTTACCTTTTTATAAAAGAAAAAAACATTTAAATCTTTTGATTAATCTAAATAAATAAAACATATACTACTAAAACAAACTAGTGTGTGTATGTATATGTATATATATATATATAGTTCTGTTTATTATATATACGTTAGACCCTTGTGGATACATGATCAATCACACATCGGGGTGTAATATGGTAGCCAAAAGTAAACAAACACAAGATTCATGTCGTCTCATCAAAAGGGTAGTATGTAAATACATGACAATATCAGTAAGGGAATGCTATTGATATGGTATTAGAGTTTAGGATTACATGAAAACATATTCATAGATAAAGATATGATAGGTCGGATGTGATAGCAGTGGCCTAACCATCTATCACAATCAGACTCTATGACTTAACGCTATTTTGATTGATTAGTTACATTATCATCCACTATGATAGTTATGTTTATGTGTGATTATCAATAAAGCAATGAAACCACTCATGTTTACAAAAACATGTGTGCATACAAAACCATGTATATCCGAAGCAAAGTGATTGATATAGTTTGACCTACCAGTCTGATTTTTACCGTTTAGCATTACTAAACTACAAAATAGAACATGTCTTTGTCTATAAAAGAGTGATAAAATGCACATGCACCATATATGTCGGGGTAACCTTTTTCTTTGGTTTGGATGTTTATGTTTGACATATCACAGATCATCAATAGAGTCACATTTATATAATAAAGATGAAAAATGCTACATTTATATTTGGTTTCATGTGATAGTCGGTTTAAGTTGATTATAACCAAAGGTGTGACAGGATATGAATTGGACTTTTTGAACCCATTCATATTTGAAATGGATATAGAGGATAACAAAAAATTTGTGATATGTCTTGTATCATTGTATGTATGTACGTATGGGAAGATTAATGAGGAATGGTTGGCTTTCCCAAAGTGAGGGAAGGCCATACATTTATACACCACAAAAGTACACAAAACATACATAAAAAATAAGCTAAATACAATACAAGTCCATGAGAATGTACATATACTAAGAGTGGTTAATATCCCCCCGCAAGCAAAAGGGAGGCGGCCCGAGCCGAAGCTGTCGACGAAACACCTCAAATTGAGGGCGAGGGAGAGCTTTGGTAAAAATGTCCGCAACCTGAAGCTTGGTAGAGATGAACTTGGTGTGAAGTTTGCCGGAGAGAACTAGCTCCCGAATAAAGTGATAGTCCAAGTCAATATGTTTCGCCCGCTTGTGCGCAACCGGATTCTGTGTTAGGAACAAAGCAATGTTGTTATCACACAGAAGAGTAGGACGTCCACTAGGGAGAACATGAAGTTCATGTAATAGGTGAGTAAGCCACATAATCTCAGCCGCAACATTAGCCATGGCACGATACTCTGACTCACAGCTCGAGCGTGACACGGTAGCAGTTTCTTCGCACTCCAGGAGACAAGATTCCCTCCCAAGAATATAGAATACCCATAAGTGGGGCGGCGGGTTTCAAGACAGCAGGCCCAATTAGCATCAGAGTAACCAAGTATTGAGGTGTGAGGACACCTAGAAAATGTAAGTCCAAAGGAGCTGGTTCCTTTAACGTAATGCAAAATTCGCTTGAGTTGTTGAAAGTGGGTAACTATTGGACATTGCATATATTGGCTTACTTGATTCACAACATAAGATATATCAGGCCGGGTGATAGTGAGATACTATAGAGCACCCACAAGCGAGCGATAAAGTGATGGATCATGAAAAGATTCCTGGTTGAGGAAAACATGTCGTTGGTGGCAAGTGGCGTATGAACTGGTTTGCAGTCAGTCATTTGACCTCGACCAAGTATCTCCATCGCATATTTTGATTGAGTCAAGAAGAGACCATCAATGGAATGAAAAACCTTGAGTCCAAGAAAGTAGCTGAATCGCCCTAGATCTTTAATAGCAAACTCATGATGCAAGGTTTTGATAAAAGTAGTCATGACATCTCGTTGGTTCCCCGTGAGGATTAAATCATCAACGTAAACTAAAAGGTACATAACACAAGTCCCACATTTGAAAATAAACAGAGAAGTATCAGCGCGACTGCAGGAGAACCCATGGTGTAACAGGAAATCACTTAGGCGGTGAAACCAAGCACGTGGAGCCTGCTTGAGCCCATAGAGGGCCTTATTGAGACGACAAACATGATTAGGAAACCGAGAGTAAACAAATCCTGGCAGTTGTTCCATGTACACGAGTTCGCTTAGATGCCCATGGAGGAATGCGTTGTTCATATCGAGCTGGTGTAGAGGCCAGTTATTGATGACGACAATGGAGAGGACGACCCGAATGGTGGAGGCTTTGATGACTGGACTGAAGGTATGAGAATAGTCCAGGCCAGGAATTTGGCTGAAGACTTGGGCAACAAGGCGTGCCTTGTGTTGGTCAATGGTCCCATTCGAATAATACTTGGTACGAAACAACCACTTGGACCCGAAAACATTCTGGTAAGGTGGTCAAGGGACTAGCGTCCAAGTATGATTGCAAGAGAGGGCAGCGATTTCCTTTTTCATGGCTTCCATCCAATGAAGATGTTTCGCAGCAGACTTGAATCCTTTTGGTTCAGCAGTAGCGAAGAGAGTGTGATGTAGTGGAGACGGAGCTGATTGTGAAAATCAGCCGGTGTTTTGGTTTGAACGTACCGATTTTTGACCGAGTGACCATAGGGTGAGTGGAGGTGTAAGGCCCCGTTCCCGGAAACCTCATAGTTGGTCAATCACGGCAGTTAAAACATTAAACATTATAATTATACAAACTTAAGCAGCGGAAATAATTTATGAAAAACCATTCATTTCATTTAAACCATTGTTGTTAAGCAATACATTATCGTTTAACTGTTTACAACAGAATTGTTTTACTGCATTACAAAACAACAGCAACATAAAATACGAATGGATATCAGTCTTTCCCTGCCGAGTGGCTTCACCCTCATGCCATCCTCAGCAATAATTACCTGCCAACTGAAAATGTATAAAAGTCAGCGTTGCTGAATGAGTTCTAGTTTTAAAAGTAATAAAATACTTTCTATATGTTGTATATGAAAATACTCTTTCTATGAAATACAACTCTTTACTTTGTATGCGAGCACACATTAACTATATGAACAGATACTGTACGTTCTCTTTACTGTATGCCTTGTATGTTCTGTAATCTTTTATCTTTATCTTTCACTTTCTGTATGGACCAATGAGAAATACCCCAAACTGTATGCGCGGTGGAAAACGGGTGATGGGCCATCTATATCCCTCGAAAGGGTCAACTGTATCCCTCGAAAGGGTCAATTGTATCCCTCGAAAGGGTCAACTATATCCCTCGAAAGGGTCAACTATATCCCTCAAAAGGGTTCTGTGTACTGTATACAAGGTCGACCCAATCACCCAGGACACACTACAAAGGTCCTGTCAGTCTCAATCGACTGGCCCTGTGTGCATAATAGGGTAGCTAACCCGCAACACAGTTGAGCTAACGACAACATGGTCATGTACCTCCTATAAGCTTGCAAGGCTTGTTAACATTTGATTAGTGTTCCTCTTTTCTTCTTTATTGCTCTTTCTCTTTATTATTACAATATACTTTACGTTACGATAATAAGCATACCACGTAAAGTCACACACTATAAGTAATAATAATAATAGCAATAATAATAATAAGGAACAATCATAATCATGCATGGAACATCATCATAAATAAGCCCTAGTCAAACCTCGATCAAAACCCTAAAAGCACAGACTCCCAAAAATTCTGTAAAATTTTTTAAGTGTCTAGGCGCTTTGACACTATTTGGGCGCATGAGCCCTGTTTGGGCGTTTCATCACTATGTAGGTGCATCAGCCAACACTTAATCATTTTATCACTTAGGCGCATGAACTATTCAGGCACATGGGCACTATTCGGGCGTATGAACACTTAGGCGCATGGGCCTCTTGGCGCATGGGCACTATTGGGGCGCATGGCCCTACACTTAGTCGTCCGACTAATATTTCCAAACGCATGGACCACTGTTAAGGCGCATGGGCTATACTTAAACATTTCTAAGGTAATTTTAGGCGCATGGGCTACAGTTCAGGCGCATGGGTTATACTTAAATCCTTCTATGGGATTTTTAGGCGCATGAGCCTTATCTAGGCGCATGAACCTTCTGTGTAACATGTTTCTAGTATGTTTTCAAACCCAATCATCAAACCCATCTGTTCTAAGCTTAACATAGCTATTCTAAACATGAACAACCTAAAAGCATTCAAGAATCAACATCCAACATGCATAATACATACGGATATACATACATAAACTTGTAAAATCATTTTAATACATTTTCAGTCCCAAAGAGAGTTTAAAGCAAGTAAAAACCGGGGTCTAGAACTCACCTGATGCAACTTGGGTGTTTCTTCCTTCAAACCCTTTTGCAACTGAGTTCAAACACCTAAAAACACCACCAAACACACACACCCGAGCACATACACAAACACATAAGCACATAAACATATAACCGGGATAAAACCCGTCATAAACACTTAAGAACCACGAATTCTTACCTGGAATTCAATTTCTTCTTTTCTTCTTCTTCAAAACCCGAAGTTCTGCTCTTTTCCCTTTCTCTCTCTCTAAAACCGAAGTGAAAGAATGATGTGAAGGTAGGGTGGGCGGCCGTGCCCACCTTTACACCAACTTTTCAAAGATTTGTCCTTTTGGACACTTTTAGTCCCTCCACTTGGACTTTATTGATTTTCTTTCTTTTATTCTTCATTTCTTGTCTTTTTAAATAACCGAGTGTTACAAGTCCACCCCCTTAACTAGGTTTCGTCCCCAAAACCTGTTATTCCTCAAACAGATGAGGATAATGCTGCCTCATCTCCTCCTCAGTTTTCCATGTAGATTCGGATCCCTTCCTGTGCTTCCACTGTACACGCACAAGAGGAACCACTTTATTTCTCAGCCTTTTCTCTTTTCTATCGATGATTGCCACTGGTTACTCCACATAATTGAGCCTTTCGTCTACTTCGATATCCTCCAGTGGAACAATCATGTCTTCATCAGCTAAGCACTTTCTCAGGTGAGATACATGGAATGTCGGGTGAATTCCACTTAACTCATTTGGTAGCTCCAATCTGTAGGCCACCTCTCCTACTCGAGCAATGATTCGGAAAGGGCCTATATACCTTGGGCTTAACTTGCCCCGCTTCCTGAATCGGATAATACCCTTCGAAGGTGAGACCTTCAACATAACCCGGTCACCCACATGGAACTCGATCGGTCTGCGTCGTCTATCGGCATACGACTTCTGCCTATCTTTAGCTGCCTTCATGAAGGATTTAATCTTCTCAAGCTTCTCGGTCGTAGCCTCAATGCACTCGACGCTCCCCAATTCCTTCTGACCAATATCACCCCAACAAACGGGTGTTCTGCATCTCCTACCGTATAGCATCTCGTATGGTGGCATACCAATGCTGGCATGATAGCTGTTGTTGTACGAGAATTCAGCTAACGGTAAGTGGTCATCCCAACTTCCCCCAAAATCAATCACACATGCCCGAAGCATGTCTTCCAATGTCTGAATGGTCCTTTCTGACTGACCATCAGCTTGGGGATGATAAGCCGTGCTAATATGTAACCTCGTCCCCATGGTATCGTGGAATTTCTTCCAGAATTTAGAGGTAAATCGGGTGTCACGATCAGACACAATGGACACCAGCATACCATGACGGGTTACAATCTCCTTGATGAACAGGTCAGCCAACCTCTCGGATGAATATGTCTCGCGGATCGGTAGGAAGTGAGCACTTTTCGTCAGACGGTCGACAATCACCCATATGGCATCGTCCCCTTTCGGTGTACGTGGCAACTTCGTAATGAAATCCATGGTGATGTGCTCCCAATTCCATTCCGGTATATCTAAAGGTTGGATCTTCCCATACGGCTTCTGATGTTCGGCCTTCACTTGCAAACAAGTAAGACACTTACTTACATACTCCACCACGTCACGCTTCATACCCGGCCACCAATAATCTTTCTTCATATCTTGATACATCTTTGTGGCACCAGGATGAATGGAGTATCGAGTCTTGTGAGCTTCATCCAAAATCCTCACACGTAGATCCCCGAAACGAGGAATCCACACCCGTCCAAATCGAGTTTTAACACCAAGTGTGTTTTCACCCAATTCCCCAACCAGACCTTTTATCCTTTCAAAGTTAAGATGATCTTCTTTCAGTGCCTCATCTTGAAACTCTTTGACTTGCTTCATTACATCAGAGGTCATGATAAGTTGATATACTTTCACTCGAATTGGCTCGGGCCTCTCCTTTCGGCTAAGAGCATTAGCCACCACGTTGGCCTTGCTCGGATGGTAATGGATCTCACAATCATAATCTTTTATGAGCTCCAACCATCTTCTCTGCCTCATGTTCAGATCTTTTTTCTCGAAGAAGTACTTCAAGCTCTTGTGGTCAGTGAAAATGATACACTTCGTCTCGTAGAGATAGTGCCTCCAAATCTTCAATGCAAAGACCATGAGTGCTAGCTCCAAGTCATGAGTAGGGTAATTGACCTCATTAACCTTCAACTGTCGGGATGCATAGGCTATAACCTTCCCTCTTTGCATTAACACACACCCTAACCCCGAGTAAGAAGCATCTGAATAAACCACCAAATCCTCGCTTCCTTCGGGTAATGACAGAACAGGAGCTTGAGTCAGCCTTGTTTTTACCTCCTCGAATGCTTGCTTTTGAGCTTGACCCCATATAAACTTTACATCCTTATGGGTTAGCTTAGTCAACGGAGAGGCTATCTTGGAGAAGTCCTGAATGAACCTTCGATAATATCCCGCTAACCCCAAGAAACTACGAATCTCGGATGGCGTCGTTGGAGATTTCCATTGCATCATAGCCTCCACCTTAGCAGGGTCTACCATAATCCCCTCAAGATTTACCACGTGACCTAAGAATTGAACCCCGTGCAACCAGAACGCGCACTTGGAGAATTTGGCATACAACTTCTCCCTTCTTAAGGTCTCCAACACCTCCCGAATGTGTCCAGCATGCTCTTCTTTGCTCTTCGAGTAGATCAGGATGTCATCAATAAACACAATCACTGATCTATCCAACATCGGCCGACACACTCTATTCATCAAGTCCATAAAATCAGCTGGCGCATTGGTCAGACCAAATGACATAACAAGGAATTCATAGTGACCGTAGTGCGTGCAAAAAGCTGTTTTAGGGATATCCTGCTCCTTCACCTTTAGCTGATGGTAACCAGATCGAAGATCTATCCTTGAAAACCAACTGGCACCCTAAAGCTAATCAAACAAATCATCAATCCTTGGTAACGGGTACCGATTCTTCACCGTCAACTTGTTCTGCTCTCGGTAGTCGATGCACATCCTCATGCTACCGTCTTTCTTCTTCACAAACAGGACCGGAGCACCCCAGGGAGAGATACTCAGTCTAATGAACCCCTTATCGAGTAGCTCTTGCAACTGTTCCATCAGCTCTTTCATTTCTGTCAGAGCTAACTAATACGGTGCTTTGGCAACGGGTTGAGCACCGAGTATCAAATCAATTTGGAACTCAAACTCGCGATCCGGTGGCACGCCGGGTAAGTCTTCCGGGAATACGTCCGGAAAGTCGCACACCACTGGTACTTCGGATAGTTGCAGTACCGACGCATCCACATCTTTTACGTAGGCCAAGTAGGCACTACATCCACGTCTTATGCACTTCCCCGCCACCGCCATCAAAAAATCATCTTCGGGATCGTAGTAACGCGATCTCTATGAATCGTAACCAAACTCTTATCGGGCGCAACTAATCGAATCATCTTCTTGCAATACATGATGTTTGCTTTATAGGTTTCTAACCAGTCTATCCCTAGTACTACATCAAATCCACCTAGGGGTATCACGTGTAACCTAGCAGCAAACCTATGACCTTCTAGTTCTATGGCACAGTCCTCTATCACATCAGTAATTCTAGTGGACTTACCAATAGCAGTTTCTACATCGAATGATGCACTGACCTTTCTATTACTAACATGCAACTTAGCATAGAAAGTAATGGAAATAAAACTCCTACTAGCACCGGAATCAAACAATACAGAGGCACAAGTATAGTTTACTAGAAACATACCTGACACAACATTGGGATCAGCTCTGGCTTCCTCCCGGGTCATAGTGTATGCTCTAGCACTTGCCCTCTGCCCTCCTTCCTCCGGCTTCTTCTTCTCTGCTCCAGAGCTCTCCGCCCTCGGCTTCTTACAGTCTCTAGTGATATGGCCAGGCTGGCCACACCTGAAGCATACATTCATTCCCATCCTGCAATCACCAGTATGCTCCCTTCCACATTTGCCACACTTCTTCAACCCTGCACCAGATGTGACCACACGTCGGTCACCCATCCTTGCCACCTTATTGTTTGGAGTGGCTCCACCACGTCCAAACCATTTCCCATTCAAGTTCCGGTCACCACCACCCTTCCTGTTCACCTCAGCCACCACCATCTCGCGCTCATCATATAATCTACCAGCCAAATCAACCGCCGGCCTAAAAGTGCTCGGCTGAGCGGCGATATATGCCTACGGATGTCCGCCGACAGCCCCTGGATGTATCTTTTAATCTTTCGTGACAGTGGTGTCACTTGATTGGGCACCAGCCGCACCATTTCATTAAATTTAGTGGTGTACTGCTGGTGTGTCATCGTTCCCGCCTCCAGCTGCAAGAAATCTCTTTCCACCTTGTCCATCTCTCTGTGAGGACAAAATTCCTCAATCACTAACTTCTTCAATTCAGGCCATCTCATTCTCCCAATGGCCCTGCTACCCTCGGCTTGGATAATGTTGTCCCACCAGCACAAAGCCGAGTCCACAAAAGAGTGGGTAGCGAATTTTACCTTCTGATCTTCACGGCACTCTCTGATATCGAGGACAACCTCTATTTCCCTCACCCACCGGTGAGCAGCTACAATAGTGCTGTTTCCATTAAAAGTAGGGGACCTGCATCATTATCATTATCATTATATTATCATTATCATTATCATATCATTATCATTATCATTATCATTATCATTATCATTATCATTATCATATCATTATCATTATCATTATCATTATCATTATCATTATCATTATCATTATCATTATCATTATCATTATATTATCATTATCATTATCATTACATTATCATTATCATTACATTATCATTATCATATCATTATCATTATCATTATCATTATCATTATCATTATCATTATCATTATCATTATCATTATCATTATCATTATCATTATCATTATCATTATCATTATCATTATCATTATCATTATCATTATCATTATCATTATCATTATCATTATCATTATCATTATCATTATCATTATCATTATCATTATCATTATCATTATCATATCATTATCATTATCATTATCATTATCATATCATTATCATATCATTATCATTATCATTATCATTATCATTATCATTATCATATCATTATCATTCAAAGGAATAAGTTTCAAACACTAACGCGATTATTCAAAGGAATAGCTCAGTTTATATCAAGTATAGTAAGTCCCTAATTACAGTGGCCAGTTGGATTAGCCACTTACTTTACTATTCATACCCCAAACATTCCTATCCTGACTTAATCAGTATCTAAATCTACTAAGAGCACATAAGTCACATAACATGCGCACATAATACCGGTTAACATTATGAAAAGACATACCTGATGGCACGTAGCTACTCGGGCTGACATCCCTCCATTTGTCCCATTCTCAGTTTAAGTTTAGGTTTTTAAAAGTTTATTTAACCCAATTCTCTTAAACTTTGGCTCTGATACCAACTTGTCAACTTCTAAGGCCCCGTTCCCGAAAACCTCACAGTTGGTCAATCACGGTAGTTAAAACATTAAACATTATAATTATACAAACATAAGCAGCGGAAATAATTTATCAAAAACCATTCATTTCATTTAAACCATTGTTGTTAAGCAATACATTATCGTTTAACTATTTACAAAAGAATTGTTTTACTGCATTACAAAACAACAGCAACATAACATACGAATGGATGTCAGTCTTTCCCTGCTGAGTGGCTTCACCCTCGTGCCATCCTCAGCAATAATTACCTGCCAACTAAAAATGTATAAAAGTCAGCGTTGCTGAGTGAGTTCTAGTTTTAAAAGTAATAAAATACTTTCTATATGTTGTATATGAAAATACTCTTTCTATGAAATACAACTCTTTACTTTGTATGCGAGCACGCATTAACTATATGAACATATATTATTCGTTCTCTTTATTGTATGCCTTGTATGTTCTGTAATCTTTTATCTTTATCTTTCACTTTCTGTATGGACCAATGAGCAATACCCCAAACTGTATGCGCGGTGGAAAACGGGTGATGGGCCATCTATATCCCTCGAAAGGGTCAACTGTATCCCTCGAAAGGGTCAACTATATCCCTCGAAAGGGTCAACTATATCCCTCGAAAGGGTCAACTATATCCCTCAAAAGGGTTCTGTGTACTGTATACAAGGCCGACCCAATAAACCAGGACACGCTGCAAAGGTCCTACCAATCTCAATCGACTGGCCCTGTGTGCATAATAGGGTAGCTAACCCGCAACACAGTTGAGCTAACGACAACATAGTCGTGTACCTCCTATAAGCTTCCAAGACTTGTTAACATTTTATTAATGTTCCTCTTTTCTTCTTTATTGCTCTTTCTCTTTATTATTATAATATACTTTACGTTATGATAATAAGCACACCACGTAAAGTCACACACTATAAGTAATAATAATAATAGCAATAATAATAATAAGGAACAATCATAATCATGCATGGAACATCATCATAAATAAGCCCTAGTCAAACCTCGGTTAAAACCGTAAAAGCACAGACTCCCAAAAATTTTGTAAAAATTTTTAAGTGTCTAGGCGCTTTGACACTATTTATGCGCATGAGCCCGCCCTGTTTGGGCGTTTTATCACTATGTAGGCGCATCAGCCAACACTTAATCATTTTATCACTTAGGCGCATGAACTATTCAGGCGCATGGGCACTATTCGGGCGTATGAACACTTAGGCGCATGGGCCTCTTGGGCGCATGGGCACTATTAGGGCGTATGGCCCTACACTTAGTCGTCCGACTAATATTTCCAGACTCATGGACCACTGTTCAGGCGCATGGGCTATACTTAAACATTTCTAAGGCAATTTTAGGCGCATGGGCTACCGTTCAGGCGCATGGGTTATACTTAAATCCTTCTATGGGATTTTTAGGCGCATGAGCCTTATCTTAGGCGCATGAACCTTCTGTGTAACATGTTTCTAGTATTTTTTCAAACCCAATCATCAAACCTATCTGTTCTAAGCTTAACATGGCTATTCTAAACATGAACAACCTAAAAGCATTCAAGAATCAACATCCAACATGCATAATACATACGGGTATACATACATAAACTTGTAAAATCATTTTAATATATTTTCAGCCCCAAAGAGAGTTTAAAACAAGTAAAAACTGGGGTCTAGAACTCACCTGGTGTAACTTGGGTGTTTCTTCCTTCAAACCCTTTTGCAACTGAGTTCAAACACCTAAAAACACCACCAAACACACACACCCGAGCACATACACAAACACATAAGCACGTAAACATATAACCGGGATAAAACCCGTCATAAACACTTAAGAACCATGAATTCTTACCTGAAATTCGATTTCTTCTTTTCTTCTTCTTCAAAACCCGAAGTTCTGCTCTCTTCCCTTTCTCTCTCTCTAAAACCGAAGTGAAAGAATGATGTGAAGGGAGGGTGGGCGGCCATGCCCACCTTTACACCAACTTTTCAAAGATTTGTCCTTTTGGACACTTTTAGTCCCTCCACTTGGACTTTATTGCTTTTCTTTCTTTTATTCTTCATTTCTTGTCTTTTTAAAATAACTGGGTGTTACACGAGGTGGTAGTGGGTAAGGAAGAGGAAGGGGTAGGAGGGTAGTCGGTCGAGGCAGGCAAGCGCAGGTGGTTAGCGGTGGTAGCAGGGGGAGTCGGTTCGGGGGGGAGTCATCGAGTAGGGGGGCGACCAAGTTGATGGGCTCGCTTGGTGGACCGGGTGTATGGGCTGTATGTCACACCCCGCTAAGAGCGGAAACACGAGGATGTAATGAGACGAGATCGTCATAACACATGGTAAACATTAGAGATGCAATATAATAAATGATGACAAAGCGTGTCATGACGACACCCGACACAAAGGAGACTTGTGTCGTGTTTAGTCAATATTCAAGACAACATAGCCATAAACATAACATGATACAAGATGCTTATAAACAAGAAGATAATATTGTAATGTATGTCCCACAATCCGGGAGCAAGTATCAAAAGGATAATGTTGTTTAAAGCAAACTACAACAATGTTCCAAAAGACAATGTTTAGTCTCAAAATGCATCCTAGGGTCTCCACTAAGGCAGCACACCTAGATCTTCAATTAGCATTGTCACCTGAAAAGATAGCTCAAAATGGTCAACAAAATTGTTGGTGAGCTCGCAGGTTTAAATTGTAAATAAGTAGTTGATGCTATATAATAATTGTTGTGGAATACCATGAATACAGTTATAAGTAAGCAAAATCACATGACATGAGCTTTACAACCAAACCTAACGACGTACACACAGAATCTTGTCGAAATATATTCACCCAAGGCCCGTTCCTAGCTACGGTTGGTACTAACTAGTATATCAACCAACAAGGGTGGGGGGTCAACCCAGCAGTACTACTAATACCTATCCGTCGGTTCCCACACTGGAATTAAATGGTTGTAAATAAAGTACCACACAGCGAACTCAAGCATGTATCAAATAAGTACTCACAAAACAGTAACACATTGATTCCAAGTATGTAAATTGTATGTAAGTTGTACAGCATGAAAAGTGGGTGAGCATACTTTTCCCCCAAGTTTGTAAATGATTGAAAAGTTGTATAAGCATAATAAAGGGCCACGAAACTCACTTGTTAGGTGGTAAGTATGAATGATCAAAGTTTCCTAATTGTTTCATGTAAAGAAAGGTCAAACACCTATTGACAGTTATTGTTATGCATTAATGATATGTATGAAGTAAATGGTAACATTCAGTCGGTTCGGGTTGTATCGGTTCGATCGCGTGCAACATACACAAGCTGACACACGTATTAGATCTTATATAGATCCAAGTACTAGAAACCGTTGCCATTGCCGGTGATATTGTGTAAAAGATCCATTATTATAAGAGAAGTATTTGTTAGATATTAGTAGTCACAAATCGGTCGTTGATAATTGTAAAATGTTAGGTTGATTTGATTTGGAATAGTATTTAGCCTTGATAGCGTTGACTTTAATCTTTGGTCGAGCAATGACAATTGTGTTGATTTTACCTTATCATCACACGACATACGAGAAGGAATTCACACACATAGCAACTTCAGTCGCACAACAGGACCAGACGCACAACTCAACACTCCATTCGCACGAATCAACCCTCATTCGTACGAATCAGCTTCATTCGTACGATTGAACCTTCTTTCGCACGACTGACATTCAGTCGTACCACACAACACTCAATCGCACGACTCAACCTCCATACGCACGAATCAACCTTCATTCATACGAATCAGCTTCATTCGTACGATTGAGCCTCCATTCGTACGATTGGCATTCAGTCGTGCGATACACGCACAATCGCACACATTCATTCAGTCGCAGACTCAATCGCATGCATACACTCATCCGCATTGACTCAATCGCACACATTCATTCGATCGCACGACTCAGTCGCACGGCATACCCAGTCGCAAAACTCAATCGCCCGAATGACACAGTCGCACAACTCACCCAGTCGCACGGCTCAGTCGCATGATGGACCCAGTCACCAGAATGGCAGATTCGCGACTGCAGCTGTGCAGAGCAGCCTCCGGCTGCTCCGTGCACGGGTTTTACACTACAAGGACTTCCAAAAGCACTCTACTAACATACACAAACAAGAAGAACACGCAGAAAGGCATCACACGCACCCACGCGGCCACATGTGTTCGGGTTGGACCCGAACACCCGAAACCCTAAATGGACAGCTGTGAAATAGTAAGAAAAGGGACGACCAAGGTCATCTACCTGTAATAATGGGGTAGACTCGGTTGTAGTCGAAGTCTAGACGATGAAAACGAAACCAAACGGGTCGGTTTTGGTGCAAGGAAGAAGATGAAAAGTGAAGAAGAGAATGAAGAAGAAGAAGATGAAGAATGAAGGCTAGGGCTGGAAATAGGGTTTATATACCCAGCCCTAGTTTGCATATTGTCACCTTTAGTCCCTACACTTAGCCCCCGAGTTTCCCAAATTTGTTTCGGTTGAGAACGAAATTAATAGGCTAATTATATTGATGATAAAAAATGTATTTAATGATAATTGGTAACTTAAAATGGTTTTATTAGTGAAAATAATATTATATAAAAATGATGTATTTAGTGATAACGATGGTGAAATTTGTAAAAGTTTTAAGCATAGCATACGATTCGACGATAGCACAAGCATAAAGATGATGAAGCAAGTATAAATCCACACGAATAGTTTATAAGGATGTGGTATAACGATCAAAGAAAAGTTAACGAGACCCACGTTAATTGACGGACCTTGTGGTGACGGATGTCACAGTATCCCCCAGTTGAGAGAATTTCGTCCCGAAATTCAGCTAGAGTTAGGTCCAAGAGTGTCATCCTCGAACAGATGTGGATATTTAAGTTTTATCTGGTCTTCCCGTGCCCATGTAAACTCTGGCCGTCGTTTTGAATTCTATCTCATACGAACAATTGGTATTCTACTGCGCTTCAATTGCTTGACCTTTCGATCCATAATCTCAATGGGTTTCTCAACAAAATGAAGCTTTTCATCAATCTTGATGTCGTCAATTGGTACGTGAAGTGATTCTTCAGCCAAACACTTCTTGAGGTTTGACACGTGGAAAGTATCATGTACGTCGCTGAGTTCTTGTGGTAACCTTAATCGGTAAGCCACTGGACCAATTCTTTCTGTAATCTCGA
The DNA here is from genome assembly GCA_025506515.1 of Flaveria trinervia. Taxonomy (NCBI): domain Eukaryota; kingdom Viridiplantae; phylum Streptophyta; class Magnoliopsida; order Asterales; family Asteraceae; genus Flaveria; species Flaveria trinervia. Next base: position 116,952,115 of record CM046444.1, on the reverse strand, counting down.
ATGGTCCTACGTATCTTGGGGCTAACTTCCCTTTCTTTCCAAACCGAACAATTCCTTTTCAAGGAGAGACCTTGAGTAAAACTTGATCCCCAACGTTAAATTCTAGAGGCTTCCAACGGTTGTCGGCATAGCTCTTTTGGCAATCTCTAGCAGCTTTTAGTCTGTCTTTGATTTGGAAAATCTTGTCGGTTGTTTCTTGAATGATCTCTGGGCCTGTTAACTGACTTTTACCAATCTCGGCCCAACAAACGGGAGATTTGCATTTTCTTCCATACAACGCTTCAAATGGAGCACATCCAATGCTCGTATGGTAGCTGTTGTTGTAAGAGAACTCAATTAGCGGTAGATGAGTGTCCCACCTACCATCAAAGTCGATTACACACACCCTCAGCATGTCTTCCAACGTTTGTATAGTTCATTCACTTTGGTCATCTGTCTGAAGGTGATAGGCGGTACTCATATCTAATCGAGTGCCCATCGCTTTCTGCAGTGTCTGCCAAAACCGTGAAGTAAATCGGCTGTCACGGTCGCATATAATCGACATCGGTACTCCGTGTCTTGTCACGACCTCTTTTGTGTACAATCTCGCCAATTTATCCATTTGTAGTCTTCTCGGATCGGTAAGAAATGAGCTGACTTCGTCATCCGATCCACCATGACCCATATTGAGTCATGCCCTCTTCTCATTCTAGGGAGTTTGGTAATAAAATCCATAGCTATGTTCTCCACTTTCCACTCATGAATTTCAGGTTGCTGTAATAATCCCGATGGTTTTTGATGTTCGGCTTTAACTTTCGAGCATGTCAAGCATCTGCTTACGTACATAGCAATGTCTTTCTTCATGCCTGGCCACCAGTACAGATCCTTGAGATTGTGGTACATCTTGTCTGCACCAGGATGAATAGAATATCACATCTTGTGTGCTTCATCCATGACCAAGGTACGTACACCTCCCCATCTAGGTACCCATATACGATCTATGAAGTACTGTATACCATCATCCTTGCAAATCATTTGTTTATCCAACCCTCGGAATTCTTCTCCCGCAAGGTTTTCTTTTTTCAACGCCTCACTTTGTACAATTTGGATCTAAGCTTTCAATTCGTTTGAATAGTCAATCCCAACGCTCGAGCACGTAGTGGTTTCGCGCGTTCTTTATGGCTTAAAGCATCAACCACCACGTTAGCTTTCCCCGGATGATACCGGATTTCACAATCGTAGTCACTAAAAAGCTCTACCCAACGTTGTTGACGCATATTAAGCTCCTTCTGATCCAGGATATGTTGGAGGCTCTTATGATCTGTGTAGATGATGCATTTGGTTCCATATAGGTAATGCCTCCATATCTTAAGTGCAAATACTACAGCGCCCAATTCCAAATCATGGGTTGTATAGTTCTTTTCATGCACCTTAAGTTGTCGCGAAGCATAGGCAAATACCTTATCCTACTGCATTAGTACACATCCCAATCCTTGATGTGAAGCATCGCAGTATACCATAAAATCGTCAGTTCCGTCTAGGAGGGATAATATCAGTGCGTTGCACAACTTCTCTTTCAACGTTTGGAACGCTTGTTCTTGTGCATGTCCCCAATCAAACTTCTTGTCTTTCTGAGTCAACAGCGTTAACGGTTGAGCGATCTTCGAAAAATTCGCGATGAAGCGACGATAGTACCTGGCCAATCCTAAGAATTGCCGTATCTCTGAAGGTGTCTGGGTTGTATCCCATTTCTTCACCGCTTCGATCTTGCCGGGATCTACATGAATCCCATCCTCGTTAACCACATGACCCAAAAACTTCACTTCCCGCAACCAAAATTCACACTTTGAGAACTTGGCGAAGAGTTTCTCTTCTCATAACAGTTCCAGAATTGCCCGAAGGTGTTCTTCGCGCTCCTCTTTCGATCAGGAGTAGATAAGTATATCGTCTATGAATACGATCACAAACTTATCCAAGTAAGGTTTACACACCCGATTCATTAGGTCCGTAAACACAGCTGGAGCGTTAGTCAGCCCAAATGGCATGACCAAGAACTCATAGTGCCCATAACGAGTTCTAACGCTGTTTTCGGTATGTCCTCCTCGAAAACCCTTAGTTGATGATATCCAGAACGAAGGTTGATCTTGGAGAAATACGAAGCTCCTTGTAGCTGGTCAAACAGATCGTCGATCCTGGGGAGAGGATACCGATTCTTCACGGTTAACTTGTTCAACTCACGGTAATCGATATACATTTAGAACGACCCATATTTCTTTTGACAAATAGTACCGTGCTCCCTATGGTGAGTGACTCGGCCAAATAAATCCCTTCTCTAGTAGTTCCTGTAATTGATTAGATAATTCCTGCATTTCTGACGGCGCTAACTGGTATGGTGTCTTTGCTACCGGTGTAGCTCCAGTAACCAACTCTATACAAAATTCCACCTATCATGGAGGAGGCAAACCTGACAAGTCATCGGGAAATACATCTGGGTAGTCCCGCACTACTGGAATATCTACCAATTTCCTCGCTTCTTCCTTCTTTTTTACCACATGAGCCAAGAAAGCGTAGCACTGTTTTCGTAAACTTCGGCGTGCTTTCATGCAGGAGACAAGCTTTAAGTTTCTTCCCGGTCATTCCCTTTGAATCCTGAGTACCTCCCTGTTGACATGGGGATACGTACTACTTTGTCCCGATAAACAATCTTAGCTTCATGTTTCGATAACCAATCCATTCCCACAATCACATCGAAACTTCCTAACTCAAAGGATATCAAGTCTATATCGAAGGCATGGTCCTCCAATATCAACGAGCAGTTTTTAATGATTTCATCAGCCGGAACAACCCTACCATTGGCCATTTCTACAGAATAGCTAGTTTCTAGCCTACTAGCACTCAAATCAAACAATTGCACAAACTCAGAAGATATAAAGCTATTGTCTGCTCCGGTATCAAATAATATAGATGCGAAGTAATTATTGAGTAGTGTGTACCCGTGATAACATTTGGGTCCTGACGGCATCATTGGCTCCAATGACGAATGCACATCCCCTAGTTGTATTTCCTTGATTCGCCGGTCCTTGATTTCCAGCTATGGCCATCATCGGTTGCTGGTTGTCCCTTGTTGACCCAGCGCCCGATTCAGTCTGGGGCACATGTTTCTGTAGTGATCGGGGCTTCCACACTCATAACAGCCTCTGGCATTCCCAGCAGGGTTAACCGCATTGACCGGTGCCACCAGATTCGATGCCACTCTGCAGTCTTTTGCTAGATGCCCCGGGCATCTACAGTTCACGCACACCCGGCACGACATTGCTGGGGGATGATGGAAATTGCACCTATCACATTTGGGGTGCGGCCCAACAACCTCTCTCCTGCCTTGTGTCACGGCCACAAAATTTCTGGTTGTCTTGGCCCTTTTGTCAAATCTCCCGACACTCGACCGGCTCGTTTCCCTAACATCCTTTCTTTTCTTTGCTCCCCTTCCCAATTACCCTATTCTCATCATCTCATCGGTTAGAGCGTCAACGTTTAGAATTGCGCTCTGAATTGTAGGAGGAGCAGCTGCTGTTACCATCGCTCGGATTTGAGGCGCAAGTCCCCAAATATACCTCTCGATCCTCTTTGATTCCGGATTTGAGGCGCTCTGAATTGTAGAATTGCGCTCTGAATTGTAGAGGACCATTTATGTCATTCATGAAACTTTGAGGGCTTGTTGAGTTAAATTGGGTGTTAATAAATTATTTTGCTTAACATTAATAATAATGATAATAATATTGTTACCATAATAATAATAATAATATTGTTAATAATAACAAAGGATTTATGTAGTTACTAACTTATTAAAGTTTTAAGACTTTAAGTAATTAAAGTTTGGGGGGGGGGGGTTAATGCCAATTTAGAAACTTTAATATTAAGTTTGCACATAAAATGCTAACTGTTAAAACCGTAGGGACCAAACATGAAAATTTTAGAATCCAAACCCCCCACTTTATTTCCCCTCCCCGCAAATCCGGCGAAGCGCCGGTGGCATTCCGGCCAAGTCCGGCGACCGCCAAAAACTATTGAAAACACTTGTTTTCGACCCAAAACCACTCCCAAATCTTCTTAGATGATGATTCGAACCGTTAAGCAGCGATTAACCGCCATTAATTGTCCGTTTTCTCGTCTAATCGATCAAGTAACCGACGAGAATTAATCATCCAACGTTCGAGCATTAAAATCCAATTATAACCCAATTAACTAAAACCTAATCGAACGTTTATCTAACTCTAATCGATTACAATTACCAATTGCACCTGAAACACACACAAACATCGAGTTCAATCACCATAAACACCGTGGCCTGCAACTAACGTGTTCATCATCTTCCGAGCTTCGATTGTTGAAATTGGAAAAGGGCTTTGCATCAAATACATCACACGAAGTTACCCACAAAGTTAATTGAGTTATCATCAACATTTACACCGCAATTGCACATCTCTCGACTGCGACCTGTTCATTGTTGTGGCAACCTTCAATTCAAATGTAACCGGGTAATTAGATACATGTATATGCTCAATTAAACATGGGGAACAAAAGCCCTATGATTGCACACGTTTACATTAACAAATTGGGGTTCGATTTGGGGTAAACAAATTCAAGGGTTTATATGAGAATTGGGGTTTTCTTTCGCAATGGTTCTTAAGATTTAAAACTAGGTTATAACCGCGGCTGGAAGCCTGGTTCACTGGTTAAGACATTGTTCCCCATACATGAGGTCACGGGTTCGAACCCGGGCACCTCATGTAATTTTTTAAAGCCTTTTTGGTTCAAAATAATTATAGAAAATTTATAATAATTATAAAAATGAATTTTATAACCCTAAATATTTTTAAAGTCATCTAATTATTTCTTAGAAATTTATTCTTGTAAAACTTTGTAATATTTTAATTATTTACAAATGTAATAATTAAATAGTTTTATAAAAAAATTTAGATTATTATACTTAAAGACATTAAATTAATATTAGACCTTATGTTTATGGATTCATCATGATATTATAGAATTTAAATATAATTTTATAAATAAAAATCACAAGTTATTTACAAAGGATCAATTTCCTTAAAAATAAATTTATAAACCTCATAAATGGTATTTTTATAATAATTTATTAACTTTATAAAAAAATCCTCAAAATTCTAATACCCTAGTTCATGTTAACTCGTTAACTTATTATTAACCTAAATCTTATAATAATTATATATTTAGGTGCCTTGTGACGTTTTATCTTGGATCGGCATATTTTATTCTTATTAATCTTCATTCTTACACTTATTTTAACATGTGAGTTTTCCTTGCCCCTTTTTTTCATATTTTCACACTAATTTGGGGTGAAACATGATAGCTTATACATGATACACTTATACACATTTGAGACTTGTAAAACACATGCAATTCAACTTATTATTTTGTCATGGTTATTTGTGTATTGTAAGTGATTATATGAGATACATAGTTTGTTTACAATCATTAACTATTGCTAGCCTGGCGACGTCTTAGATCTTTGGGCCTGACAAGCCTATTTGGTGCTAAAGCCGAGGTATCGCCGGCTCCTGATGACGTATGCTTGTTCATCATGGGAACCAAATACACTTAGCCAATCTTTTATACTTGTAATCAAGTCGAGGTTTGGTTGTAACGATATGTGTTCTATAACCTTACTTGCTTATGACCTATGACATGAATTGCTACTTGTAACCTTTTTCATATTATGTATGAAAACCTTGGAAAACTCACCAACTATTTTTAGTTGACACTTATTTTTATCATGTTTCAGGTCAACCTCAAGTTTAAAGTGATCCTTTTGAAGCATGCCATAATCTAGGACTTGGACCTAGTTATTGAAATAAAAAGTTTACTTTATGTTATAATACATTTGAGCTTATTATTTGATTGAGACTTATGATTGTATTTCATTTCAAGACTTATGATAATAATATTTACATTTTAATATAGTGTTATGTGGCTGTGAACAATCTTAACCCTCACATCTCGACGTTTCCGCCGTCAAGGTTGGGGTGTGACACCCATACATATAATCATATTAGTCTAGCGAAGGTTGTCTGTCTCCTCCTCTTTTGAGGTTTCAGACATAACCTTCTCAGGATAAATCCCAGTGTCCAAGGTCAAGTGCAATAGCATGATCTGTGGAGATTTCTTCGGGTTTAATACCCGGATTTGATAACCCAACTCGGCGTGCAGAGGGAACGAAAGATTCAATAGAAGCATCCCATAAAGAGTGAGCACAAGGGCTCTCTCATAGGGTGAAAAGATCACAAGGCAGATAGATAAACGAATCAAGTAAAGAGGAACACATACACGAGATATAAAATTGCACATAGATCCTAGCATGCAAATCTACATGAAGGTTCCTAGGTTATAGTCTAGGCCAAGTGAATTGCCTAATTCTCTAAAACCAATGGCTCTAATACCAGTCTGTCACACCCCCCGTTAAGAGCGGAAACACGGGGATGTAACGAGACGGGATCATCATAACATATGGTAAACATTAGAGATGCAATATAATAAATGATGACAAAGCGTGTCATGACGACATCCGACACAAAGGAGACTTGTGTCGTGTTTAGTCAATATTCACGACAACATAGCCATAAACATAACATGATACAAGATGCACATAAACAAGAAGATAATATTGTAATGTATTTCCCACAACCCGGGAGCAAGTATCAAAAGGATAATGTTGTTTAAAGCAACTACAACAATGTTCCAAAAGACAATGTTTAGTCTCAAAATGCATCCTAGGGTCTCCACTAAGGCAGCACACCCATATCTTCAATTAGCATTGTCACCTGAAAAGATACGCTCAAAATGGTCAACAAAATTGTTGGTGAGCTCGCAGGTTTAAATTGTAAATAAGTAGTTGATGTTGTATAATAATTGTTGTGGAATACCGTGAATACAGTTATAAGTAAGCAAAATCACATGACATGAGCTTTACAACCAAACCTAACGACGTACACACAGAATCTTGTCGGAATATATTCACCCAAGGCCTGTTCCTAGCTACGGTTGGTACGAACTAGTTACCAACCAAAAAGGGTGGGGGTGTCAACCCAATAGTACTACTAATACCTATTCGTCGGTTCCTACACTGGAATTAAATGGTTGTAAAGAAAGTACCACACAGCGAACTCAAGCATGTATCAGATAAGTACTCACAAAATAGTAACACGATTCCAAGTATGTAAATTGTATGTAAGTTGTACAGCATGAAAAGTGGGTGAGCATACTTTTCCCCCAAGTTTGTAAATGATTGAAAAGTTGTATAAGCATAAAAAGGGGCCACGAAACTCACTTCTTAGGTGGTAAGTATGAATGATCAATGTTTCCCAATTGTTGTATGTAAAGAACGGTCAAACACCTATTGACAGTTATTGTTAAGCATTAATGATATGTATGAAGTAAATAGTAACGTTCAGTCGGTTCAGGTTGTATCGGTTCGGTCGCGTGCAACACACACAAGCTGACACACGTATTAGATCTTATGTAGATCCAAGTACTATAAACCGTCGCCATTACCGTGATATTGTGTAAAAGATCCATTATTATAAGAGAAGTATTTTTTAGATATTACTAGTCACAAATCGGTTGTTGATAATTGTAAAATATTAGGTTGATTTGATTTGGAATAGTATTTGTACCTTGATAGCGTTGACTTTAATCTTTGTGGTCGAGCAATGACAATTTTGTTAATGTTACCTTATCATCACACGACATACGAGAAGGAATTCACACACACAGCAACTTCAGTCGCACAATAGGACCAGACACACAACTCAACACTCCATTCGCACGAATCAACCCTCATTCATACGAATCAGCTTCATTCATACGATTGAACCTTTATTCGCACAACTGGCATTCGGTCGTACCACACAGCACTCAATCGACTCAACCTCCATAAGCACGAATCAACCTTCATTCGTACGATTGAACCTCCATTCGTACGATGGCATTTAGTCGTGCGATTCACATTGTCACACCCCAACCTTGACGGCGGAAACGTCGAGGAGTGAGAGTTAAAATCGTTCACAGCCACATAACGCTATTATTAAATCCAAAAATATTATTCATAAGTTTCAAAAGTAATATTACAAACATATAACTCAAATAAAGAAAACATAACAAGCTTATTCATTTATTTAACTAGGTCCATTCCTAGGTGTGAACAACTTCAAAAGTGGCGATCAAGCTTGAGTATTTCCTGAAACATGTTAAAAAATAAAAGGTCAACATAATGTTTGTGAGATTTCCATAGTTTTCGATACATAAGTATATAAAAGATGACAATTCATGTTGTAAGTTAGAGAACAAAGTAAATTAGGGATGTAAGACAAAATGCACAATCAAACCTCGACAAAGTTTTACAAGTCTCAAACGTTTACAAGTATATACGATTAGCTAAGTGTACTTGGATCAACCAAGCAGGCTTGTCTCGCCCATAGATCTATGACGTTGCTAGGCTAGCAATAGTTAATGATTGTACATATATTCGACATTACATGGTAGCCACAAAGTTCAACTAACCACAACATACAAGTAAATTGCCATAGGTTTACAATAATCAAACGTGTTTACAAGTGCAAAGTTTATAATGTAACATGTTTCACCCAAAAAGTGTAAAAATATAAAAAGGGATATAGAAATACTCATTTGATCAAATGTATAAAAAAAGTAATAAGCACAGATCCAATGTAGTTTTTCACAAGGCACCTAAAATTATATATATATTTACAAGGTTAAAGTTTAATTATAATAAGTTTAACGTTTTAATGAGGACTAGGGTATTAGAATTTGGGGTTTATATTTTGTTCAAAAGAATTAAAATTTTATAAAATTTTAAAGGAATTAAATCCTTTGTATATAACTTGCTTTTAATTAAAAATATGTTTAAATACAATAATTTTCATGATTAATCCCTAATCAAAGAGAACATAAAATCCAATAATATTTTAGTAATTTAAATTGTTATATAAATTTATATATATTTAGTCATAAAAATTGTAAAAAATAAATTGCTAACATGGTTTACAAGAATTAATTTACAGAAAATATTTAGATAATTTAAAAAAATATTTGAAGTTTGTAAAAGTCATTTTTATAATTATTATAAATTTTTCATAACTATTTTAAGGCCAAAAAGGCTTTAAAAAAACTAGATGAGGCTGCCCGGGTTCTAACCCGGGACCTCATGGATGTGGGGACAAGTCTTAACCAGTGAACCAGGGCCTTGGCCTTGGTTTACTTTGGTTTCATATTCTTTTAAACTTGAAATTAAAACTTCCCCTTTTCTCCAAGAACCCTAGGTTCGTTTGGATCCAAATCGAAGCACCAAACGATCAAGTGAATGATAATAACCATGGGGCTTTTGTTCCCCATGTATAATCGAGTGTGTAGACATGTGCAATTACCAGGAAGAAGAACAAATCGAGAGTGTGAGATGGAGATATAGCCGCAATCTCGCTAGAAGTAGTTTGTGATGCAAACGTCGATGTAATTCAAATTAATTGCAAAGAAAGTTTCCAATAGATTAACTAATGAAAAGCCCCCTATCAATTTCATCTACAATCAACCGAAGGTTGATGAACGACATGGTTGCAGGTCGTGATGTAGATGAATATCGTTTGTGTTGGAATTGTATTTGCCAGGTGAAATTGAATGTACCAATTGGTTAGGAATAGGTAGACGTTCGATTAAGTTGAATTAATTGAGTTATTATTGGTGTGTAAGGCTCGAACGGCTATGTGTTTAAGAGCATTTCGGTTATGAAATCGATTGACACTTGTAACCGATGATTAGACGAAATTAAGATCACAATCAAGTTCGAAACCGTTCCTAGGATGATTTAAAACGATTTGGGGTTAGTAGTCGGTTGATTTTGGGAGGTTTTAGGGTTCGCCGGACTTCGGCCGAAGGTGGCCGGAGTCCGCTGAAAAATCGGGGAGAGAGAAGGAGGGAAAAGGGTTTGGGTTTTGTAATTTTACAACTTTAGTCCCTGTGGTTTTTACTTTATTATTTTATGCCCAAAACATCTAGATTAAGTTTTTAAAATGACAATCTAACCCTCTAGATTAATTAATTTAAGTTTTAACATCTTCAAGCTTAATAAAATTTTAAGTTATTATTATTATTACTATTATAATTATAATAATAATAATAATATAATAATAATAATAATAATATTATTATTATTATTATTATTATTATTATTATTATTATTATATTATTATTATTTATATAATAATAATCGTTATAATCTTAAGGATTAAAAGACAAATTAAAGCTATATGCAAAAGCCATCCATAAGTTTTATATTAGGCAACAATGGTCCATACAAGAATTATAATGACGTTAACTTTTAATTAACGTAAAAATACATGATGCTACAGTCTCCCTAACTTAAAAGAATTTCGTCCCAAAATTAAGAATGAAACTTAAACGAACAAGAGACTTATGATGAAACATAAGTGTACTAACGAACAGTGGTTGGCGTTTGATTACGGGTGAGATGCTTCACTTTGCAAATTATGGAATTTTACACGATGCATCCAAATTTAAAGTCTTCCAGTGGAATGCGAAAGTTATCATTGACAAACTAACTCTTTGAGATTTAACACATGAAACGTTGGAAAACGATGATGAGTTCCCGAGGTAAATTAGACTTATAAGTCATACTTCTCCCATCATCTGGAATGAAATTGTGTAATAAAGTGACTTCCTGAAGCCAATAAGAAAAAAATAATATCTTGTAATTGTATGAAAGTTTAACCATCGGAATTTAAGAATTCCAAGTGCCACTATATAATGACACAAGCTTAACGCATATCTTGTGATTACGTATTGCTCCTCCGGTTAAACCGTCAGGTTAAGAATGATACGATAAGCCGAGATTTTGAGCTGTATTCCCAAAGATGATTCGAGGCATTGCTAATAACAGAAAGTGAATCGATCATCAGAATTAACGATCGATGTTTAACGACACACCACGATAACCAACTATTTGAGGTAAGTACGAGTCAATTTCTCGACTCGTTATCTCACATGAGTCAATATGAAATGCGTGAGACTGGCCAATCGGTCGATAATACACTAAATGACATCAGGAAATACAAGGCAATTTGAACATATACCAAGCTATGTCAACACTTCCTTTATGCCAAGCCATGAATACCAATCGCGAAAATTCATGATCCTTTTTGTCCACATCAAAATGAATGTAATAACAAGTCTTGTGAGTCGCAATCAAGATAGAGATTTAAAGATTTTCAAGATTAGGAGTTCAAGGTTAACCAAAATAATAGGAATTGCATTTTCAATTATGGGTGAAGAGTTAAACAAAGACGTCGTTCATGATCGGATTGGAATTTAAATAATTCAGAATATCGACGACAAAGACAATGACAAATAGCCTTTCAAGTACGGCTTGCACACGCGGTTCATCAACCCATGAACATAACCGTACCTTACTATAACCAGAAAGGCATGGTATAAATTTATAATAGCTTTATCTTGTACGAAAGATTGTTTTAGGAGTGTTATCATCGTGTAATTAGGTTTTGATGATAACTAAGAATGAAGGTCGATAAAAAGTTTCCATAAAGCTAGGTCAAACGTCAAAATGAAACATAAAAGCATGAGATAAGAAATCGATTTAAAATTTAAATGTTCCAGGCTTGGAACTAGGGTTACCCTAAAGTAACAATGACCCCTTTTGAGTTCAAGATTCATACTTTAGCTTGTTTGGCTGGAACACTATCGTCGATAAATCAGATAATGGTGTTCACCCTTCAAGTTATTACATGTTTCTTGTCAATTGAAGTCTTAAAACCTTGGTAAGTTTGAGATCAAGGAATGGAAATACTCACCAAGATGTGATTATCACTCCTAGCTTGGTGGTGTATTTCCCAAAGTATGACTCTTAACTACCAAACGAGAGCTTGATCCTAACTCATTGTTGAGGATCAACAAGAATAAAATGAGGTAACTTACCATTAAGGTAAGGATAATCACTCCTATCTTAACAGTGAAGTTTTATAGAAACAAAATATAGCAAAATGAAAAGTTTCATCAAAGAAATCCATAAAATTTTAAACGGGTGATATTATCATCAAGGTATGGATTTCACGCCTATCTTGATGATTGAATTTCATAATAACAAGAAAACAATCGAGAACTGACCCTTGACACCAAAGTACGAGATTCAATCCTATTTTGGTGGGGTCATTTCATTCGTGAAATACGAGTTCCAAAGGGAAATGATTGAAATCTGTCCTCAAAACAAGGAAATCACCCCGATTCCAAGGATGGGATTTCATAAAACACGCAATACAAAAATTGAAAACCATCACAAAGATACGAAATTTTACTCCTATTATAAGGAGGTAATTCCATTTGTAAAATACGAATTCATAAAAACAAAAAGAAGGAAACCGTCATCAAGGTATGAGGTTCACTTCTGTCTTGACGATGAGATTTCATAAGAACAGTGATAGCGAATGGAAAGTCATCACCAAAGTAAGGGAGTCACCCCTGTTTTGATGAGATAGAATCATTTAGGGGATACGAGTGTCCTTAGTCATAGGTTGACTTGCGGACTCTTGCATTGCCTACAATGCAAAACGGTTTGTAGTTATTATAAAGCTCGACTTAGCAAACGAAGAGAATATTAGCTAGAAATTCAGAAACTTCAAATTACATCAATGTAACATTAACAGGTGAAGAAAATCGTGCTTGCTAGGATTAAGGTTAAAGTTCGGGATAACGGAGGTAATTGTGTTAGGTTCTCAAATCTTGAATAGTTTAAGTCAAGAAAACAAGATCAGTGACGGAAATGATTCAACACAATAATGAGATGTAAACGTTCGGTTCAAAATAAAAGGGAATAGCATTGACTTCTCAAAGTGTTACGTTAACCACCACTTTACGGTATACACGCGTACCTATAAGCGAACACCCATCTCATGAGTTCCAGGTCAGATAAACGGATCCAACGGTCGAATCAAATTTATGAGTATACCTTGCCTAGACAAGGTATCCCAGGATGTAGGTATTCCACCTTCCGGCATTGCATGATTTCAGTTATGGGACACACTTTAAGGACATTTGAAAACCCTACGTAACAATTTTAAGTTTTAAAAACCATTCAGTTTAGACGACAATATCTTTGGATATAGTAAGATCCATGTACACGTTGGTCAATGTATGAAGATAGTTACATAAGGCGCACAACGTATAACGTTGTTTAAACGTAGGAATTGAAGAGTATAACGAGTTCAATATTAACGGGAACATTCTGTAAGAAAGGAATGAGAAGATATTAAAGTTTCGATGATAAACCAGTCCAAGGAATCAAGGATTTTTGATATTTTAAATATAAACCGGATGGTTCCATTTGGTAACGCATTACCATTTGGAAACGTTGACACGCCAAGGTAAATTGACATATTTGCCTTAGAAACTTGTGTATGTTGACCATAGTTTATCACTCATCCTAGAGATCCCCAGGTAAGCATAACTAGTCCCGTGGGATTTATGTGTTATGCTTGCCTTAGCCCAAGGGCCTTTTGCCAGGAAATCCAGAATACAGGTGTCTATGTGTCACACAAACTTCTTAGGTTCATGAAATCAAAACCTTGATGAGATTTTCACAGATTATATATAATGTCTAAAGATCCAAGTCATAAGCATAAGCATAAGATTCCACGTGTCATCGAAAATAAGATAAAGAGGTTTCATGTTCGGGGAGAGTCAAAGAGTCAAAGTTAAGTTTAGGGAGACAAGTAACAATGTTTAGGCAATCCTATGCTAAGGCATCAAATTGCACATAAGAGGGCATAACCTTATGTAGCATGCAAACTATGTAATTACAATATAGAATTATGATTCTATAAGGTTCATGCATACTATAGTCTAGGTCACCATTTCTAATAACCTAAATCCCTATAGTTATGGGCTCTGATACCAATCTGTCACACCCCAACCTTGACGGCGGAAACGTCGAGGAGTGAGAGTTAAGATCGTTCACAGCCACATAACGCTATTATAAAATCCAAAATATTATTCATAAGTTTCAAAAGTAATATTACAAACATAAGTCTCAAATAAAGAAAACATAACAAGCTTATTCATTTATTTAACTAGGTCCATTCCTAGGTGTGAACAACTTCAAAAGTGACGATCAAACTTGAGTATTTCCTGAAACATGTTAAAAAATAAAAGGTCAACATAATGTTGGTGAGATTTCCATAGTTTTCGATACATAAGTATATAAAAGATGGCAATTCATGTTGTAAGTTAGAGAACAAAGTAAACTAGGGATGTAAGACAGAATGCACAATCAAACCTCGACAAAGTTTTACAAGTCTCAAACGTTTACAAGTATATACGATTAGCTAAGTGTACTTGGATCAACCAAGCAGGCTTGTCTCGCCCATAGATCTATGACGTCGCTAGGCTAGCAATAGTTAATGATTGTACATATATTCGACATTACATGGTAGCCACAAAGTTCAACTAACCACAACATACAAGTAAATTGCCATAGGTTTACAATAATCAAACGTGTTCACAAGTGCAAAGTTTATAATGTAACATGTTTCACCCCAAAAGTAAAAATATAAAAAGGGATATAGAAATACTCACTCGATGAAATGTATAAAAAATAACGATTAATAAGAAATGTAATAAGCAGAGATCCAATGTAGTTTTTCACAAGGCACCTAAAATTATATATATATTTACAAGGTTAAAGTTTAATTATAATAAGTTTAACGTTTTAACGAGGACTAGGGTATTAGAATTTGGGGGTTTATATTTTGTTCAAAAGAATTAAAAATTTATAAAATTTTAAAGGAATTAAATCCTTTGTATATAACTTGCTTTTAATTATAAAATATGTTTAAATACAATAATTTTCATGATTAATCCCTAATCAAAGAGAACATAAGATTCAATAATATTTTAGTAATTTAAATTTTTATATAAATGTATATATATGTTTAGTCATAACATTTGTAAAAAATAAATTGCTAACATGTTTTACAAGAATTAATTTACAGAAAATATTTAGATAATTTAAAAAAATATTTGAAGTTTATAAAAGTTATTTTTATAATTATTATAAATTTTCCATAACTATTTTAAGGCCAAAAAGGCTTTAAAAAAATTAGATAAGGCTTCCCGGGTTCGAACCCGGGACCTCATGGATGTGGGGACAAGTCTTAACCAGTGAACCAGGGCCTTGGCCTTGGTTTACTTTGGTTTCATATTCTTTTAAACCTGAAATTAAAACTTCTCCCTTTTCTCCAAGAACCCTAGGTTCGTTTGGATCCAAATCGAAGCACCAAACGATCAAGTGAATGTTAATAACCATGGGGCTTTTGTTCCCCATGTATAATCGAGTGTGTAGACATGTGCAATTACCAGGAAGAATAACAAATCGAGAGTGTGAGATGGAGATACAACCGCGATCTCACTAGAAGTAGTTTGTGATGCAAACGTCGATGTTATTTAAATTAATTGCATAGAAAGTTTCCAATAGATTAACTAATGAAAATCCCTCTATCAATTTCATCTACAATTGACCGAAGGTTGATGATCAACATGGTTGCAGGTCGCGATGTAGATGAATATCGTTTGTGTTGGAATTGTATTTGCCAGGTGAAATTGAATGTACCAATCGATTAGGAATAGGTAGAAATTCGATTAAGTTGAATTAATTGAGTTATTATTGGTGTGTAAGGCTCGAACGGCTATGTGTTTAAGAGCATTTCGGTTATGAAATCGATTAACACTTCTAACCGATAATTAGACGAAATTAAGATCACAATCAAGTTCGAAACCGTTCCTAGGATGTTTTAAAACGATTTGTGGTTAGTAGTCGGTTGATTTCGGGAGTTTTTAGGGTTTGCCGGACTTCAGCCGGAGGGTGGCCGGAGTCCGCCGGAAAATCGGGGAGAGAGAAGGAGGGAAAAGGGTTTGGGTTTTGTAATTTTACAACTTTAATCCCTGTGGTTTTTACTTTATTATTTTATGCCCAAAACATCTAGATTAAGTTTTTAAAATGACAATCTAACCCTCTAGATTAATTAATTTAAGTTTTAACACCTTCAAGCTTGATAAATTTTTATGTTATTATCATTATTACTATTATAATAATAATAATAATAATAATAATAATAATTATTATTATTATTATTATTATTTATATAATAATAATCATTATAATCTTAAAGGATTAAAAGGCAATTAAAGCTATATGCAAAAGCAATTCATAAGTTTCATATTAGGCAACAATGGTCCATACAAGAATTATAACGACGTTAACTTTTAATTAACGTAAAAATACAAGATGTTACACACGCACAATCGCATACATTCATTCGGTCCCAGACTCAATCGCATGCATACACTCATCCGCATTGACTAAATCGCACACATTCATTGGACCGCACGACTCAGTCGCACGACATACCCAGTCGCACAACTCAGTCGCCCGAATGACACAGTCACACGACTCACCCAGTCGTACGGCTCAGTCGCATGACGGACCCAGTCTCCAGAATGGCAGATTCGCGACTGCAGCTGTGCAGAGCAGCCTCCGGCAGCTCCGTGCACGGGTTTTACACCACAAGGACTTCCAGAAACACTCTACTAACATACACAAACAAGAAGAACACGCAGAAAGACATCACACGCACCCACGCGACCACATGTGTCCGTGTTGGACCCGAACACCCGAAACCTTAAATGGACAGCAGTGAAATAGTAAGAAAAGAGACGACCAAGGTCGTCTACCTGCAAGAATGGGGTAGACTCGTTGTAGTCGAAGTCTATATGATGAAAACGAGACCAAACGGGTCGGTTTTGATGCAAGGATGAAGATGAAAGTGAAGAAGAGAATGAAGAAGAAGAAGATGAAGAATGAAGGCTAGGGCTATAAATGGGGTTTATATACCCAGCCCTAGTTTGCAAATTGTCACCTTTGGTCCCTGCATTTAGCCCCCGAGTTTCCCAATTTGTTTCGGTTGAAAACGACATTAATAGGCTAATTATATTGATGATAAAAAATGTATTTAATGATAATTGGTAACTTTAAAATAGTTTTATTAATAACAAAAATATTATATAAAAATGATGTATTTAGTGATAACGATGGTGAAATTTGTAAAAGTTTTAAGCATAGCATACGGTTCGACGCTAGCACAAGCATAAAGATGATGAAGCAAGTATAATATCCACACGAATAGTTTATAAGGATGAGGTATGAACGATGAAAGAAAAGTTAGCGAAATCCATGTTAATTGACGGACCTTATGGTGATGGATGTCACACAGTAGAAGGGGTGGAAAGAGATGGGCCAGGCAAGTGATGGGCTGCAATGGATGGGCTAGGGCTGTGTAAGGCCCCGTTCCCGGGACGCTTACAGCTGGGTTCTCATCGCAAATAAAACATATAATTACATTTGTGTTTCATAAATCGCAGCGGAAAACTAAAACAATCTTTCATTTCCATGTAATGCTTTTGCAAATTAATACAACATTCATTACAAAATAGCTTGTTGCATTACAATGCAAAAACATTAATCAAAAGAATGTCATCCCCAAAAGAGCTGAGTAGTCGCCCGTGCCATCCTCAGCAAACATTACCTGCCAACTGGAAACACATCAAAGTCAGCGTTGCTGAGTGAGTTCTAGTTTTATAAATGAAACATACTTTACTTTCACATAAAACCGTTCGTTACTTTTACATGATCACACATCGTACGTACACATAGATAATATCATTATTATCTTCTTCATTCGTTCATTCATTCTTTCTTTACTTTACTTGCGCATCGGACATCATCCATACCAATACCATGTGCTACACCCTGGTTAGTCGTAGCTACCGGGCCGAAGTCAACAAATGAACAGCTAAACGTATGCCACGGTACTAGGAGTAACCATCAGTCTTAGCTACGGGGCCGAAGTCAACAAATGAACAGCTAAACGTATGCCACAGTACTAGGGGTGAGCTGTAGAGGTTCTACATTCAGGGTCAATCACAAAGAAGGACCCGTTATCCGATGCGTGCAAGACATTTCATTCGTTCATTAATACATGCATTCATTCATCAGGTTCCTCTTTCTTTATCTTTCACTTTACGTTACATAATACTTCGTTCATTCATAACATGACACATAAGGCCACAAGAAAGATAACATACATCACACTAAGGAACATTAACATGCATCAACATCACATCATACAGGGCAACATCATACATACATAACGTACAACATCATCACCCTCATCATGCCCAACATGCTTTCTAAGACCTCGATCGTCATCTTAAAAACTCTTATGGGAACCTTTACATCAAAACTTACATCTGCACTTTCCCCCGAAAGTCAGAAGTCAATCTACACCTTCCTCGGGTTCAACAGCCCTATTCGGCGTATGGACACCCTTCAGTCGCATGGCCTCCATGCGACTGAACATCATGCGATTGAACTAATACGGATGAACACCTATGCGAATGAACATCCAGTCGTGCGAATGGACAATGCGGATGAACACCTATGCGACTGGACCTTCAGTCATGCGAATGGACCTTCAGTCGTGCGAATGGACCTTCAGTCGTGCGAATGGACCTTCAGTCGCACCCTAATCGGCCGTATGGCCTCCATTCGGCCTCCAGTCGGTCGCCTAGCCCTAACTGATGCAGAATGCAGTTCATCCCGACTGCAGCCGAGGGTTTTCAGCCTCCAAACTCATCTAAACCCATTTTAAGCCTAAATCGACCATCCTAAACCTTAGGGATGCATACCATAACATTATTCAAGCACAACCAAGCAAGAAATCAAGCCCCAAACGGGTCCTACGCATACATACACGCATACATACGGGTCTTCACCCAAAAACGCGAAAAAGGGTTTTCAGATGTGTTCCAGCCCTAAAATCATTCAAAAACATGTAAAAGAGGGGTCCTAGAACTCACCTAAACGAGCACAACGACAAGAGCTTCGATTTGGCTTGCTTCACGACGGTTTTGGCGACCCGAACCGACACTTTTCCTCTTTTTCTCTTCTTCTCTCTTCTCCCCTTTCTTTGGCTGATTTGTGAGTGTGGGGGAGAGGGTAAGGGCTGCCCTCTCCCTTATATACTCCCCCTCACCCGACTTTCTTTCGTGGGCGAGTTTGGTCCCTCGACTTTGGACTTTATTTTCTTTTCTTTCTTCACCGGCTTCAAATAATAAATATTCGGGTGTTACAAGTCCACCTCCCTTAAATAGGTTTCGTCCCCGAAACCTATTATTCGTCGAACAAACGTGGATAATGCTGCCTCACTTCTTCCTCAGTCTCCAACGTTGACTCGGATCCCTTCCTGTGCCTCCACTGTACACGCACAAGTGGAACCACTTTATTCCTTAGCCTTTTCTCCTTTCGGTCGATGATTGCCACTGGGTGCTCCACATAATTGAGCCGTTCATCTACTTCGATATCTTCCAATGGAACAATCATGTCTTCATCAGCTATACACTTTCTCATATGAGATACATGGAATGTCGGGTGAATCCCACTTAACTCATCTGGCAACTGCAATCTATAGGCCACCTCCCCTACTCGAGCAATGATTCGGAAAGGGCCTATGTATCTTGGGCTCAACTTACCCCGCTTTCTGAATCTGATAATACCCTTCCAAGGCGAGACCTTCAACATAACCCGGTCACCCACCTGGAACTCATTGGCCTACGTCGCTTATCGGCATACGACTTCTGTCTATCTTTGGCTGCCTTCATGAAGGCTTTAATCTTTTCAAGCTTCTCTGTCGTAGCCTCGATTACCTCGACGCTCCCCAATTCCTTCTGACCAATATCACCCCAACAAACGGGTGTTCTGCATCTCCTACCGTATAGCATCTCATATGGTGGCATACCAATACTGGCATGATAGCTGTTGTTGTATGAGAATTCAGCTAACGGTAAGTGGTCATCCCAACTTCCACCAAAATCGATCACACGCGCCCGGAGCATGTCTTCCAGTGTCTGAATGGTCCTTTCTGACTGACCATCAGTTTGGGGATGATAAGCCGTGCTAATATGTAACCTCGTCCCCATAGCGTCGTGGAATTTCTTCCAAAATTTAGATGTAAACCGAGTGTCACGATCAGACACGATAGACACCGGCACACCATGACGAGCTACAATTTCCTTGATGAACAGATCAACCAACCTCTCAGATGAATACGTCTCGCGGATCGGTAGAAAATGAGCGCTCTTCGTCAGACGATCAACTATCACCCATATGGCATCATACCCCTTCGGGGTACGCGGCAGCTTCGTAATGAAGTCCATGGTGATGTGCTCCCATTTCCATTCTGGTATATCCAAAGGTTGTATCTTCCCATACGGCTTTTGATGCTCTGCCTTCACCTGTAAGCAAGTAAGGCACTTACTCATATACTCCACCACGTCACGCTTCATACCCGGCCACCAATAATCTTTCTTCATGTCATGGTACATTTTCGTGGCACCGGGATGAATGGAGTATCGAATCTTGTGGGCTTCATCCATTATCTTCACCCGTAGATCCCCAAAACGAGGAATCCACACACGACCGAATCGAGTTCTAACACCGAGTGTGTTTTCACCCAATTCCCCAACCAGACCTCTCATTCTTTCCGAGTTAAGGTGATCTTCTTTCAATGCCTCATCTTGAAACTCCTTAACTTGCTTCATCACATCGGAGGTCATGATTAATTGATAAGCTTTCACCCGAATCGGTTCGGGCCTTTCCTTCCGGCTAAGGGCATCCGCCACCACATTAGCTTTGCCTGGATGGTAATGGATCTCGCAATCATAATCCTTTATAAGTTCCAACCATCTCCTCTGCCTCATGTTCAGATCCTTTTGCTCGAAGAAGTACTTCAAGCTCTTATGATCGATGAATATGGTGCACTTCGTCCCGTAGAGATAGTGCCTCCAAATCTTTAGTGCAAAGACCACGGCTGCTAGCTCCAAGTCATGAGTAGGATAATTGACCTCATGAACCTTTAACTGTCGAGATGCATAGGCTATAACCTTCCCTCTTTTCATTAACACACATCCCAACCTCGAGTAGGAAGCATCAGAATAAACCACTAGATCTTCACTTCCATCGGGTAGGGACAGGACTGGAGCTTGAGTCAGTCTTGCCTTCAGCTCTTCGAACGCCTTCTCTTGAGCTTGACCCCATACAAACTTCACATCCTTCGGGTCAACTTAGTTAGTGGAGAAGCAATCTTAGAGAAGTCTTGGATGAATCTTCTATAGAAGCC
Source organism: Flaveria trinervia (assembly GCA_025506515.1). Taxonomy (NCBI): domain Eukaryota; kingdom Viridiplantae; phylum Streptophyta; class Magnoliopsida; order Asterales; family Asteraceae; genus Flaveria; species Flaveria trinervia. The sequence goes on along the minus strand of CM046444.1, from coordinate 116,930,774 downwards.
CGCCAAGCCCAAGAAACTACAGATCTCGGATGGCGTCTTTGGTGACCTCCATTGCATAACCGCCTCCACCTTCGCCGGGTCAACCATAATCCCGTCAGGATTCACCACATGACCCAAAAACTGAACTTCGTGCAACCAAAACGCGCACTTGGAGAATTTAGCATACAACTTCTCCCTTCTCAACGTCTCCAGTACATCTCGAATGTGACCGGCATGCTCGATCTTGCTCTTCGAATAAATCAGGATATCATCAATAAACACAATCACTGATTTATCTAACATAGGCCGACACACACGGTTCATCAGATCCATAAAAGCAGCTGGCGCGTTGGTCAAACCAAAGGACATGACAAGAAACTCGTAATGACCATAACGCGTACGGAAAGCTGTTTTAGGGATATCTTGCTCCTTCACCTTCAACTGATGATAACCCGATCGAAGATCTATCCTCGAGAACCAACTGGCACCCTGAAGCTGGTCGAACAAATCATTTATCCTCGGTAAGGGGTAGCGGTTCTTCACTGTCAACTTGTTCAGTTCGCGGTAGTCAATGCACATCCTCATACTACCATCCTTCTTCTTTACAAATAGGACCGGAGCACCCCAAGGAGAGATACTCGATCTAATGAACCCCTTATCAAGCAGCTCTCGCAACTGCTCCATCAACTCTTTCATCTCGGTTGGAGCCAACCGATACGGTGCCTTGGCAACAGGTTGGGCACCCGGTATCAGATCAATCTGAAATTCAATCTCTCTGTCAGGTGGCACTCCTGATAAGTCTTCTGGGAACACGTCTGGAAAGTCACACACAACCGGTACATCGGCTAGTTGTGGTGTTGGTGTATCCACATCTTTTACATAGGCCAAGTAAGCACTACATCCACGCCTCATACACTTTCCCGCCACCGCCATTGAGATCATCTTCGGGATTGTAGTAACCCGATCACCATAAACCGTTACCGAACTTCCGTCAGGCGCTGTCAACCGAACCATTTTCTTGCGACACACAATGTTCGCCTCGAAGTCTGCCAACCAATCCATCCCAAGAACCAAATCGAAACCACCAAGGTCATCACAAACGGTCTAACAGGAAACTTATGACCCTCAAGTTCCACATCACAGTTCTCTATCATCTCAGAAATCCGGGTAGACTTACCTATGGCAGTTTCTACATCAAAGGGCGCATCAACACGTCTACTACTAACAGGCAGCTTAGCACAGAAAGCAGCAGAAATAAAACTCCTACTAGCACCCGAATCAAATAACACAGAAGCTAAAGTCTGGTTCACTAGAAACGTACCGGACACAACGTCAGGGTCCGTCCTAGCCTCCTCCTGTGTCATGGTGAACGCCCTGGCGCTCGCCCTCGGTCCATCACTTCCCGTCTTCTTCACCCCTGAACCCTCAGTCCTCGACTTCTTACAATCTCTGCTCATATGGCCAGTTTCCCCACAGTTAAAACATTTGCCCGATAGGCAATCCTTCGCCATATGCCCTGTCTTCCCACACTTGAAGCACAAGTTTGACCCAAACCTACATTCCCCGCTGTGCTCCCTTCCACACTTGCCACACCTTTTCGACCCCGCACTTGATGTGACCACCCGGCGTTCATCCACCCGTGCCTTTTTATTACCCATCGGGGCATCACCCCGACCAAACCGTTTCCCGTTCCAGTTCCGATCACCACCACCCTTCTTACTCGCTTCAGTCACCACCACCTCCCGCTCGTCATACAGCCTCCCTGCCAAATCAACCGCCGACCTAAACGTGCTTGGCCGGGCGGCGATCATATGTCGGCGAACATCCACCGGTAAACCCTGAATGTACCTCTTGATTTTCCGAGACAGAGGTGTCACCTGATCAGGCACAAGTCGTGCCATTTCATTAAACTTAGTGGTATACTACTGGTGTGTCATGGTTCCAGCCTCCAACTGTAAAAACTCCCTTTCCAACTTATCCATTTCCCGATGAGGACAAAATTCCTCAATCACCAACCTTCTCAGCTCAGGCCATTTCATTTTCCAATGGCCCTACTACCCTCAGCTTGGACAATGTTGTCCACCAGCACAGATCTGAATCCATAAAAGAGGGTAGCAAACTTCACCTTTTGGTCCTCTCGGCACTCGCTGATATCGAGAACAGCTTCCATTTCCCTCACCCACCGATGAGCAGCTGCAGCGGTGTCGTTTCCATCAAAAGTAGGGGGCTTGCATCTCATAAATGCCCCGTAGTTACATCCTCGCACTGCCTCTGGCCAGGCTCTTCTTCTTCCTCTTCATCATCAGACAGAACCGTTTCCGGCTCTGGCTGTTCCCGTCTCCAGAGGATCTGTTTCTTTTTTCTTTCTCCTTCTCGTACAGCCTTAATAACTTCAGTCACCACAGACGGTAAGATTGTCTGCATGACCTGATGGACTTCTTCTACAACAGCCTCTTTTACTGAGGCTCTCAGATTGGCGCTTTCGTCGCCACCCTCCGGATGAGGGGTCTCTGGTTCTTCATGAACCACCCTCTCAACTCTGGGTCTCCCTCTCTTGGGTCGCGATTCAACACCATGACCTCCGCCCCTAGAAGCTTTCGAAGATCTACCTCCGGCCATCACACGCACACTGAAAGATTCAAACACCAACACGGTCATTCAAGGGAACAGCTCAGTTTATGTCAAGTATAGTAAGTCCCTAATTACAGTGGCCAGTTGTGATTAGCCACTTACTTTACTCTTCATACCCCAAGTATTACCTGTCCTGACTACATCAGTATTAAATCTACATACAACACATAACCACATACCATGCCCACATAAAACCGGTTAACTTTATGAAATACCTGATGGCACGCAGCTACTCAGTTTGGCATCCCATTCCCTTCCGCCCCATTCTCAGTTTAAGATCAGGTTTATTTTGAAAATTTACCCATTTCACTTAAACTTTGGCTCTGATACCAACTTGTAAGGCCCCGTTCCCGGGACGCTTACAGCTGGGTTCTCATCGCAAATAAAACATATAATTACATTTGTGTTCATAAATCGCAGCGGAAAACTAAAACAATCTTTCATTTCCATGTAAATGCTTTTGCAAATTAATACAACATTCATACAAATAGCTTGTTTGCATTACAATGCAAAAACATTAATCAAAGAATGCCATCCCCAAAAGAGCTGAGTAGTCGCCCGTGCCATCCTCAGCAAACATTACCTGCCACTGGAAACACATCAAAGTCAGCGTTGCTGAGTGAGTTCTAGTTTTATAAATAAAACATACTTTACTTTCACATAAAACCGTTCGTTACTTTTACATGATCACACATCGTACGTACACATAGATAATATCATTATTATCTTCTTCATTCGTTCATTCGTTCTTTCATTACTTACTTGCGCATCGAACATCATCCATACCAATACCATGTGCTACACCCCGGTTAGTCGTAGCTACCGGGCCGAAGTCAACAAATGAACAGCTAAACGTATGCCACGGTACTAGGAGTAACCATCAGTCTTAGCTACTGGGCCGAAGTCAACAAATGAACAGCTAAACGCATGCCACAGTACTAGGGGTGAGCGGTAGAGGTTCTACATTCAGGGTCAATCACAAAGAAGGACCCGTTATCCGATGTGTGCAAGACGTTTCATTCGTTCATTAATACATGCATTCATTCATCAGGTTCCTCTTTCTTTATCTTTCACTTTACGTTACATAATACTTCGTTCATTCATTAACATGACACATAAGGCCACAAGAAAGATAACATACATCACACTAAGGAACATTAACATGCATCAACATCACATCATACAGGGCAACATCATACATACATAACGTACAACATCATCACCCTCATCATGCCCAACATGCTTTCTAAGACCTCGATCGTCATCTTAAAAACTCTTATGGGAACCTTTACATCAAAACTTACATCTGCACTTTCCCCCGAAAGTCAGAAGTCAATCTACACCTTCCTCGGGTTCAACAGCCCTATTCGGGCGTATGGACACCCTTCAGTCGCATGGCCTCCATGCGACTGAACATCATGCGATTGAACTAATACGGATGAACACCTATGCGAATGAACATCCAGTCGTGCGAATGGACAATGCGGATGAACACCTATGCGACTGGACCTTCAGTCGTGCGAATGGACCTTCAGTCGTGCTAATGGACCTTCAGTCGTGCGAATGGACCTTCAGTCGCACCCTAATCGGCCGTATGGCCTCCATTCGGCCTCCAGTCGGTCGCCTAGCCCTAACTGATGCAGAATGCAGTTCATCCCGACTGCAGCCGAGGGTTTTCAACCTCCAAACTCATCTAAACCCATTTTAAGCCTAAATCGACCATCCTAAACCTTAGGGATGCATACCATAACATTATTCAAGCACAACCAAGCAAGAAATCAAGCCCCAAACGGGTCCTACGCATACATACACGCATACATACGGGTCTTCACCCAAAAACACGAAAAAGGGTTTTCAGATGTGTTCTAGTCCTAAAATCATTCAAAAACATATAAAAGAGGGGTCCTAGAACTCACCTAAACGAGCACAACGACAAGAGCTTCGATTTGGCTTGCTTCACGATGGTTTTGGCGACCCGAACCGACACTTTTCCTCTTTTTCTCTTCTTTCTCTCTTCTCCCCTTTCTTTGGCTGATTTGTGAGTGTGGGGGAGAGGGTAAGGGTTGCCCTCTCCCTTATATACTCCCCCTCACCCGACTTTCTTTCGTGGGCGAGTTTGGTCCCTCGACTTTGGACTTTATTTTCTTTTCTTTCTTCACCGGCTTCAAAATAATAAATATTCGGTGTTACAGGCTGGATCCAGAAGGGATTGGATTATTGTTTGGTTTAGTGGAGGTTGGATTGGGACCAGATTGGGTAGTGTGCGGCCCAAGGGGAGATGGGCCATTAATTTGGCTAGCATTGGGTCCAGATGGAAATTCATAGGGGTCACATGACCCACACGAGAAGGATGGGGCTGAAAAGGTGGCATTGGTTGTTTTCTGAACGGGGGTATTGGATGGATTATTTTCCAAAAAATGGTATAGGGGAAGACTGTGCATAATGTTATGATATGTATTTACTTTGAATGGAAATTGAAATTCATCAAAACGAGCATGGCGGGTGATGTATGTACGAGACGTGGATGGATCGAAACACTTGAACCCTTTGTATTGGGAGTTGTAACCCATGAAGATACATGGTATACTCCGTGGTGCAAGTTTGTGTGCGGAGTAATTTCATGTGTATGGGTACACTCGACAGGCAAAAGGGTGGAAGTTGGAGTAAAGGGGTTTAGTGGAAAATAGAACTTCATATGGAGAGTTCCACCCCAAGAGTTTGGAAGGTAGATGATTGATGGTGTATATTGCAGTACTAAAAGCTTCCACCCAATAAGAGGATGGAACATGGGCATTGAACATCATGGCAAGCCCAGTTTCAACAATGTGTCGATGCTTGCGTTCAGCATGACCATTTTGTTGGGGTGTGTATGGACAAGATACATGATGAAATGTGCCATTGGAATTGAAGATATTTCGAACGGTCTGATTAAGAAATTCAGTACCTCCATCGGTTTGGAAGGTCTTGATTTTGGTGTCAAATTGAGTTTGAACAAAGGTTATTAAAATGGATAAAATATGATAGAAATCATGTTTGTGATGTAACGGATAAAACCATGTGAAACGTGAGTAATCATCGACAAATATAACATAATAACGGTAGTTGTCATTCGAGACAACCGGCGATGGTCCCCACAAGTCACAATGAACTAAGTCTAACGGTTTGATGACACGTTTTTCATTTGGAGCAAAAGGCAACTTATGACATTTGGATAAAGCACAAGAGGAACATATATTGGGTTTAGGTAACAAAGACGTAACAGATAGATAAACCAAATTTATTTAATTTGGAAAGAACATCTATAGAAGCATGACCCAAATGAAGATGCCACAACTCAAAAGAAGCTTTCGGTGAGGAACTGGAGATAGCCGACAACGCAGTGGGAGCCGACTGAAGGACATAGAGCCCCTTTTCACACCGACCGTGGGCGAGAACCTGCTTCGAGTTTTGATCCTGAATGAAAAACATAGGAAGTGAAAACAAAACATCCAAAGCATTGTCAGAGGTTAGTTTACTGATTGATAAAAGATTGTGTTGCAAATGGGGAACAGTTAACATATTTTTGAGATGGATGTGGTTATTAATGGATGTTTCTCCAATATGGGAAATAGGTACATTTCCGAAAGTGACACGATTTGATCCCGCATACGGAGTGGTTTTATCAATAGTAGCAGGTGAAGTCACCATGTCATCAGATGCACCAGAGTCCACAAACCAATTCGGTGAGAAACCGGAGAGATGACACTGTGCATGAAACACTTTCACCATGTCTTGATCAGGAGAGGCCGAAGTTGAAGTGTAAGATGAAAGATTTGGACACATATTGGTGTAGTGACCTTCACGGCGACACAACTGACAGTGGGGAGGGTGACGGCCACGACCCCGGCCTCCTTGGAGACCACCGCGATGACTGCGACCCCCACGACCGCGACCCAAAACAGACGGTTTAGTCTGCAAGGCCGAGAAGGCAGTAGTGGTGGCGGCAGGGGGACCGTGAACGGAGCGTAGGAAGAGTTCGTGACTTTATGCCTGGATAAGGAGGTCTCAAAATGCGGGGACCGATTTGGAAGCACGAACGGTAGTGGAAAAATTCTCAAATGTGGCACCGAGGCCACAAAGAAACCAGTGAACTTTGTTCGAGTCATCAACCGGATGACCCACGGCAAAAATTTGATCACAAAGAGCCTTAAATTGGCGACCGAAATAGGCCACGATGGAGGAGCCTTTAGAGAGATGGCGAAGTTGGTCACGGATATGATGAACCCGTTCAATTGAAGTGTTGCTATAGGCGTTTGCCAAAGCAACCCATGTGTCACGAGCGGAGGAAAGGCCAAGAACTTCCGCTATGGCTTCCTCGGAGAGGGAAGCATTTAGGATAATGGTGGCCCGTTGGTCATTGGCAAGCCATTGAGAGTGGAGAGGATTTGGGGTAAGTTTGTTATAAACAGAGATGGTGGAGGGAGGTATGGTGGTGGTGCCAAGAACATGAGGAAGCAATTGTTAGAGAGATAGAAGGGGGGTCATTTGGTTTTTCCAAACAAGATAGGAAGATGTGAGTTTGATGGGGATCATGTGAAGAATGATGTTGAGGGAGATGGACCCATCACTAGTAGAGGAGGATGCAGCCATGAGTGGAAGAGGATGAGGAAGTTGAAGAGGAAAAGATGAGGAAGGGGAAGGGTAAGGATCAAAGAGGCTACCATGATACCATATGGGAAGATTAATGAGGAATGGTTGGTTTTCCCAAAGTGAGGGAATGCTATACATTTATACACCACAAAAGTACACAAAGCATACATAAAGAATAAGCTAAATACAATACAAGTCCATGAGAATGTACATATACTAATAACCATTATTGTATGAATGCAAAAACCCGAAAGAAACTTTAAGTCAGGGTCTTTTTCAGATTTTAACTTAGATTGTTATATGTGTTAAAATTAAGTTTAGAAGTTTATGTTATTATATGCATTATTCTATTGTCAAAGAGATGAAAATGGAAGACAAAGGAATACGTTTTGTAATGATGAACATCTTTGGGAACATTTTGGAAACTTTGAACAAGCTTCTTGATATATATATAAAAATAAAATTAATTAATTAATTAATTAAAGCCAAACTCTAAAAAATTTAAAGCTCAGCAAATATGGGAACTAAAGTGACTGCGGTTTTCTTAAAATTAAGGTTAGCAAGGATTGAAGGTGGGAGAACTATTTAGATAAGAAGAGCTAATTTGGATAATGTTTACTTTTAACGGGTCACAAAAGTTAAAAAGTTAATGAACGCTAGTTGAAAAAAAGGGTCAAATGTATTTTTAAACATGTAACGTTCAATATATATATGTTGATTATTATTGGTTCATATATAATTTTAATTATCATATTTTACACTAGTTGTTTGTTTAAATTTTGAATATTGATCAAAGCTATGATTTGGGTAATTAAACTCTGATTATCTGAGCAGCTTCACATCACAAAAAATCACTTATTTAACACATAAACAACTAAACAACGTGTGATAACTCTTGCATAACATTATACAAAATTATATAAGACATGCTCATATTTTCTTATCTGATTGTATGAATTCATTTTTTGGAATTTGAAATGCTATTAGTAATGTTTGCATTGTAAAACTTGATTGTAGCTTCCTACGTCTATTAGTAATGTTTGCATTGTAAATGCTATTATAATGCTATTAGTAGTTTTTTTGGAATTAATGATGCATTTAGCGAAGAAGACGTTACAACCTCTAGACGTTAATTTTATTTGTCCTTAAGTAAATTCTTAGACAGAACTACCATCTGATTTATATATCATCTTAATTAAAACATAACTTATCACACATTTGTGAAAGGCATGAAAAAGAAAATATGTAAGGTGTAAAATAATGAAAATCCAAAACAATCCTACGATACAAGTTAGATAGTAAAGCCTCAACATGACTACTATCGAATGCAAATGACCAATAGATCTGACTCTAATATGAATTGCAACAACACACTTATAGCAAAAGAAATACCTTTTAGATCAATAGTATATATGGGTCATACATCAACACAAACCTAAACCGAACTAGATACCTTTTCATGCACAAGAATATTCTTTTACATCAGCCATAAAGCTCTCATAATGTTCATAAGTATAAAATCGACATTCGTAAATCTTTTTGGATTATCAACAAAGCTTTGTTTTTTATTTTGAATTTATGAAGGGAAACAAATAATAGAGGTGTCAATATCAATTTGTTTATTTATTAATGAGACGGCTCAAATTATGTTTTTATATCTCTAACAAGCCACAAAATGTAAAATATAAATATAGTTAAATAAGAAAGCTACAATAAAAATCTAAGTTATATTTATATATCTTTAACATGTCATGAGTGTAAAACACACACAAATAAAGATATAACCATATCTCACACATAAAACATGGAAATTAAACATCAAAATTGTATATCTAACCTATGACACCTCTTAATAGGCCTAGTAGACTACAAATGTACATATTTTATCAAACATAAGTTTTTAATATATAAAATACAAGGATCTTAAAGTATGATTTAAGAAAATATATAATTTTACAAGTTTAGGGGATATATGAAATCCTTCCAAATTATTATTATTTACACGCTACTTGTTTTATAATTCAAGAGTTACAATATTATTTTTGGAGATAAAGCATTTGGGATTAGACAGCTACAAATACTCACACCATACAAAAAAGTTTAAAAAATTACGTGTAACGAACCCATCAGTTTGTGTAGATCAAATGTTACAAATAACTAAATAAGCGTCTAGTTTTATTTTATTTTATTTTTTTGTTAACTTTGCATATTTTCACCACTACCTTGATGATCTCATGCACAAATTAGCTTTAATATTTTTTCAATTCGCATATCATTGACGAATTAGCTAACATTTTTTATGGTTAGGAAATTTAATAAATAAATCACTGTTTCTTTCTTTCACTTGTTAACTATAGTGTAACGAAGACGCTGATATGATTTGATAAATGCACTTTTTAATTACTGCAACCAAGCATAACGTTATGAATTGAAAAACACTTAATTTTTACCAAAGTAATCTTTTTTAAAGATTACATCAAACACTTATAAGGCTTTTTTGAGATCACTATCAGGTGACAAGACAACACCACAAAAGTAGAAATATGAGCATTTAATCTATACACATTCACGCACAAATATATCTTGTGATGAACATGTTAGAATAGGTACGATAAAAATATTTAAACACACAGTCCTTGACCTTTTATCTTCGTTTGAAATATAAAGAGTATTACGTGCGCTCTTTAAATCAGTGCGGTTTCATTTTCGGTAGGTTTTTCTCGTTTTAGATTGGAGTGAACCGAAAGTTGATTTAGAATTGCGCTAGATCGAAAACTAGTTTTTATTGAATCTGGGGACCATGACCAGATTGAAATTCGGCAGCTTTGCAATATCCTGAATTTTCGAAACATTAAGTACTAACAATAGTAACAACATATAATAATAATAATAATAATAGTTTGGATTTTATACGTTTCTTTAATTTTGGTCTAAAAGTTAATAAATAATGCAAAAAGAAAGAGAATTATTAAATTGTACAAGAACTTGAATGATTTAACGTGAAAGGAATCTAAGGTTTTTCTAAGACTGCGTTTGATTGAAATAAATAAAATGAAATGAAATGAAAATGAAAACTAATATAATTTTCAAGTAAACTTATGTTTGAGTGGGTAATAAATGTAAAATCCAAAAGAATGTTTCACCTCAAATTATCTTGGTTGTGAGATTTTAAATTCTCTTTCTAGGTGTAAAGATTTTGATATCCCACAACCAATAAAATTTAAGTTAAAACATTCCCTTGGGTTTATTTTTAATTATTCATTTAAACATAATTTTACTTGAAAATTATACTAGTTTTTCAATTTCATTTATTCCTTTCAACCAAACACAACCTAAGAGTTATAAGTATATAATAAATATAACTAGTTGTTTTTCCACTATCGCGCGATTCGCGATTAATTCTTTTCTAGATAACTATTTCAAGTATGGCTATGTTGGCTCAGATTTCATAACTTATTGCAGTTGCGAATACCGTAGATACAATGTAAAATCATAGTACGAAATGACATTGACATCACAAGCGCCACACCAGGAAATAAGATAGAATTTGACTCATCATCGTCGGTCGTTCATGGATTAAAGTCAGTAATCGTTGTTATTTACATTCTAAATTCGACATATAGGAAAACAGTTGCAAGCAGTGTCATTAATCTTATTTGGGGGCTTAGAAATCAGACTCGACGTGGCTGCAATCAGATGCCGCACCAAAACATCAAAGGCTGACGTCTTATTATGTGTCATCGCCTCTTGGTTTTTATGAACCAACTGTATTCGGCTGCCTGTTCTCACTAGACTCAAAACTTGCATTATGACCCAAAGCCAACCAAGAACATCATGGGTTGTAACCAATAACAATCCTCTAACTGAAGAGGTTATGTCATCATCAACATAATACCACATAACCAGTTGGCTAAGAAAAAATGAACCACACAAACAACAGTAGAAAGCATCCCCATGGGTGTCTCAGATAGGGATAACCCCGAACACCAAAGACAACCAACTACAACCTAGAAACCAACATCTCATAATAAATAAACAATCCACAATGGGTATGAACTGATGTCCACCTTCATCGACATCAGCAAACAACAAGTTCACACAAATTGCAATAAAGTCATGCAAACCAAGGTCTCAATAGAGCTAAAGCTCAACATCATCGGCCTGGGTAACAAATTCTCAGGTAAAAGTCAACCAACAACCATCGAGTTCGAGCTAGTTGACCAACAACATCCACCTAAATAAACCAGATCTAAAAACCCTAAAACCATATCGAAAGGGTGCGGGTAGTCGACCCACATCAAAGGCAAAGGGGAAGAGACATGATAGTAGACACACCACTATCATCGCCACCATCAGAAACAAAATCAGATCTAAGATCGATCTAACATCAAATTAAGACAGGATGTTGCAAGCAACCGACCAAATCGGGGTTAGCACCGAGGCCATCACCGGCGACACAAAAACAAAGATGTCGAAACAATGAAACCAGTGTCTCCCCTTTTTCCCAGGTTGGAGATAAAAACGGTGAAAACCCTCATACCGACCATCTCAAGGACTGCCTCCACCGGCATGGCCAGCGATAGAACAAAGAGCTGAAGTAGTGATGCGACACACAACATCCTTGAATAGCCAAACGCCCACCACCAAAGGGTAGAGATTCGGTCGGCAACTGAGATGCGCAAATGAAGGGAACAAATCCTTTTAAACAATATCCACGCATCAAAAAATGTACCATAAGCTTCAGCACTTGTATATAGTCACTGTTCATCAACTTTGTTTTTTCATATTATGTAAGTAATATGTAATTAAGATAAAAATTAATTTAAATTAGAACCTTTATTAACAATGTTATGAAGGTTGAATCGGATCGGCCGGACCGGCCGGTGATCGGAGGGTGTACCGAACCAAGCAGCATCAAAGCGTTCACAACGCAAGAACCGGCCAGTTTATCCAGAGTTTGCGGTTGGACCGGCCGAATTTCCGATTGGATAGGCAATGCTATCTTCTCAAAATCTACAACTCTCCTCGTCTTCTCCAGTCACCTCTCGACTTCTCCAGCCAAATTTTCCTCATTCCGTCCTCCCTCCGACAATCTCTAGCTTTGATTGTTTTTTTTTGCACTATTTTTTGGATGAAGAATGAAGAAGAAGATTATTATTATAGTGAAGTGAAATAATAGTTATAAAAAAAAGAATATTAGAAAGTTAATCTAATTTTTTTGTCTTGAAAATGAAAAAAACTATTAATAATATTTATGTTTGTCATTTCATTTTTGAAACTAAATAATAATATAATATACTTTCACTTTTTATGTTTTACTTTAATTTGCACTTAGACATAACTTGTTTTTATAATTTATCATTTGTATATGCAAACATATGTATACAGATATATATTATTTTTATGATATTATCCGGTTTTTAGTTCCGGTCCGACTGGTTCATTGAACCAGTAACAAGACCGATTTGATATTCGATCCGATTTTAAAAACAAATTTTATTAATATAACTAAGTTGGTTTATTGCCTGTCACGCATTGCCACGGTATTGTACGTGACGTGATAAAGTATAGACTACAATCCACCCGACTCATTTTCGAACTAACTTTACCTCAATACGTAGAGTAACTCGAATTTATATCGTTAAACAAAAACATTTAATATTTGACAGATTCTTTTCCAAACAAATTAATGTCGAAACATAGACTTACAATCGCTCTAAACTTTTTCGAACTAAATTTACGTCAAAACGTATAGTAAATGAAAACGTTTTATATTGACCCGACGTGTTTCCAAACAAACCAATATCTAAACGTAGGCCAACTCAAAGTATACATAAACTAAGCACGAAAACATTTTATATTTAACCCAACTCATTCTGAATAAAATTTATGTCAAAACGTAAACAGTGTTAAGATGTATAGAGTTAAGCTTAAAAACATTTTATATTTAACCCAACTCATTCTGAATAAAATTTATGTCAAAACGTAAACAGTGTTAAGATGTATAGAGTTAAGCTTAAAAACATTTTATATTTAACTCGATTTATTTCTAATTATGTCCAAACATATACGGACTTAAATTTATATTGCACATGAATAAAGTACAAATTTTAAAAACTTAAGAGGATGAATATAATATTTTATAAAGTTTTTAAAAAATAACAAAGCTAAAAATATAAGGATCAAAAGTAAGAGGAGAGAAATGCTGGTGGGAACCCCACCGTTATAGAATTAAGACTATCCACAACACAGTACCCTAACTCCGCCCTTAGTCTTTTTCCTGCGCCCTTTGGAAGGGTTGCGTTATACAGGTTCATCCATCTTTCACCGCCCTTTGCCAAGGGCGCTCCACCCACCCTTTGCCATCCGCCCTTTGCCAATGGCAGATGTATTTTCTGAGGCCCACACACAAAAATATGTGTTGTTTTGTTTTCTTAATGGTTGTTTGTGGGAAGAATGATGTTAAAGGTAAAAATTGATTGTGAGAATGATGGATGAAAGTTAGTGAAGAGCTAATGTGGCATACAGATTGTGACTATTTGTGAGAATGATGGCTTTTACGTACCGTTGTGAAAAGTCTAAGGGGCTGTTTGATTACGCTGACTCAGTAAGATTTGACTGAGTCAGAAGCTGACCCAGTAAGATGTTCTGACTAGGTATGCGTCTGACTGAAACTTGGTTGTTTGATTCGGTATCTGACTGACACAAAAACCGTCTCTGCAAATCACCTTATATATAAATCACCTTTAACCAAATCACGACTAAACATCTCATCTTCATCCATCTTCTTCACGGGGTCGCGGCCGCCGCCGTCGGGGTCGCCCGCCGCGGGTCCGCCGCCGCCGGTCCGCCCAAACAAACAGCCCCCAAGTGTTTAAAGTATTTATAGTAAAAAGATGAAAAAGTTATTTTTTCTACTGATATAAACATAAAAACGTGCATACATGCTCATATACAAATCAATTTAACCAGCCTACTCATTATTAATTTTTTAAATGGCAAGATGACTTGTACAAAATATATTAAAAACATAGGAGTAGACATTCACATCTTTAGAGGTATGTTCAAGTGCTCATGCGCTTTAGGAACATTACAACATGCTAGTTGATACATTATATCGTAGACGCACACATAATGGTTCATTATATTATTATTCATCCACCTCAAACAAAAACCAAAAATACATATATTCTAATATTCAAACACATCTAAAAACATATTATCCTGACACAGTATCCCCACACCGCTTCACGGAGCGTCTCCGTGGTGCTAACCAGATGGCTGACGGTTCGTTGTACCTTCGTCCTTCTGGTTAGGACGAGAGACGCCTCGAGCGGTGAATAAATCAACGGGCTCCGTCTCTGCTATAACACGTTTACTTTGTTGTTGTTGTTGCTGATTCGAGATATTACGAGCGGCGGAAAAGAGATCAACGGGTTCGGAATCGGAGATCTTGCCGGCTTCCAACGGGGTTCCGGATTTGTACGCGACTCGCAGCGATTCGTCTTCGGATAGTTTTGCCTGTGCTGTACCGTACTTGATATCATCTTTGCTCTTTGCCATTTTTTAAAGTTGTTTAGGGAATAATATCTATTAATTGTGAGTTTGAAGATTGTTGTGGTGGTGATGTACATGCTTGATGAGTTATATCATATTGTCATTGTGATGGCGGTGACACGTGTTCGAATCTGCAATAATCGGAGGATGACGTGGAATGTTTTTTTCCTTGCTATGCGCCACGCAAGATGGTATTGTGACAATGGTTGAGACTTGAGCCAAACTTTTTCTCTAAATGATAAACTTATATTTTGTTCGAGTTGAATTTAATGATAAACCTTTTTGTTGATAGAATGGTAAAACTATTGTTAAATTATAAATCGATGTTTTTAAAACCGGACCAAACAACAAACTAATCGTTTTATTGGTTGACTGGTCGGACCGGCCGTACTAGATCCAAAAACCGAATAAAATCATAATTATATATAATTCAACATAAGTAATTTATATGATATTTTATAATTATATAAAAACTCAACAATAATTATACCTTCAACACTGAAATTAATTATCCAACCTTCCTGTTAAACCTATTAAAATCAAAAGAGTTAAAAACAAAAAATAAAAAATGAAAAATTCAGTCCAATTCAACCGCCAAACCAATTCGATCTGTAGGCTCATGAAAAAGGAAACGACCCGTGTACCACGTCTTAGAAATGGCAATAAAACAGGCTATGGAAAAGTATTGACAATTGAAGTCCCATACACCAGATCATAATATTGTATTGTATCAAGCATCAAACATACAAATAAGTAATATATATAACAATTTGTTTTAAAATAAAAGTAATTAAATAAGCTAGTTTTAAAACCACCTGCAAGTAAAACTTATTACCATATCAAAACACATTAAGCAAAGATAACAGGCAATAACATAAGTAGTTGAAAAATGAAAACAGAACACTCATAGGAGTTGAGTATGATTCAGAAATGTTATGTCAATATAAAAAACAAGACTCTAAAGCCAACAAGTAGAAACTAACTAGACCATGAACAGCTTCAACACAAAGATCCATCTTTTACATACAAACTCCATACATCTGCAGGAGATGATGTGCATGAAGAAAGATTGGAAGAAGCCGTCCTAAAGTCTAATTGTCATTCTCTACTTCGATCTTTGTCTCATCTTTCGGCGCTTTCTCTTCAATCTCCTCATTCTCTTCTTCTTCCACTGCAAATAAAAAAAAAGATTCAGTATTCCATTCAAACAAAAAGGCTCAAATCTTTGTTCCAGAGACCACAAGAACTCGTTGCCAGTAAACTGAAACTCATTGGACGCTAAACGGTTAACAGCCAACCAACCGACAAAATAAAACAAAATGCAGGTGATCTTCAAAAGACTATGACACAAAAAAAGAGGCGTTTCCTAGAGAAGAATCAGAAGTTCACTAGCTCACACATGGTGGTAGTCGAGCTAGGGATTAATCAAAACTATACACATATTAATTAAAATTCAAAAGTTCAAACATTTACATATTTTCTATCAACTTTGATCAAAAGTCGTTTTAGTTTCAGTATTTTCCAATCAGTAGTTTTACATTTTGTACTTAACACTCTGATATGTTCTCAGTAGTTGTGAACATTTCAATAGTTTGTTAAGAGTTAGTTATTCTTGTATTAGATCTGCCAGTTGTCACTTTCCGTGATAACAGCAGTGTTTGTTGCACTCTATATATAGAGTGACAACCTATTGTAATAGTTGAATGATGTGAATGAATGAATGATTTGATTAGAAACATTCCATATCTATAAACATTCCTCGAATCAGAAATATATTCTCTCGCTATAACCGTATGTGCTCTTAATGCATACAAGCATCAACTTCTTGCTACAATTTGTCTAATTCCTATTCTTATTCCGCTGCCTTTAACTCTAATACATCAAACTTGTGATCGCTGATCCTGTCAAATGACTAAAATCTAGCAAATTTGACTTGCTTTTGGAAGAAATTTGACTGATTATATCCAACTAGGTCTAATTTTTCTAACTAGAACCGATTATCGCCTTCCATTATATGAAATGGCCAAGACTGGTAGCCAATTTCTAATTAATCGCCAACTATTTCCAAATTTTGCAACACTAAATTTATAACCCCTTAATCCTTAAGGAATTCATCATTTTAACAATCTGCTTACATCTACCTGATATAGAAATGTTATATTAACTATGTCACATGATAAAAAAATCGACTGTTAATCTCACTAAAAACCTTTAAAACATTTGTCAAATTGAGATTTGAACAATAAAGAAAAAACAATATTAGGGTAACCTAAACTTAACCACACATTATGCAAACTCGATTTTTATAATTTTCAAAATCAAATCTTTTAGTTGTAATCGAAATCAAAGCGCAGATCGTACCTCTTCAAAGGCTAAAAAACAAACAGTATTCGATCACGAATTATAAGCATAAATAAACAGACATCAAAAAAATAAAAATATTCGCTAGAAAGCTACATAAGATAGACATACTACACAAGAATCCCTAAATAACAGCTCGATAAATCAAATAAAAAACGAGTCTTGAATATAATAATCAACCAATGCAAAATCAGAACAATCAAGAAGCGTACTGAAAAGTAATTGAAGATAAAGGGGCAATCTAAAACAAGAATTCATGAAATTTCAGATGATATGTTCATTGATTTTGGCATGATTCCCAATCAATTCAAACAATGATAAAAGATTATTAAGATGATTTTACCTTAGCACGCATGTTGAGCAAATCTTTTCTTCGAGTGTGTGTTGGGCGGAAATACGGAATGAAGAACTGAGCGGATGAGACGAAAAAAAAGGAATATATAGGTGAGAAACCCTAGTTTAAATGGGCTTATAATGGGCTGGTTTTCAGTTTTTTTGTAATTGGGCCAACTTCGTTCTTTGGTCTATTGTATAGTGGACCAGAAAAAGATGGTTTCAATTCGGTTCCTACCATGCCATGATGCCACCATGGGTTTGAACTAGCTGTAAAAACTATTATATGGTTGTTGGTAGCGTCATAGTCAAATTCTGATAGGGTTAATTTGAAATTAAAGAACTTGAGGAGGCTTCAAGGTTGAATTTTAGCTTGAGTTGGATTGAGTTTGTGTTTTGGGCGAGTATTGTAGTCGAATTGGTTTGGTTGTTGAATGTTTCGTGTTTCATCAGATCCAGCGACTACATTGTCTGTGGTGTTTCTGATTGATTGTTGTCTTATTCTTGAGATGTGCTATTCTAAACTTAACTATGGTTATTTTAAATTCTAGACTCCTGGTGGTGATTTAGGATCTGACTTAAGTTGGTTTAAACAAATATGTATTTTGCTACGTTTTTTCAATTTATTTTGAAACCTATATACGAATTTCAAACATATACACATAAACCTACCACATATATCATAAAGATCTTGATGACGACATTGTTCTATACTTAGATATGTGCATTATCGAATTTCAACACATAAAACTTACCATTATCATGAATTCTTGCTTTCTAACTTTAGGTTTCCTCTCTCTCTAAAATGGCCAAACAACCCCCTTTCTATCTTCTTTTAGATATCTTAGGAGTGCACTTAAGAGGGAGAAGAGGGCATACTGGGTTTTTTTGGTTTCAACAACCCCATTTACAACACCCTCACGCCTAATAGCTTTGACTTATTTGCATCTTTGGTCAAGGATTTTAGTTTTTCTTTAAAAACTTCATGGTGTTGCATTTTATAACTTTTAACCAATAAGGTGTCATGTGCTTTCTTTCTGACTAAGTCAACTACACCCTAACCGATCTAATCAATAGTTTGGTCCCATCTGAAAGTACGTAGAGAGTTGACACATGTATTAGGTTTTATACCGGAGGCAGGTTTTGAAAAAGGCCAGCTATGAGCTGGCTGTGAGAGGTTGGCTAGAGATTAGCCAAGTGGCCCACTTGTCGGCTCTAGCTAAACTAATACATGTATCATCTCCCTATTCAATTTCGTATAAAGACCAGACAATGATTAGGTTAGCGTGGGAGCAACGGTAGCCGAAGGTGAGATATATGACAGACTCTTATTAGTTAAAATGGATAAAAGAGCTCTTATAAAAGTCAAATGTTTAATTTGGTTCTCTAGGTCAGTCAAACATTTATTTTGGTAAATTTTCCTATATTTAACGCAAATAATCACAAACCTATAAGATATTTGGTATAATAATTTTGTTGAATCTATAACTTCTAATAAAATAATGTTTCTTTTGTCACTTGTTATTTTCTTAATCCATGTTTTTGCCGTTTGTTTTTTTCTAGGCATTCACATATCAATCTTTCCTCTAAAAAGGTGTTATAGTAATTTAAACAATCATACAAACTTATCTATCTTATTAATTGGTATGTTTCTCTCTCTTATAGATTTTTTTAAATCAAACTATATTTTTTTAGAATAGAATTTATGAAGGAAATTAAAAATAATATCTTTTAGTTAAGAGCTAAATAACAAAAAACTAAAGTTTTATATAATAAAATTTTCTAAAGCATTAAACATTTTTTAAACAAAATACTTTAAAATCTTTTTATTTTAAAAAAATTATAAACAAGTGAAATATTTTAAAACATCTTATTAAAATAACCAAAATAATTAAATATCATATTTTTCTTAAAACAAGATTTTTATAAAACATATTTTTATAAAAATCTTAAAACGAATGTTTAAAATTAAACTATTTCCATAAGAGAGTTAAACAAAATTGTTATAATTGCTTTAGTTCTTGAATTATTGCATATATATAATTTTAATTATATTTTACATTAAAATATTATACATTAACTACTTTTACGTAGTTATTTACATTAAAACTTATTTCGTTTATTTAATTAGTGTTTAACCTATCTATCTATCTATAAAAAAACTCAATAAGCGTGAAACTATTGTAGATCTCGTTATATTTACTTTCTTATTTTTTTATATTATTAATAATAATATTGAATACTAATAATATTACTCATACTATTTTTAAATTAAAAATATATAATTTAATAATTAAAAACCAAATTTTTTATTAAAAACCAGTTTTTATTAAAAACACACTTTTTAAAAACAAAAATTTTATAAAATACAAAATACAATGAAATTTTTTTAAACAAAATATTTTTCTTAAAACAATATATTTGAAAATTACAATTTTTTATAAAATAAAATTTTAAGAAAAATACATTATTGTTTATTTACTTAAAGTAGCTATATATGCATACTTATAATCATACTATATCTTCAAACATGATTTTTTAATCCATATATTTTTATTAATAATTATTTAATATTTTATTTGTTTAATCCGTATATTACACGCGGACTAAGCTAGTACTTTATATGTAAGATTGATGAATGTTTGGCAAAGATGATGAGCTAAGTTTTACTGAAAATGAAATATAAGATTCAAAAATGAAAATGTTAAGGCACAACTGAAAGCGAGGATGATAATAAAAACAATAATATGGAGAAAAAACAAACTTAATTAAAGGGATCTCTGCTTACAATTTTACAAATCCAAGCTAATTTCATTCATTGTATTTGCAACCTTTAATTGTTAAACTTGTTTGTTAAAAACATGGGTAATTTTATAAAATAATAACCAACTTTCAAAAGTATTCCAATTAAGTAACTCAAATTTTAAAAGTATTTCAATTAGATCACTCATTTTTATATTTTATACAAATTAAAAGTCATAACATATTTTTTAGCATGTTATACTCTTGGATTCAGTTAGAAAATATTTTTTTCTATCTTTTGAAGCTAATATAGAACGTTAACGTAAATTTTAGGCAATTTTTTTATTTTTTTCATAATTAACATGTTTTTTTTTATTTTTTAATATAATTTTATATATTGAAAATTCTAACTCCAGTGTCTTTTCCATCATTACTTTCTGGTCATTATAAAATTTGGTAATGACTCGACTTGATTGTTTGGAGGTTAAATTTGAGAAAAATATGCATGAGTGACTAAATTAGAACACTTTTGAAACTTGATTACTATTCTATGATATTTTCCCTTAAAAATAATAGGTGCAAATACATGAACTTATTCATTACGTGTGTGTGGGTTTAATATGCTAGTACACGTAATTACTTGTTAAAACTAAGTCTTAGAAAAATTAAGATTTATAGTGTGCTCATCACTTGCATATCCTTTTGAAACTAAATTCATAATTTGCTAGACTTATCATTTCGAAAATTTGGAATTGTCTGAGCTTAATAAGAACACATAAAACATGCTGAATAATTTTGGTGATCAACCAAAACTATAATATGTTGTTCACCAAAATATTTGAAATATTAGTAAAGACTAATTTCAAAATAACCTTATCTAGCAAATTGTTTGATTGGAATTTTTTTTCAGTACGCTTATGATGTAACGTATGAAACCATTATTATAACTGCTAAAAGTAAAAATTATATGTTAAATGTGAATGTATTTGTTTTGTGGTATTAATTGAAGTTAAACATGATACTTATTTTATATAACTTAAGTTAGAGCTAAAAGAGAAACTCTTAAAACGCTTTTGAAACGATGTGAAACGTAAAAATGTATTGTGAAAGACGTAGGATAGGAGAAATATAAATGCCTTTAAAGGATGTGTGAAAAACTTGAGGTTCATTACCATTTCAACCAACCTAATAAGTATTTCTTTCACGTTTTTACAACATTTAACATTAACATTATAGCATAAAACTTTGAAGTGAAAAAATATTATTAATGCGATATTTGGGATTTGAGTTTGGGTTATATTATCCGCCAAACTAGCTTACCTAAAATAGGAATATCAATAAACATATTCTTGTTATTTAGAGGTTGTTTAACAACTTAATACCTAGGAACCTAACATGTCATTTTTTGTTGCAAGCACAATCATTAAAATTCCTACATGTATATTTCCAACCAACCAGCTGAAGTCTTAACAAAATTACGACTTTTTCTCATATTATTTTTATTATTTTAGCAAGATCATTATCGAGTGCATTCTCTATATATACTTGCTCATTTGTGCATTCTCAATCACAATTTGATCAAGTTCAAGGACTATAACAACTTGTAGTCATCTTACAATGGCTTCTATCTACTACACTTATGTTTTAGCCTTTGCACTATTTACCATTACAACCAATGAGATTTGTTATGCTTCACGTAACTTGCTACAAGCTATTCCTACAATGCCACAACCGCAGATACCCACCATCCCGACGCTCCCACAACCACAGATGCCCACAATCCCCACGCTCCCTCAACCACAGATGCCCTCAATCCCCACGCTCCCACGACCACAAATGCCCACCATTCCAACAATGCCAACAATCCCTAACATGCCCAAAGTATCCTTGCCTCCGTTGCCTTCTATGCCTACCATCCCAAACTTTCCAGCAACACTTCCAACCATTCCTTTCTTTGCTACCCCACCGTCCAAGAAGTAAACAATGGTCATCTGTTGCTAGATCAGAGGAGAAGTCGGTAGCTTTCATTGATCTAACATTAGAGGGTCCCTGATACTACTATTGTTACATGATTTATCGAGGGTTTTGCTCATGTATTGTTTTCTTTGATTGTTTCTGTAATCTACATGTGGTTTGATACACTTTGTTTGTAATATATTGTTATATATATTGCATAGAAATGCATACCTGTTTTTCTTACTTTTTTTGAATTATATTGTTAACATTTTGTATGTTATAATACTTTTATAAGAAATAAAAAAGATGTTATCATGGCCCGAGAGATATATCCTAGGTATCCTTGAAGACAAAGAAACAAGACGATATTAGTCTCCATAAACCTCTATTATCCTCCATAAATTGCATTTAGTGATTGTTATTATAACTTGATTATAAAGCATTCAAAACAAACTTAGTTTATTTCTTCTTTCACTTGCCTGATGATAATTCCGACTTTTGTATTTGATCTTATATCACACAAGTATTAAATAGAGTGTTGCATCAATCAATATAATTGTGCGCATTAGCAAATCCGATATATATTTTATCTTGGTTCAAGCTCAATCAAATTCAAAGTAAACTTATAACTTAATTTTATGTAAATCACACTAGGCAACGAGTCAACGACTAGGAAAATACAAAAATAAATGAAACGGGTAGAAATAAGCATATTGCTACTCTCTTTTTTGCATTCAAATCTGATTTACATAAAAAAAACACCCCAAATTGCCTAATAATCATCACAGTTAATTAAACACATCATATAGTCGCTTGTGTGTTTTGTTCATCATAAGTTCATAACACCACAAGAAAGGTCGTCTATTGCGACGAAACCTATAGCGACGATAACAGTCGCTGCAACTATAGATTGGGCTAGCAATGACAAATTACCCCATCAACATTTTCTAATTTATACAAATCAAACACCATATTGATGACATGTCGTTACAATGGAGATGAATTCAAGAACATTGTCAAACACTATAACGTTCCTTAGGACCTATATGTAGTCGTATATAGAGCATTGGTCGAACAATAAAAAGTGTAACTTCTGGCTTGACTCCTTTTACATAAGCACTTCCACCACAATATAATGAATTGTAAGAAAAACCATGACAAGCAAATGAACGGCGACAACAACAAAAACAACAAATAATTAAACAGATGCAACAACAAATAAATTAACTCCGTTTGATAACCAAAAACTAAATTGGCACATCATCGCTTCAACCGTCCAAGAAGATTATGCAAGTGGTTTGGTAGTTTGTTTTTGTTTGGCTACAAGTATTTGAACAATTAGATGTAGATATTAATATATTCTGACATGTATTGTTATTTATATTCGAATGGAACTGAGTTTTGAACAAGTTAAACAATTGTAACTAGTTAAATATATTTTGAAACCTGGAAAGATAAAAAATTAAAAGAAAAAAAAATATATAATTCAATAGCCACGACATGTAATCGTTATAGAGGTGAACCATTTAAAAACCTTAAACCCTAGAGTCACGACATGTTATCGTCATACGTCTTTACTTCAAAAAATAAAAAATAAAAAATATTCTTAGTCTAGAAAAAGTTTTAAGACATCCATATGGCAACGTTATGACATCTCTATACCTTCCTTTATTGCAACGATATCTAATGTGGCAACTTTTTTTGACCTATTGCAACGAAAACAACTTATTTTTGGCTATCAGGCTATGTTTCATCGCCATAGTCTATAGAGATGTCATTTTCATGCTATATCAACGACATGCGACGCCACAATAGCATAGGATTCTTGCCGCGTTACTTCAGCATAAGGTTCATTATTTTTTCTACCTACCTGTTCAGAGTTTATTTTAATTTTTGTACACTTTTACTTTATCTAATACAAAAAAAATCTTGAAGCAAAAAAAAACCGATTGCAATGTGATACAAGGGAATTGGGATTTATTTCGGGTCATATTATCTTCAGAGCTAGCTTACCAAAAATAAGAATATCAATAAACATATTCTTGTCGTTTGGAGGTTCATGGTTGGTTAACAACTTAAAACAAACCTATGTCAAAACTGATGACTTGTACAGTTCCAACAAATAAATGAAGTCTTAACAAAACTGATGACTTTTTCTCATATTATTTTATTGATTTATCAGAATCATCACTAGTGCATTCTCTCTATATATAGTTACTCATTTGTGTAATCTCACTCACAATTTGATCAAGGGCCATAATTAACAACTTGCACTCATCCTACAATGGCTTCCACTTACCATATCTACGTTTTCGTGTTCGCACTATTCGCCATCACAACCAATGAGATGTGTTATGCTTCACGTAACTTATTGCAAGCTACTCCTACAATGTCACAACCACAGATACCCACTATCCGACACTTCCACAACCACAGATGCCCACAATCCCCATGCTCCCACAACCACAGATGCCCACGATCCCCACGCTCCCACAACCACAAATGCCCACCATTCCAACAATGCCAACAATCCCTAACATGCCTAAAGTATCCTTGCCTCCATTGCCTTCTATGCCAACCATCCCAAACTTTCCGACAACACTTCCAACCATTCCTTTCTTCGCTCCACCACCGTCCAACAAGTAGACAATGGTCATTTGCGGCTAGATAAGAGGAGAAGCCAGTAGCTTTCATTGATCTAGCCATTAGAGGGTCCTTGATTCTACTATTGTTACATGATTTGTCGAGTGATTTGCTCATGTACTTTTTTCTTTGATTGTTTATGTAATCTTCATGTGGTTTGATATACTTTTTTGTAATATATTGTTATATTTCTCGTACAAAAATGCATGCTAGTTTTTTTCTTTGCTTTTTTTATTATACGATTAAGATCTTGTAACACCATAATAATACTTATATACGAAATACAAAGCATACTTTTGTATCACCATGCATGGCCAGGAGACATATCCTATGTATCCTCGAAGACAAAGAAACAAGACAATAGTTCTTAATCTTCTATATACTACATAAGTGTGTAAACTATGATTTGTGAATTATTGAGGTTGAGTTATTGTTGCATGACTGACACATTGCACTGGAAACTTCTATTATTCTCCTTAAGCTGCATTCAGTCATTATTATATATCATTATTATATATTTATATAATAGCACAACTTTAGCTACAAAAAAGTTTTAAAATCTTTAATATTAACCACAAAATTGCGTTCTTTTATATACTTTAAAGCAACTAAAATAATATATCCATCCATCATATTTAGTTTTTTTATTTTTATCATCACCTTTATAGTATATATAACATATTAACTTTCAATAATTTTCGTTTTTATAAAAACTTTCTTTTATAACTATAAAAAAAGGAAATTCATGTTTGTCTTTCGTTTTTATTTTTGGTCAATGTTTCCATAAAAAATGTTGAAAATGTAATTGTATTCCAAATTAAGGTTTTTTTATTTACGATAGAGTAAGACTTTTATAATAAAGTGCACTTTTGTGGTTTTATGTCACGGTGACACTCAAATTTATGAGGAGTAGATGTCAGAATAGTCTTTCTGACATGTTTCTGTGTCTAATGCATTAGCGTTTTACATTGGAATAATCGTCAATACGAGGTGTTTTGTATTTGTTTTTTATATTTGAGATCGTGGTGGATTACACGCGCAACGGGCGTAGGAAAAACCTAGTTATTATATAACTCACAAAGCATTTAGAACAAACTTAGAGGTTACTTTACAACTTCTGAATGATTAAGTGATGAACCAATAAGAAATCTGAACCTTAAGAGCTAGCATATCGTTTAACTATTCAAATACAAATATCAGATTAATTCTATTAAGATGTCTTAACCATTCAGCATTAACCTTTTAACCATTTAACATTAAACCTCTTAACCATTCAATATTATTATAATGCTTAACCATTAAAAGACAAATGTCTAAACCATTCAGACATCTACTGGCGAAACAAACAGTCTGAGCCATTAATTGTTAAACCATTAGTTTATTTCTTGTTTCACTTACCAACCTCATGATATTTCGTAACTTATTTATCTAATATCACATAAGTATTAAATAGAGTGTGCATGCGGAATAGCAAATCCGATATATATTTCATGTTGGTTCAGGTCTCAATCAAATTTAAAGTAAACTGATCATAATTAACTTAATTGGTCTCATTTAGTTTTATTCACCTTA
Organism: Flaveria trinervia; assembly: GCA_025506515.1. NCBI lineage: Eukaryota > Viridiplantae > Streptophyta > Magnoliopsida > Asterales > Asteraceae > Flaveria > Flaveria trinervia. Next base: position 116,904,371 of record CM046444.1, on the reverse strand, counting down.
AAGACTTGCATTATTAAATAGAAAATAAACATATGCATCTAAAGATAAGAAGAGCACTTACCCCACTAAACCAATATTTATTTGACTCGCTAATTAACATACTCATAAACAATTAGAAACACTAAAAACATGTACATAAATAAGTTTTCCAGATCCTAATTTTCACCAGGATTGGACCATACCCATCAATATTAACATACAATTTACTGAATTTAGTGGTTTGGCTGAGAAGGGGTTTATCTAGTTGTTATCAGTTTTATAAACAGTTTGCCCACTTTGAATATTTTACTTATGATTAATTCTTATTAACTCAATATCAGCCTCAAGCCCAAGTAATCTGATCATACAAGTAAAAAAAAACCAATGGTACATTCAAGCTTAACATTGTGTTACTGCAAATGTACGCAGGAGATTCTTACCACGTACCCATGTAATAATGATGATACACCACCTCGTATATTATTTTTGATATGTGTAACATATATTGACGGTTTTTTATTGTACCTGTGCTTATTTTAATACCGACCCCTATTAAAAAAATTACAACCCCTAAACCCAATTTTTAAATGTTTAACCCGCTAAAATTTATTTATTAGTTTGTTTTTGTTTAGAAAAGTAATCTTAGATATTATCACTAATTGGTTTATGTTGCGCTAAATCTTTAAGCATATTCAGTTAACTGAAATCAGGGCTTATATTTCATTAACCCATTAACATACCCTAATTATCGTTTAAAGTTTTTTTAAAGAATAACTTAGATTATACTTAAGTATTTGTGACATTGAGAAAAACAATTATTTAAAAAGGTTTTATTGATGTTATAATGGATATTTTCAAAAGATGAAGACTTATAAACAACTATAAAATATAATGTTTATTTTATTATTTTCTAATGAAATCATAATTTTGTTAATTGTTTTGTAATGTTAATGTACTTTGTTTAAGACGTGCCGACCCAAACAAAAAAATTTCAACATTGAGTTAAGATATACATGTTTATCAAGAATCAAAAAACAGACTCCGAAGAAAAAAATTTCTAACCCCCTCCCCCAGCCTAAACTGACGTCTATTAAAATGGGGAACATCATTTGATTCAAGTGATATTTCTCGTGAATGTAACGTAAGTGCAAAATCATATATCAAGGTGTTTTTATAGCCATCATGGAATTAATCATTCGTTAATTAACTGGACTTCGGTTTTTAAAACAATACTGAGTCTAAGCTTCCCATTTAACTTTGAAAACATGCATGATCCCCATAATTTTACACTTTGATGACAATTCAATAAGAATTTAAATAAATAACAAAGATAGAGTTACATTTTAGAGGTTGTTCAACTAACCTAGAAAATATCTCAATTTTAGGTTGATAAACTGCACACAACCATCAAATAGAAGTCATAACACATTACACATCCTAACACTGATTTTTATATTATTAATTGAGTCATAGTCCTCTCAAACATTCTCTATATATACTTTTGAAGGTTTTGAATTGTTATTCATACTTGATCATATTCATTTGGATCTTCTTCAAACAACACTACAGTTCCACAATGGCTTCCACCAGCTACGGCTACATTCTCGTCTTTGCGTTATTCTGCCTTATGAACAACGACATGTGTTACGCTTCACGAAATTTGTTGCAAGCAACTCCAACAGTGCAACAACCACAAATACCTAACATACCAACACTGCCACAACCACAGATACCTAACATCCCCACACTGCCACAACCGCAGATGCCCACAATTCCATCACTCCCACAACCACAGAATCCCACCATCCCGTCATTACCACAACCGCAAATGCCCACAATCCCCAATCTCCCTAACATGCCCAAAGTTTCCTTGCCTCCGTTGCCTTCTATGCCTACTATCCCGAACCTTCCCACAACACTTCCTAATATTCCTTTCTTCGCTCCACCACCATCCAAGAAATAGATCGTGGATAATGCAATGTCGCGAGAGAACAACTCAGGAAATGATACGCACTTGCTCATTATGTGGAGATTAGGAGATATCGTGTTGTTTTACATTTAAGTTTTAAGTTTTAGTCATGAGATTTGGTCATTGGTGTATAGGTTACATGGTTTGCGAGTGCTTATTGAGTTATTGTGTGTTGCTTTTTTTCATGTACTTGTGTGGTATTATGATATATTGATATGTTTTTTTATATTCTTTTTTGTGATATGTCTTGACTTATAAGTTGAATGGGCTAATTATGTTCCATTATTATTACTCAAATATGATCTAATCCTATGCTTAATACTCTGTTAAGTTTGATAATTAACTGGGAATATTAAATATGGAGGTTTTTTTTTGGGACGAATAACATATTATATATTAAAAACAGCAAATCGGGACCGATTAAATGCTGAAAACAAGCACTAGAAACTTACCTTCTCCTGCCTATTGTTAAAGCGATGACTAACTTTACGCAGAAAGCAACACTCGAAATAGGGAACTTAATCAATGAGCCCTAAATCAATTGTTTGAAAGGAGACATCTTATGATTTTTTAAAATGTAAATCATATGTTTGAGTCTCACATGATGCAATATACTCCTAGTGAGCTAGAAGTTTTACCACAGTGGGCTTTTGGGTGATGGGTTTTTTTCGAAATGATAATCTGGTCGGGTCACCATTATTGTCTGTGCTTGCGGCCGTGGGTGGCATTTCGCCACTGGGTTTATCCAGGTGACCGGACTTGTAATATTCGTTGGCTGTTAAAAAAATAGGATGATGAAGGAGCCGGATTTGTGCAAAACAAACTCGGTCATTATGTATTTTTGAGCGTCTTTCAATCAAACCACTTTGCCATTAAAATTCAAAGGCATTTCATTGAAAATAAGTAACAGAGATTGAGTAGAATATTATTGGAAATCCGAGATCATGTAAGCAGCACACATGGTTATGTTACAACCGATAAGTAACGACTCTTTATATATTTATCAAAGGATAAACTCATAAACATTGAACCAAGAAATACAATAACCCTATAAATTTGTTTTTAAGACACAACTTGAAAAACAGAAAAAACTATAAAGACCTGTACTTAAAATCTTATGCCCACAAACAAGAAAGATAAACATACACAAACAAACAAATACTCATCTTGACGCATATAATAAACTAAATAACTCAAACAAATTGTATTTTAATTTTTTTTAAATAATCTCCGTTTCAGAATTCTCTCCAACATATAGTACCATCCATACCATGATCATTCTATAAAAAATAATTTTTGTTTACTTTTTATTGTTTTTCAGGAATTCTTAAGAAAGAAACCCTAGATTTTATCCAAAAAATAGCTTACCTAAATCAAGAACATCATTAACATTTTTTTTTGTTTGGAGGTTGTTTAACAACTTAAACCTAGGAAACCAATTAAACTCTTAACAAAACTGATGACTTTTTCTTATATTCATTTATTTATTTAATTATTGGATCATTAGTCAATCATTCTCACTATATATATTTACTCCTTTGTGCATTCTCACTCACAATCTGATCAAGGGCAAGAGGCATTATCAACTTACAATTATCATATCCTACAATGGCTTCTACCTGCTACATTTACATTTTTGCTCTTGCACTATTCTCTATCACAACCAATGAGATGTGTTACGCTTCACGCAATTTGCTACAAGCTACTCCCACGGTACAACAACCACAAATACCCACCATCCCGACGCTCCCACAACCACAGATGCCCACTATCCCCATGCTCCCACAACCACAGATACCCACTATCCCCACAATACCGACCATTCCAACAATACCGACAATCCCTACAATCCCTACATTCCCTAACATGCCGAGAGTATCATTGCCTCCATTACCTTCTATGCCAAACATCCCAAACCTTCCAACAACACTTCCAAGCATTCCTTTCTTTGCTCCACCACCGTCAAAGAATTAGACAATGGGTATTGCCGCTAGATCAAAGGAAAAGTCAGTAGCTTTCATTGATCTAGTCTTTAGAAGGGTCGTTAATTCTACTGCTTTTTATATGTATGTTTCTTTTCATATTGTGTTTCCACATATGAAATCGGCTAGATTTTCTACGACATATGATTGTCGATTGTAATTTTCTTATGTATTGTATTTTGGTTTTTTTTTCCTGTAATCTTTGTGTGGTTTGATATACTTTGATGTAATATACTAATATATATATATATATATATATATATATATATATATATATATATATATATATATATATAGGGGTGGGTTCCAATGAAAACCATGTTATAACTGAAAATCATAAAAACTACATCTAAGCCATTGATTTATTAGATCAATGGCTAAAATAAATAATGGTGTTTTAGTAATTAATCTAATATTATTTGAGATTATATTAATGGTATATGGGAAAATTTAGAACACAAAAATATTAGTTTAGGAAACCATATTAAAATTCCTACATTCACTCTTTTCTCTCATCCCTCATAAGTTATGTTTTAATATGAAAAAAAGAAAAAATAAAACAAACAATTAAATGTATCTTTATTTTTTTAATCTCCCTCAAACATCTGACTTCATGTTCATTGTTTTTTAAAAAAAACCCAACAATGAATAGTCTCAGCCATACATACGTATATGTAAGCACATATGTGACCTAAGTACGTATATGTAAGTAAATAGGAAACCTGATTTGTTTCCCTATCCTAAACAACTTGATCTCTTAAGTCTTTTTGTTACGTATATGTACGAGTTACATACACTGTTTGATTGTTTGTATATGTTGCTCATATACGTTTACATTAGCTTTATTAAGTTCATACGTAGCTCTTGTATGTTACTCATCTTCTTGCTCATTTTCTTTGTCTTTAGTCTTATAAAAATATAAAAGTATATAAATATTTATTTACAAACCCATACACTTACATATATGTATCTCGTGTCCTTATGTATATGTATATCCTCTGATTCACCATTGTCTTCTTTTAAATCTTATCTACTTACGTATATTTAACTCACATAACCTAACATACATATATGTAACCTAACTTACAAAATAGATATTTCTCTTCTTCCAAGATACATATATGTAACATCACTTACATAACATGTCTTTATCATCTTCCACCCAATTTGCAGGTTTGACTCCGATTTAAAAGTATTATTTCTTGAATAATTGTTGTTCCTGAAAGATTTGCATGTTTAATTGAACCATTAACTGTGGTGCTGGTGGTGTTTGAATGGGTTGGTGATGCTCGATCGAACCATTGACAACAGGGACGATGGCACGACGATGAAGGAGCAATACCTTTTTCCAACTAGTTGATCTTCATTTTCATAGCGATCAAAGTTACATATATGTACGTCACGAGTTGGGTACGTATGTGTATCCTACTGGGACCCTTTTCCATCAAGTTCATCACCATTTCCATCAAGTTCATCACCATTTCCATCTTGGTTACATATACGTAACCGAATTTATTATCATTGTCATCTTCTTCATCTTGACTTTCCCAGTTCTATCCATATGAAACCCTAGCCGTCACCCCACTTCAGTGAATGTAGAAGATGTAATCTTTTTTCATATTTTCTCCCTTTACCAACGATTCAGATCAAGAACATACCGAACATCACCATCGCACCTACTCCGACACGTAGCCACGGTTGTTAACATCTCATGGTCGATTTTGAAGAGAAATGAAGTTTGTTAGATGAAAATGCATTAACAGGTCTAGTGAAGATCCCAAATGAATAATAATTATTTATGTAACTTGCATATATTGAATGACCCATTTGATCCGGATGAACTTGATTCATTATACTGAAGTTTGAATCACAAAAAGAGAAAAAATAAAGAATATAAAGAGATGATCTTGAAGAAGTTGATTTGGTGTTTCTAGGTAGATATAAAAGTCAATAATAATATAGTGAAATCAAGAAATTTAATGATACCAAAATTAAAAGTATGCCAAAATTACAATATTAACCTTTTAAATGAAAAATAAAAAATTTAAAAAAATATTTTTTGATTGGTTGAATGTGGTTTTTATGGTGTTTAATTATAATGGTGTTTTTCATTTGATCCTTCCCCTGTATATATATATATATATATTGTTACTTTAAGTACTTGATATACTTTGTTGTAATGTATTGTTACTTTAAATGGTTTGATATATTTTGCTTTAACATATTTTTTAATTTAAATTGAAAATTTTCATTTTTAATAACCTTCAGTGTTAAAACCTCGTAATTAGTTTTTTTCCGTTTAAACGGCTTGTAATTAGTGAATAGTGAAAATGTCATCGATCTCTGCAAGTGTTTACTTCGATAATGATTGTTCAATAACTATATGAAAATCCAGTGAATTAATGTATACTGTATTGGAATACAAGTGGTTTCGACTTCCATTTCTTTACTTTTGTTCTTTGTCACTTAGATTTTAATAAAACAGAACTTGTTATTTTATGTGACAAAATGACTCGGCTAAAACCAAAAGGACATTTAGCTCAAAGGTTAAAAATGGTGTCCTCTGACTTCCATCATAGTCAAGGTGAACCGTGCAATAGAATTAGGAGCATATCAATAAATGGGTGTGAGATCGACTTCCCATTTTTAGAAGTATCTAACTAGAATAGAATCTATAATCTATAAATTTATTTATAATCTATAATCCATAAATCTATAAATTTATAAATCTATATATAAAAAGATTTTTTTTTGTCACATGTCTTTCTTCTAAACTATCTTTTTGCCATATGTCATTCTTCTAAACCATCATCATATAATTTTCCCTTTAAAAAAGTATTATTGTATTTAAATACTCAAACTAATTTCTCTTTCTTATTAAAAATCAATTTTATTAATTACTACATTTCTCTCTCTTATTTAATTTTTTTAAAATCAAGCTATCTGTATAAAAATATATTTTATTAAGAAAATAAAAAATTACATCTCTTTACTAAAATAGATATAAAAAAACTAAAACTTTTATATAATATGAAATTTTCAAAAACACTAAATCTTTTGAAACAAAAATTTAAAAACAGTAATTTTTAAAAAGTTGTAAAATGTGAATTTTTTAAAAGCAGCCTTAATAAAACAACTATAATAATTACAAACTAATTTTTTTAATAAACAAGAAATTTATACATAAGATTACTCATTTCTCTGTATTATTGATAATATTATAAATACTAATAAATAACTTATACCATTTTTATATTAAAAAAATATATAGTTAATAAATAAAAAACTTATTTTTACGTAAAACACACTTATATAATTAAAGTTTTATAAAATACAAATAAATTATCCCGTCTAGTACATGGGTTGAATAGATAAATTATTAAATAATTTGTAAAAAAGTTATGAATTGTAAAACTATGCTTAAAGATAAAATATAATTATAATTACTCATAATTAATTACTTTAAGTAAATAAACAATAATATATTTTTCTTAAACTTTTATTTTATAAAAAAAATTATCGTTTTTAAACATTTTGTTTTAAGTAAAATGTTTTTTTAATATATGAATAATAAATAAAAAACTTATTTTATGTAAAACACACTTTTTATAATTAAAGTTTTATAAAATACAGAATACAACGAAGGTTTTTATAAAAAAATCAATTTTCTTAAAAAAAACCTTTAATAACCACACTTTTTTTATAAAACAAAAGTTTAATAACTAAATTATTATTTATTTACTTAAAATAGCTATTTATACGTAATTATAATTATAATTTATCTTAAAGCATGGTTTTATAATTCATAAATTAAAGATTTTTAAATAATAGGGTTATGGTTGTGACGTTAGGCAGAAAACCGATGATTTTAACGAGACTCTTATATTTATTACCAGTTATTTAGTATTTTATTTATTCAACCCGTGTAATACACGGAATATTAACCTAGTGATTATATAAAAAAATTTTTCTCATATTTCGGAGGTTATATGTTTAACAACTTCAAGTCACAAATAAGAATGACTGAATGTATCTTATAGCTGAATTGTGTATGGCTTAACTAGAATATGTGGTTGTTCTTGCTTCTCTGTAATTAGCATGGGTAGCTAGTTTACATTACTGGTTGAGAGTTACGGGCGGAACTACTTAGGCACTTAGCGGAAAACATGATCAACTGATACTATTTTTTTCTTGATTCCAGAAAACGTATAATAGGAAATTTCCGAATGACACAAATATTTTTTTTACTATCGATACCATTGTATTCTAAAAAAAATCATTTCCCTATTGCGCATTGGTTTTTAAAAATTTATATAAGCTTTTTGTAAGTTAAAAAGATAATTAACTATATAAAAGTTTAAATAAAAATTCATGTCTTATTTTCATAAATTATTATATTAGAATTAAAAACCTAATTCTCTAGTTGATTTTCATTTTCTATTAACCAATCATTAATTAATTTCATCGATCTGGATATGCAAATGTATATCATTTATTGAAGTTAACAGTAGTTTACTGGTTGTAACCATGAGTATTAAGACATGTTTTTATCCAATGAAGCATAAAGACAGATTTACATAATCAGATAGATGATGAATACATGAAATGTAGCACTCTAGGCAGATCCCACATCGATCGTGAACATGAGAGATTTCTGATTTATAAGGAATGTCCTTCCTCTAACATTATCAATGTGTTTTGGGCATATTGGTTGTGGATTAGAGAAATAATCCATAGTTAAACGTACTCAAGTGGCACCATTCCATGGATGGGTGACCTTCCTGGTAAGTTTTCACATGGGCAACCAAAAACAAATTCGTAAACTACTCGTGAGCAAAACAAACAATATTGGTAGTATGAGAGACCGGGTGTTATAAGAGTAATATTTGTATTTGTTATATTGAAAAAATGTTCTTTACAATAATTACAATTAAAGATGTGATGGATCAATTTGAAAACATGAAAAGTCATAAGAAATAACTATAAAAGACATTTTCTTATATTTTAATGACATTGATTTTTATAGTAATAATGTCTTTTATTTGTGACATGACCTGATCTAACCTTTGATCGACTTAAAAACTATGACATCTAAATATAGAATAAGAAATTCTGGTTCCGTCACTGTTAATAGTTCTTTTTAAATTGTTGTTAAGTTTTGTGGCGTTAGTACACTTGGCGAAAGATTACTTCTGTCACAATTTGGACGCAAATTAAGCGAGGGATAGTGTCCCTCACAAATTTGGGTTAGGTGTATTAACTCTTTTTGTAGTTGCGGATTTTGAACCAAATAAGTAGTAGTGGTTAATCAAAAAGATTAATTGACGTTAATTCACTAGTTAAATTAGTAATAAAGCCCACATGACGCCGAGTTAAACTACAATCATTTGTAAACAAAATAGTGAACGCCATGCTCGTTGTGGTTGTTATATAGACATGATTAAGTATGTAAATATATACGTTTGAAGTTGTGATGAAAAAAAATTTTATGTTGTAAAATAAGTGTTAAAAAAGTGAAAGCATATTTAGAAAAATGAAGTACAAACATATTATATCTAACATCGGTTTCGAATAAATTTATGTTGAAAAATAAAGTGGCTCGGTTTTGAATTATCTTCATCTAACATAGGATGTGGCAGTGACACTAACGTTGTAAGTATGTAAAGAGAAGCGTATGAAGTTGTAAGCTGCTCGATTTTGAATATCGAGATGCAGAAAAAAAAAACACAAATCGCAATAGTGTATATATATATATATAGGAAACCAAGAAAAATTTACGTTGCTAGAAATGGGCGTTAAAAGTGTGAAATCACATTGAGCGATGTTGAATAAAATTTACGTTGAGGTGTATACCAGCTCGATTTTGCATAAAATGTTTACCAAATCGCATAAAAAATAAATATGTCCTAACAAGATATTCAAACCATACATTCTACGTTGTAAAATTATAAAAAGAAATAATATGTGTAAAATAATAAAATAATAGAAGTACTAAAATAATTAAAAAAAAAGTTGTGTGTAAATAAAAGTTAAACCTACAGCAAATAAGTAATAAAAATTGAATGGGATGGGGCTTGATCTTGGGAGGGTTGTTTTAAATGAATCTTAGAAAGTCATTTGATCTAAGAAAATATTGTTTTATTTTCTTCATTCGGAGTTATTTAAATCATTATATATTATTACCGTATCTAAGAGCAAAAGTCATTGATATTACTATTTAAGATATAGTAAACTAGTGATCGAATCTTACTATGATGTTTTTACTTACCATATATTATTTACATGTATTTGAAATGGAAAAAATAATATCTGTTAGAAACGACTCTGGCCAAAAGTTGAACCATTTAACCGTGAAAGTTTGAAAGCCATCGCCTTAATATTACACATTCAAAGAGAATTTAATTAAAAAACTTAAATACATATCAAAATTAGAATTAACAAACAGAAAATCTCATAAACTTATTTTAGAGGTTGTTCAACTACTAAAACCTAGAAAACCTCTTTTTTTCATGATACGTTTCACTTTGCTATGCGTTTGCATTATTTTATTATTTACAATACTATACTCTTAGTTCTTCAAATCACCATACTTTAGATAGGTTGATAAACTACAAACAACCAGAAAAGGATTGCCAACTTTGAGACTCCAACCAACTAAAAAAAATTATAACATATAGCCCTCTAATTGTTTTATGAATTGGAGTCATAGTTCTCTCAAACATTCTCTATATATATCCGAAGTTATGCCTTGTCATTCATAGTTCATCAAATTCATCACCTCTTTCAAACACTCTTCGATCTTATTAATAAACCAAACAACACAATCCCGCAATGGCTTCCAAGAGCTACGTCTACATTCTTGTCCTTGTATTATTCTCCATTATGAACAACAACGTGTGTTATGCTTCACGAAATTTGTTGCAAGCAACTCCAACAATGCCACAACCGCAGATACCTAACATACCAACACTACCACAACCACAGATACCTAACATCCCCACACTGCCACAACCACAAATACCCAAATTTCCATCACTCCCACAACCACAAATTCCCACCATTCCATCACTCCCACAACCACAAATGCCCACCATTCCCAATCTTCCTAACATGCCCAAAGTTTCACTGCCTCCGTTACCTTCTATTCCTACCATGCCGAACCTTCCCACAACCCTTCCTAAAATTCCTTTCTTCGCTCCACCACCATCGAAGAAGTAGAACATGTACAACACAATGTTGCTAGATAACGCACATTCTCATTGTGTGGAGTTCATGAGCTTTGATAGATCGTATTGTTCCACATATGATTTGTTAATAAGTTACATGGTTAGTGAGTGTTTATTGTGTTTGCTTCTTTGTTTGTGTAATTTGTTTGGTTTGCGGATGTTTTTTTTATGTATTGCTTTGTTATTGGTAGGTAAGTTACATGGTTTGTGAGTGTTTTTTTTATGTAGTTTGCTTCTTTGTTTGTGTACTTGCGAGTGTTAACATGTTAAGTTATTACTACTGGCATGATCCAATCCTCGCATCATCTCTTTAATACAATGGAAGAAGCATCATTAGCATTAGCTTAGGAAATGTAGTTGTTCTTTCAGGTGGAATGATTCAAATATTATTAAAAACTACTAACATATTAAAATACTAGTCTGATAGGTGGAAAATTCAGTTTAGTCTATAAGCGTCTCACTAATTGCAATCAATATGAGACAAGTTTCATGCATTTCAATGGTTTGATTCATAACTGGAAAATCAAAAACAAACCACAGGTCGACTCATCCCTGGTTAATCGAGCAACAAAAAGGCCTTGCTTCGATTGATCGAGTCATCCTTGATTCCACTTTGATGGAATAAGAAAAAATTCTAGTTAATTTCTTGGATGAAATATCTAGCTAACATAGAGCGTATCCATAATTTAAAGCATAAAGACAAGTGACCAAAATTCACTCATCCCTCAAGTTTGATTTGTTAGCTTTTGAGCTGAAGGTTTGTAAATTGCACTTTTACCCCAATATCAAATCTCTTAAACATTTTGGATAAAACTAGCTAAATGTTAAAATGCATAAAGATATCGACATGTCATAGAGAAATATTAACTAACAGAATTATATATACAATACAGAAAATAAGGAATAAGATCACCAACATCGGATATATGTCGGTAATTACTGGCGGATTACTAGGGACTAACATAGGTATGGTTGAAGACAAGATGTGAGAAAGGATTTATCTTGTGTTTTTTTCATGACTCGTCAGGGGAATACATTTCTGATTGATTGATTATATGTCTATAACCGTCTTTGAATCTATAGAGAAGAGTACATCAAGCTTTTCAAAATAGATACAAGATTTTTTCTGATTCGTTTGATGTTAAATTTCATATGAAACATTCATTGGTAATTCCTCATAGATTCACATTATACATATGGAATGTCCATGAGCTAATCCTCTTCTCTTTTGTTATAATATACACTCCATCGGTGATCCCTCAGTAAAGATAAACCGTAGGTAAATTATTTACCCACACCACATCACCGACAAGATCTACTTTCATCGATGGGACCCATTTTCATCGACAAGATATGACCTGTGCTGAAAGGTGTTTTTTCGCAGCATTTGTAGTTCACAATTATGTGCTCTAATTCTCTTCTGGCTTAGTTTTGCAAATAGCGTTTGAAAATATTGTTACTGCATAACGGTTAGGAGTTCAATATGACATATAATAGGAGTAAAATTCTTTATTGTTAGTTATCATAACTGTAATTGTATGTAACTTGTTCAATTCTCCCGGTATAGTTTAAGCCTTAAGCCTATAATTGTATAGCATTGATATTTAATCATTCCTTCAATTCTATGTAGCTACTAAATTTATTTTACTACTTACTTTTTATTGTTTGACCATAGTTAATCAAGAGGAACCATTCGATTTTATATATACATATGCAAAAATAGCTTACCTAACCAAGAATATCATAGCCTTATTCTTTTAGTTTGGAAATTGTTTAACAACTTAAAACCTATGAACCCAATGATAATGCTAGATGTCAGTTTCCAACAAACCAATTGAAGTCTTAACCAAATTGATGACTTTTTTTGTTATATCATTTTATTCATTTCTTAGGATCATCACTAAGTTCATTAAGCTCTATATATACTTACTCCTTTGTGCATTTGTTTCACTCACAATTTGATCAAGTTCAAGAACCTTAACGACCTGTACTCATTTTACAATGGCTTCTACCTGCTACTTTTATGTGTTTGCCCTTGCTCTATTCTCCATCACAACTAGTGAGATGTGTTATGCTTCACGCAATTTGCTGCAAGCTACTCCCACAGTAACACAACCTCAGATACCCATCATCCCGACGCTCCCACAACCACAGATGCCCACCATTCCAACACTCCCACAACCACAGATGCCAACAATCCCCACACTCCCACGACCACAGATGCCCGCCATCCCTTCAATCCCAAATATGCCAAAAGTATCCTTGCCTCCGTTGCCTTCGATGCCTACCATCCCAAACTTCCCAACAGCTCTTCCAACCGTTCCTTTCTTCGCTCCACCACCATCCAACAAGTAGACGACTGTTGATTTATGGACATTTGCTGCTACATCAAAGGAAAACTCAGTGACTTTCATTGATACTACTATTTTACATCATTGTTAATTATTGAGTGGTTTATCATCTGTTTTTTTGTTTGTTTTTGTATTATGGTTTGCTATACTTTTTGTTGGTAATATGTTCTTACTTTTGAATTAAAAAATCCGTTATTTAAACCTTCTTGAATTAAATGCATCATAATAAAGCAAAAGGAGCTATCTCATACTTTTTACTTGAGTGTTCAATATCTAAATTGAAAACAATGGAATCATTCTATGATCATGCTGGACAAAACAAGACCTAGGAAAACAACAAAACAAGAGAATTTTTAGAATTCTATTTAAAGTTATAGCAAACGCAAGTCGTGGCAAACTAGTTCTTCGCATAAATTATATATATTGTACATATAATAATTAAAATGATATGTCGGTAGCTATTGTAGCTACCAACTACTTTTATTAACTTTTATGAAATTGCATTGTATTGTTTTATATTATATTTCCACTATAGAACATAAAAAAGTAGTCGGTAGAATTGGTTAGTTCGCTATGCTTCTACAACATTGGTATGTGGTTTGAGCCTCCCAAGCATCTATGTTTTTTTTCCTCAACAACTACAAGTTGACCTAAAACCAAGAACTAATATCAAGTAATTGAGTACCAAAAAAAACACTATTAACTTTATGATAATTGGTAGATATGTTTTTGTTACAATTGTTAACCGGATTTTGGTATATCATGTAATTTATGTATAATTCTAACTAAACTATCTTTTTGTATAATTGTTGGGATATTTGACGTCAACGTATTTTTATGTTTAAAAATGTTATGATATTTCGACACTTAAAACATAGTGATGATTTCTTACTCTTTGGTGTTAATATAATTTTCATAACGTTGCGAGAAGACCCCGCGGCAACACACAGGGGTCAATCCTAGTATATATTAAAAAGCAAGTTGAGTGCTACAGTTACTTTATTAGCTTTTAAATTTAGACACTAAAATTGCTACTATGCAATTTTTGTGGGTTTCTTTTTTGGCCGCAAAAGTTTCTCTTCTTCTTTTTGCATTTATTTTTCTGTGAAATTTTTTTGGTGCCCTTAGTTTTCTAAAAACTATAAAATAACACTTGATTTTATATAATTATATAAATTCATTATTTCTAGCCATTTTGGTTAAGTTAGTTTCAAATATTATTATCATGAAGAACCAAGCGAAAAGCATCATTGACAGCATTAAAACTATCAGAACTGGTTTCGATATTCATATTATGTTTTCCCTTCGGCGTTCGTTTTTATGGTTTTAGACGAGCTGAAAAGTTAACGACCAAACTCACACTAGGTAAATTGAACAAAAATGAGCAAACTCCCGCTGCGTAGCGAGGGGAAAATTCTAGTTTACAACAAATTTCATCAAAAAGTCAGATCATCACAAATGCATCATAAATAAATTGCTGGAACTTCTTTTCATATTTAGAGACCTTTAAGAATACCTAACATACCATTTTCACACTACACACAAAACGTCCTCACACTCACCACCGCTGGTGTGGTCTAGTCTTCTGATCCTTCCTACTTCATCTCTTGAGAAGTTCTTTTGAAGTACCCTTTCAACGCTTTTTGAAAATGATAAGAAACGAAGAATTCTTTATGTCATCATCCTTGTCACCATTTGAAGTATATGGAAAGCTCGTAATGAAAACGTCTTACAACAAAAGAACGTTTGTGTTTGGAAAATCATTAAAGATATCTAGGCGATGAGTTATTTTATGGATCAAGAGTAGGGTAAAGGCCATTAGTGTTGATTGGTCTAAATGATGTAAATTTTACTTCATTTTGTAAGTTGCTTTTGGACGTTATTTCAATCGGGTATACTCCATACTCCTTATTAATCCCTCTTTTGTTTTTCTAATAAATCCCGTTATTCAAAAAAGATTGTTTACATAAAGAAAATTATGTTATATTGTTTAGATATTTTTAGTGGACAAACGGAGGCCGGTTGGTTTCCATAAACAAGCTATTTTTACAATATAGAACATGGTTGTATGAAAAATTCTATTACAAGTAAACAATAGAACAAATTTATGTGAGAAACGGGTTACATAATGTTAAAAAAAGTTGAATTTGTTGTAAATCAGAAAAATTATATTACAAGTAAACAATCAAATAACTTTATCAATATAAACTGATTTAACAAGATCAGTTAGGCTGCCTCGTTAAAACCCTACTAAGAAAACCCAGTAAGACAAAACTTAGTTAAGAAAAAAAGAATACAACGTGTATAATACTCCCCCTCAATTTAACGTGCATATTTCATATGTGGAATCTATTCTTCATTTACAGTAGTTTGTCCAATCTTTGATCTAGTCTTCTTTAATTTGTACGAGTTATGTTCCATTGTCTTCATATAGTGTAGTTGTACTTTCTTGTGTTTTTTATAATCGAACTCTCTATGTGTCCAATAGATATGTTGCATAAGTATAATCAAGTAGTCGAGACTTCTGTTCTCTGCATGTCTTGAATCCTACAAAAGATACTTAATTTTTCAATACACCTATGAAGTTGCCTTGTTAAAAACCTTGTCAGGAAAACCCAGTGAGACAAAACAATAGCCAAGGAAAAGAGTACAACACGCATCTTATATAAATAACAACATACTTCAGGATGATGTTAAATCAACATACTTCACTTTGCCTCGCTAAAACTTGACTAAGAAAACCCAAAGGGATAAAACCTTAGTAAAGAAAAAAGAGTGCAACGTGCTGGGATTAGTAGTATATATCGCTAGCACATGTGCTAATAAGTACAAATCATGTCTTGTGATAATTACTAGACATATTGGTGTATCAATCACACTTAAGTATGGTACTTCCAGACCACGTACTTCTTCGCCCTCTGCATGGGGACGGTAAGGATTCTTGTGTATGTATAATGACCAGAAAATCGTAGTTATGCCTAGTAAATTCACAATAATCATATAAATGTGCTATCATGTTCTAAGCATAAATTGATAGTCTAATCCATAACATATATACTCGAACTATAGATCGAGAGATAATTAGTTGTGCAAAGCTAAGTAGTTACAATTCTATGTAACTTGTATTTCAAATCAATTATTGAGTCGATTGTACCACATACAACCAACTTGCTTGTTTAATACAATATAAATATCAAGCATTTATATCTCGAGGTACTAATTTTAATGTTTGAGGCAATATTAATCCTTAATAGGATTTTTATGCAGATGTCAATTTCAAGTATCCCATTTAAGTGTGTGTTGATGACATATAGGTTTAATCTAAAGTCATTATTAGATTGTGAGGTCGATGATTATGATAGCGCTATCGTATCCACTTCAGGGGACTACCTTTATAATCAATTGTTGGGATTTTGGAAAAACCCTTATATATTACAATTCATGTCTTATATCACAGAATCTATTTATTTATGTTTCTTTTTATCTCAAAGACACCCATTTATAACCAAATGGTTTGACGTCTATGGGTGTTCGGACTTCTGGTCCGAAAATGTTTTCCTTGTCAAGCTAATCAAATTTAATTTAGCCTTTCAAGCATCTTGCTATTTTAGCAAGTTATCTCTGTGTATGTACTCTTACGGAGTTTGATGTTAGTAATCTTTCTTATCGATTACATTTCTTACTATAGCATTTTCAAATAATATTTTTATTTCGGTTCTATAATTACCATATCATATATAATATATTGAGATCTTAAATTTGTTTGATACCTGAGTTTGTATGGAGCTCCAATATCCTCTTCTAGGATTTCACTAATCTGTTCTGGGATTTATTAGTCTCTTTTAGGATATTTATCTCTTTTAGAGTATTATTATTTTTGTCTGGAAATACATTAGTACTTCTGGGACATTACCACTTCTGGGGTTTTGTATATAACCTCTTCTGGAGTTAATCCAACTACATTGTTTTGCTCTTTTTGTTTTCGTGGATGTTTATCACCGGAACCGATTTATTTTTCACGTCTTGATTGTATGATTATTTCAATTTGAGCAGATAAATTTGATGTTGGTATACGTGACATCATCACTTTGTATATGTTTGAGAATGCAGCTAGTAACTTATTTGTTACTTTTACATATGTATGACATATTAGACTTTAGATTTATACCGATCTTTTCCGGGATCCAAATATAATACTAATGATGCATTTCATATTATTCTTGTATTACCTATCACACCCCAACCTTGACGGCGGAAACATTGAGGTGTGATAGTTAAGATCGTTCATAGCCACATAACGCTATTATTAAATCCAAATATATTATTCATAAGTTCAAAGGTAATAGTACAAACATAAGTCTCAAATAAAGAAAACATAAAAAGAAATATAACAGGCTCATTCATTTATTTAACTAGGTCCAATCCTAGATGTGTATAAGCTTCAAAAGTCCATGAAACTTGGGCGTTTCCTGAAATATGTTAAAAATAAAAGGGCAACATAATGTTGGTGAGATTTCTATAGTTTGCAATACATAAGTATATAAAAGATGGCAATTCATATTGTAAGTTAGAGAACAAAGTAACTAGGGATGTAAGACAGAATGCACAATCAAACCTTGACAAATTTTTACAAGTCTCAAATGTTTACAAGTATATATGACTAGCTAAGTGTACTTGGATCAACCAAGCAGGCTTGTCAAGCCCATAGATCTATGACGTCGCCAGGCTAGCAATAGTTAATGATTGTACATATATTCGACATTGCATGGTAGCTACAAAGTTCAACTAACCACAACACACAAGTAAATTACCATAAGTTTACAAGAATCAAACGTTTAGAAGTGCAAGGGTTATAAAGTAACATGTTTCACCCCAAAGTGTAAAAATAGGAAAAATGGGTATAGAAATACTCACTTGATCAAATGTATAAAAATGACGATTAATAAGAATAATAAGCAATAATTCCAACGTAGTTCTTCACAAGGTACCTAAGTATGCATATATTTACAAGATTTAGGTTAATAAGTTTAGTGATTTAACATGATCTAGGGTTTCGATGAGAATTTGGAGGTTACTTAAATGAATAAAGTTAGTAATCGAAATCATAAGTATATAACTTAATGCAATGAAAGGAAAACGTAACTAGTCCCTCTTATTGTTTTGTGAAATTAAATGATAAAATGTAATAAAGTTTTATAATTAACCTATTTAATCTATAATTAGGGATGATGTAAAAACCAATAATATTTTCTTAGTGATTTCAACTATAAGGTTTATATATATATATATATATATATATATATATGTGTGTGTGTGTGTGTGTGTGTGTGTGTACATTTGTGTATGTACATATTTTTAAACATAAAAATAAACTAGTTATAAACATTGTTAGTACCTTTATATAAAAATATTAAGATGTTTAAAGAAATAAATTTACAAAAAATTAATAAAGCGATTTAAAAATAAATTTTGTTTATAAAATTATTTTTAATAATTTTTCAGAAATTTTATATATTTTTTTGAAGGCTGAAAAGCCTTAAAAAAATTAATGGAGGTTGCTGGGTTTGAACCCGGAACCTCTGGTGTAGAATGTATGCGTGTTACCGGTGGACTAAGGGCAGTTGTCGTGCTAAGTCCCTGTTTTAAAATCTTAAAAACATAATCATACGGAAAACCCCAAATCTAAAAACCCTAGAATGTTCTTGGATCTAATTGAACCCCGATTCGATTCAATTATTGGTTAGATTCATGGGGCTTTTATTCCCCATGTATAAACGAGTACAATGCCTACTGTAATTACTCGGATTGGAGTGTTGATCAACTAGAACAAATGAAGAACAGTCGCGACCCGAATGTTGTGGTCTTCGTGATGCAAATGATGATATTAATCTAATTAGTTGCACAGGAAGCTTCCACGAGACTCAGAGATTGAAAACCCTTTATCAATTTTAGAATTCAAGGTTCGGATGGTGGTTTTTGAGTGTGGAGCAGGTCGCGATGAAAGTGATTGTTCGAGCTCGAAGTTTGTGTGTTTCTTAGATGAAATTGCAAATAGGGATGTATTAGAGATGATTAACCAATTGTTTATGTTCAGTTAATTGGGTAATTACTATGATTTGTACGTTGAACGGTTAGAAAGTAAATTGAGGTTTCGGTTTCGAGTGATTCAATAGTAAAGTGAGCGTTTCAGGTTATCTTATCAACAGTTATAGTTCGATTTATGTGCTAGGCTTGATTCGGAATGGTTTTAGTGTTAGAAACGATCGATTCCCATGGTTTTGGGCTCGCCGGAGAGTCGCCGGAGTCACACCGGACGATCACCGGATTTACGGGGAGAGAGAAAGGGGGTGGGGTTTGGGTTTAGATAATTTACACAATTAGTCCTTGTGGTTTCCAGTTTGTTATTTCATGCTCAAAATTTATTTTCAAAGTTTCTAAATTGACAAAAAGGCCCATTGAACTTAATTAAGTTTAACTTGTTAACTTTCATATCTTATTTTATCATTACTATTACTATTATTATTATTATTACTTCTTATTATTATATTATCTTTGTTATTATCATTACATTATTATTATAGCTCAATTTAATAGTTAAGTTATTAACTTTTACATTAGAACTTAAAGATAAATTAAAATTTTAACATAAGTAACCCATAAGTTTCATGTAGGCAATAAAGGCCCTTACAAGAATAAACGACATTAACTAATAGTTAACAAGAAAATACGAGATGTTACAGTCTCCCCAACTTAAAAGAATTCCGTCCCGAAA
This sequence comes from Flaveria trinervia, assembly GCA_025506515.1. Taxonomy (NCBI): domain Eukaryota; kingdom Viridiplantae; phylum Streptophyta; class Magnoliopsida; order Asterales; family Asteraceae; genus Flaveria; species Flaveria trinervia. Next base: position 116,884,092 of record CM046444.1, on the reverse strand, counting down.
TTTAGAATGAACTAAGCAAACAAGAGACTTATGATGAAAGATAAGTGTACTAACGGACTGTGGTTGGCGTTTAATTACGGGTGAGATGCTTCACTTTGCGAATTATGGAATTTTACACGATGCATCCAAATTTGAACTCTTCCAGTGGAATGCGAAAGTTATCATTGACAAACTAACTCTTTGAGATTTGACACATGAAATGTTAGAAAACGATGATGAGTTCTGAGGTATATTAGACTATAAGTCACACTTCTCCCATCATCTAGAATGAAATTGTGTAATAAAGTGACGTCTTGAAGCAAATAAGAAAAAAAAAATAATATCCCGTAATTGTATGAAAGTTTGACCGTCGGAATTTAAGAATCCCAAGTGCCACTATATAATGACACAAGCTTAAGGCATATCTTGTGAATACGTATCGCTCCTCTGGTTAAACCGTCAGGTTAAGAATGATACGATATGCCGAGATTTTGAGCTGGGTTCCCAAAGATGATTAGAGGCATTGCTAATAACAGAAAGTGAATCGATCATCAGAATTATGATCGATGTTTAACGAACACACCATGATAACCGACTATTGAGGTAAGTACGAGTCAATTCTCGACTCGTTATCTCACATGAGTCAATATGAAATGCGCGAAACTAGCCAATCGGTCAATAATGCATCAAATGACATCAAGAAATATAAGGTAATTTGAACATATACCAAGCTACGTCAACATTTCCTTTATGCCAAACCATAAATACCAACCGCGGAAATTCATGATCCTTTTTGTCCACATCGGAATGAATGTAATAACAAGTCTTGTGAGTCGCAATCAAGATAGAGATTTAGAGGTTTTCAAGATTAGGAGTTCAAGGTTATCCAAAATAATGAGAATTGCATTTTTAATTATGGGTAAAGAGTTAAACAAAGACGTCGTTCATGATCGGATTGGAATTTAAATAATTCAGAATATCGACGATTAAGGCAATCACAAATAGCTTTCCAAGTACGGCTTGCACACGCGGTTCATCAAACCCATGAACACAACCGTACATTGCTATAAACAGAAAGGCGTGGCATAAATTTATAATAACTTTATCTTGTACGAAAGATATTTTTACGAGTGTTATCATCGTGCAATTAGGTTTTGATGATAACTCAGAATGAAGGTCGATAAAAAAGGTTCCATAAAGCTAGATCAAACGTTAAATTGAAACATAAAAAAGCGCGAAAGAAGAAATCGTTTTAAAATTTAAATGTTCCAGGCTTGGAACTAGGGTTACCCTAAAGTAACAACGACCCCTTTTGAGTTCAAGATTCATGCTTTAGCTTGAATGGCTGGAACACTATCATCGATAAATCAGATAACGGTGTTCACCCTTCAAATTATTATATGTTTCTTGTCAATTGAAGTCTTAAAACCCTGGTAAGTTTGAGATCAAGGAATGGGAATACTCACCAAGATGTGGTTATCACTCCTAGCTTGGTGGTGTATTTCCCAAAGTATGACTCTTAACTACCAAACGAGAGGTTGATCCTAACTCATTTTTGAGGATCCACAAGAATAAAATGAGGTAACTTACCATTAAGGTAAGGAAAATCACTCCTATCTTAACAGTGAAGTTTTATAGAAACAAAATATAGCAAAATGAAAAGTTTCATCAAAGAACGGAATTCACTCCTACTTTGATGGGGTCATTTCATTTGAGGAAAATACCATCCATAAAATTTTAAACAGGTGATATCATCATCAAGGTATGGATTTCACGCCGATCTTGATGATTGAATTTCATGATAACAAGAAAACAATCGAGAACTGATTATTATTATCATTACTATTATATTATTATTATTATTATTATTACTTTTTATTATTATTATTATCTTTGTTATTATTATTACAATTATTATTATAGCTCAATTTAATAGTTAAGTTATTAACTTTTACATTAGAACTTAAAGATAAATTAAAATTTTAACATAAGTAACCCATAAGTTTCATGTAGGCAATAAAAGCTCTTACAAGAATAAACGACATTAACTAATAGTTAACAAGAAAATACGAGATGTTACATTACTAGGCTTTCAATATTCTTATCTTTTCCTAAGACTGGAAATACTATCACATTTCACTAATAGTTAACATAACGAGATGATATAAATATTTCTCCAGTTTATCTTGTAACTAGAAGCTAAAACCAATCTTGATTATTTGTGATTTCATTTTGGTACACTATGGTGGCAATATATAAAGATCGCACAACCAACTTTTTCATACGGGACACACTTGATTCTCTTCTAGAGATAAGTTATGATGGGGAGTTATTATTAGCACTTGGATTTTATTTGGTTAGTGTAGCGACATATTAAGTGGTTTGCCTACATGTAAAAGATGGTAATTCATATTTTGTATATGTGTGGTTTTCAATATGTATCTTAGTAAACATATGTCATCTCAATTAGATACATCTCCTACTATATTTCATATTGTGTCTAATAGTGGTTCTTAGAACTGCTTACTTAAACAACAACAGTCAAACCATATCAAAGAACAACATTTCATATAATCGGGCATCAGTTACATTCTGGTAGCTAGAGTAAAATAACAACTCACATGTAACTCTGTAGGGGTGCATATCATAAAATGATAAAGTATTAAAATGTCAATATGGATATTGATATATCTTTATCCCTTAGAGGTTTCTTAAAAATAATAGGGCTTATTTATCAAAATTTGTTTTTTAGAGGACATAAGTGATAATTTGATAAGAGGGCACACTACACTGATATATACTTTGATAGCAAAGCTTTTAAAGTGTTTATAGGAATGTAACACCCGGTTATTAATTTTGAAGCTGACAAATGAAGAAAAAAGAAATAAAATCCAAAGTCAAGGGACCAAACTTGCCAACGAGAGAAAATTTGGGTATGTGCTGATATTTGTACGGAGAGGGCAGCCATTACCCTCTCCCCACACTCACATTTTCAGCCAAAAGAAAGAGGAGAAGAGAGAAAGAAGAGAAAAGGGAGAAAAGTTGGTTCGAGTTGGTTCAAGTGAGCAAAATCGTCGTGTAGAGAGTCAAAACGAATTCCGCAATTCTCACTACTGCTTGAACACGATGCTGCTCAGATTCCACGGCTCTAGCCTCTAAAGTGTTAACACGGGCCACTAGTTGTTTAAATTCCTTAACGAGTCTATTATGGCACTTGTCGGTGGATTCAAGGCTTTCTTTCTGAAGTTCTATGCATCTATATGTCTGAGCCTAATCCTCTGATAGGGTTTTAACCCTTCTGGTTGTCTGATGCATATAGCGTACCTCACGTTTCATCGCAGCTACAAAGGCGGCGAAAGATTGTTCGGGCGGGTGAGGAATACATGGTAGGATAGAGTAGAAGCAGGTGTGAAAGGAGTAGGAGGGTAGGACACGTTCTCCTCCCTAATCCATCGGGCAATCAATCCTGGTAACCAGTCCCAATCATGGGTGTTAGGTGAGTCATGGGCATTTAAGGGCTCCCCGTGCCCCGTAGCGGCAACGGTAGGCTCAAGTCGGCGTCTCTTAGACTCCGGGGGTGAAGAAACAGGTATAGATGCTGAAGGCAGACGAGCGGAATCCTCGGTCTCCCTACTAGTCGAGGGTGATATAGGTGACATCGATGGTTCAGATGATGATGATGTGGACATCCTGTAACGTAGTGCGAGTATGCCATGAATTGTACTTCCAAAAGTCGTAAACAAGTAATAGTGTCTGTGCAATGCTAGTGTTGTGTCTAAGGCTATAGTCTAGATGCAAATGCAATCCTAGTTCTCTATAACCAATGGCTCTGATACCAATCTGTCACACCCTCGAATTCACGTGCGGGGTTTTACCGCGAGGCGTGTGACAAACCAGGATCCCACGGTCATATCAAACGACACTATATGAATTTAAATAAACGTTTGAACTTTAAATCAGAGTAGTCATAAACGAAATAAATATCAGTGCGGAAGCATAAAACTGAAATGAATAACAGCGCAGAAGCGAATAACGAAATGTAAACAATACTGAAAGTTATAAGTGCTAAGTCAAAACAAAATGTTCAATGCAAGTAAATATGTTTGATGATGCATGTCCTGAGTGCGTTCCTTAATCGTATCATAAGCTTAAGCGTTCCTGTTACCTGAGAAAACATGCTAAAGTGTGTCAACATAAATTTGGTGAGTTCACAGGTTTTTATCACAGATAAAAATGTTTGTAACTGTTTGAATGGTAAAGTAATTAAAGCATATCGATAGGTAGCTAGCCCATATACAAGTTACTTAGCGTTTCGAACCGAGGCTGACTGTTTGTATGTTCGTATGTTCGTATGTTCGTATGTTTGTTGCCTTCCCGTCACGTCTCACTAGACAATGACAAATGTTAGGTCAATAACGCACCCGTTTGACCTCCAATCAAGCTAGCGCGACTAGCCCGGGCGGGGTTTGTCAAACCCAGTAGTACTACTCAGAATTACCTCGCTACACATTACTAATGGTTCAAGAATGTAAGGACTTTTCAAGAATGTTTGCACTAACGTAACAGGCGATATCAATAATACTAAAACCATTTTGTAAATATGTTTGCATGTTTTCTCCCCTAAAAAGGAAAGAAAGTAAAATAGGGGCCGTGAAGACTCACCTTGATTGCACAGCAAAGAAATAATGTTCGCACAACGATTAGGGTTCGGTTAACCTGTGTTTCGTTTAATATTCGATTAATATTAAATATCAATAATGTGATCGTACGGTTTCGCGTTTCACGACTCGGTTACAGTGTCGGTTATCGATTTTCCTTAATTCACAAGTATGCACGGCCATACTTAACTCACTCAAGCACAAAACTACATTACTCATGCGCACATTCATCAATATATTTATGAACACTGTTCGTACATATTAATTGTATAGTGTTATTAATAGTAAACCTATTATATTTTTCACTCATTGTCGTTAATATAAACCCATTAAGTGCATATAAAACATATACCATACACCCATATTATTATATATATATATACCTAAAGAAAGAAAAAGCCACACACATACATATATGCAATCACATGCATATTATATACATACCACAAGCACACAAGCATACTCTTGGCCATGTCATGCGCCCCCTTAAAGTCAAATCCACATATTTAGTTACACACACGCACGTGTATATATGTATATATATGTTCACATGCTATAGAAACATACACACATATATATACACGCAGAAAGACATACGTATGCGCGACACACAAACAAACATGAATCATCATTCGCACGTACATACGTAAGAAAACAATAACATACACACAATTTCAACCGTTCGTCTTGCAACCGAAACCGTAACGCGACAAACCGCAAGTCGTGTTGTGAGAAATTCTTACCGATTAACGTACAGTTAATGTGGTTGTCGATCGGTGTTGTTGGAACGATGTCGCTGCTCCAAGAACTCGCGGTTGAAAAGCGGAGAACACGTCAAAGGGTGCACCGTTACCGTAAGCGTTGTTGGTGATGAGGCTGCCACGGAGAAGGGGATCGGTGGTCCAAACCGTGAGGGTTTGGGGCTGCCAAAAAAAAAGTCGAAGGAGGCTGTTGGTGCTTGTTCACAGTGAATGGGGGGTTTGTTTGCGACGACAGACGGTTTGAGAGGATTCTAGGGTTAAGGAAGAAGTGGCTGTAGATTTTTGAGAGGGATGCATGGAATCGGTGAGGTGGTTTCCAATTAATAGGGTTATAGTATACTTACCCTTTAGGCCCTCCAAGATTTGCTTATATTGCCTTTGAGTCTAATAAATTTAATTAGTTTAGTTAGTTATAGGTTAGGTTAAGGTCACAAATAAAATAATCATGTTAACAATAGTAATTATTATCCTTAATAATAATATCAAAATTTGTTTACTATAAGCGGAGAAGGTTAAATGACGGAAATGATATTGACCAGAAAACTCGGTTTGTCACAGCACTAGCTAGGGCTAGGCGACCGAATGAAGGCCATACGGCTGAATGAGGTGCGATTGGGGTTCATTCGCACGACTGAAAGCTCATTCGAATGATTGGGGCCAGTCGCATAGGGAGTCAGCGACTGGGGTCCAGTCGCATAAGTGCTCATCCGCATTAGCTTCGCCCGCATGAGATCCATTCGCACGATTGGGTGTTCATTCTCATAGATGTTCATCCGCATTGGTCCATTCGCATGATATTCAGTCGCATGGGGGCCATGCGACTGAAGGGTGTTCATATGCCCGAATAAGGTTGTTGCACCCGAGAAAAAGTGTAGTTTAACTGCTGACTTTCGGAGGAAAGTGCAGATATAAGTTTTGACATAAAGGTTCTCGTAAGTTCATGTAAGATGATTGTTGAGGCCTTAGAGAGCATGTTGGGCATGATAATGATGTTGCATGATTATGCATGTTATGTATGTATGATGTTCCCTGTATGATGATATCGTATGTGTATGTTGATGTTCCTTATGATGTATGTTTATCTTTTCGTGGCTTTACGATAAATGTTAATGAATGAAGTGAAAATATATGTAACGTAAAGTGAAAGATAAAAAAAGAGGAACATGAAGTAAGAATTCATGCATTAATACATGATGAAAGTAAAGAAAGTCTTACAAGCATTGTATGTCGGGACACGCCATTAAAAGGTGTTAGCCCAACGGTGTGCAGGTTTGCTACCCCGGGAGGATGCACATTGGGGTCTTTCTTGTGATTGACCATATGTATGGAACCATTGTTGCTTGCCTTAGGTACTGTGACAAGAGGTGCTGGGCACCGTGAATGAAAGTCTATTATAGGCTTAGGTCCAGTACCATGAGCATGAAAGGCATAGCACATGGAAATTGTATACCTGAACTTTATCTTAGGTACTGTGGCCAGAGGTGCGGTGCATCGTGAATGAAGGTCTATGATAGGCTTAGGCCCAGTATCATGAGCATGAAGGGTAAAGTTCATGGTGATGACAAAAGGAAAAGATGTAATGATGAACGAACGAATGAAAGAAAGAAAGAAAGAATGAACGGAAGTTAACGAATGATGAAGATAATAATGATATTATCTATGTATATGTATGTTGTTTGATCACATGAAAGTAAAGTATAGTTTTAATGAAAGAGAAGTATGTTTTATTTTATAAAACTAGAACTCACTCAACAACGCTGACTTTGATGTGTTTCCGGTTGGCAGGTAATGATTGCTGAGGATGGCATGAGGTGGCTACTCAGCTCTTTTGGGATGGCATCCATTTATATAATGCTTTTGTGATGTAATGCAATAATGTATTTTGTAACTGATTAACGATGTATTATTTTGCAAAAGCTACTATATTGAAATGAAATGTCATTTTTAAATGTTTCCGTTGCGATGCTTTATGAAATATAAATGTAATTATATGTTTTATGCATGATGAGAATCCAACTGTAAGTGTCCCGGGAGCGAGGCCTACAAGGAAGCTTGTCAAGACTTTAAATTCAGTATTCACCTTAATATAATGCTACTTGGGTGACTTATTCGATCAATGCATATGATAAAGTATATTTGGCTGGTAACTTCTTGTTACTTACCATGTTTGATTATATATGATTCATTTTATGAAATATATATTCTAGTTATTAGACATTAACTTTTTTCTTTCTTTTTTCTATGGTCATTTTACTCATATTTGCTATATAAACTCGAAGATATTCAATATCATTTTCGACCACGTTTTCACTATGAGGACTATATCGTCTTGATATATGAATACGTGTTTTATTATTTATGTCATTGTATACTAAAAATTTGTTGGATCAAGAAGAAGGCTGGTGCAACCAAAACCAATTCACTTAAACAATTTTGGTACTACATGCAAGGGCTTCCGAAGCTTAGCATGGAACTTCCGAAGGTTGTAGAGTTCTTCCAAAGACAAAGTGAAAGATAAACTTCCGAAGACAAAAGTCTACTTTCAAAGCAAAGAGCATGCTTCCGAAGATCAAATCTTAGAAGAAAAACATGAACACTACTTCCGAAGTATGATGATAAGAAGAAGTCTCCAAGCCTTGGAAGAAGCAGTCTCTTTCGAAGTATAAGTGGCTTCGGAAGTACTTACTCTTCCGAAGCCATTTAACCTTCGGAAGACACTGCTATGAACCAGTGGACACAAGTATGGTCTCTGACACTCCGTTGCAGACCTCTGATACTGTATGGCGTTTTCTCAAAGAGCCATGCAGTTGACCATACTTTATTCCATTGTTTACCTTTTTATGATAGTACAATTAACAACTTTAGTTGGTGACAAAAGGTAAGTCAGGGACATGTCCTGACTACCAAATCTCAAATAAGACTTTATTCGAGATACCTTAAACTATAGTCTTGTAGTATAGACTTTAGTTATAGGATCCCAGCTGGTATCAAAGTATATCCGGCTGTAGGTAGTATTATATATAGGTTCTCTTTGTACTCATTCCACACTGCTTGTAAGAGTCTTGTATTATTGAGTTGAGAAGCAATATATAAAAGTACCTTGAAAATTACTTCTTGCGTTCTTTATTACTTTCTATATTATGATCAACTCTTACTGATTCTATCTTTACCCGAGTGTTGTTCTAGGTGAGTTTGAGAGAAAACAAAGTGTTAAGTGACTTATATCGATCCTGCAATTGGTATCAGAGCTACTAGGATCTTGATTGTGTGATCTAACCATCCAAATCAACCTGTTTTCCACTCCTCCCTACAACCCACTCACTCAAAATGGCCCTTAACAAGTCTGAGGTAGAGATGGGAACCATGACAAAGGCTCCCATCATTACTCTCGAAAATTTCAGGTCTTGGAGGAGGAGAATGGAAGGCTTCATCAGATACCAACATAGCAAGATGTGGAACTCCATTGTCAATGGCCGGTATAAGCCAAAGGTGGCATCACCTGGTGGAAACGGTGCCATGATAGAAAAGGCTGTTGAGGACTATTCTGACGAAGACAGAAAGAAGATGGACATCGACAGCAATGCTATGACCATTCTCATGACTGCAATACCGAACTCCATTATGGTGGGATTCGAGCATTGCAAGATTGCCAAAGAATTGTTTGATGCACTTGCTCAGATGTAGTGAAGCTCCGATGGCTCGAAGAAGGACTCGCTAAAGCAGCAGTTTGAGAACTTCACTCATATTGCTGGAGAGACTCTCAGCCAGCAACACTTTAGGTACATGGATCTTATCTCTTCTCTTCAGTGTGAAGATCACTCTCGAACTTAGAGATCTTACTAGAAAGTTATTGAGTGCTCTTCCAAACCTGTGGACATTTTACTATGTCTCTATCAAGAGGACAGAGAACTTGAACACTCTCACCATGACTGAACTTTATGGCATCCTCGATGGATATCGCCTAGAGATGGAGAGTAAGAAGGGACACCATATGTTAGGATCAGTGATCTACGTTTGATTGATTAGGGAGTATAGCAGCGGAAATCTAACAATGATTAGCCAATTCACAAGAACGAAAAGATATTCAATGAAGAACAAAAATGGTTATAGATAGAGAGAATTCTGCAAATATATTTCATTCAATATTCGCGTTCGTGGTAACGAATGTCACAATTACAATTAGGTCGACACCTCTTATATAAGAGATGTGACGTCTGCTGATGTCACTTAATAGTGACATCTAACAGAATTATTCCAACTGAAACACAACTATTGAAGATGTCAAAATAGCTGACATCTTCTTACAAAAATACTAAGTGTTATCAGTTACTATAACTACTGAAAAACATAAAACTACTGATACTACAACGACTGAAGAACAAGCTCTTCAGCCGTTTTACAAAACTACTGAAAGTAAAAACATAAAACTACTGATATCACAACTACTGAAGAAGTACTCTTCAGCTGTTGTGACAAACTACTGAAACTTCAGTACTTGGTCTTCAGACTTGAACTTCAGACGTTTCATCAGCTGATGACTTCAGTAGATATCATCAGCTGATGTCTTCAGTCTTTGTCTTCAGACTTTGTACACCAATTGTTGATCTTCAGTACTTGTAGACTCTTCAGCTGTTGTACTTCAGTACTTTGGTCTTCAGCTTCAGCACTTGTGTTATTCAGCTGTTCAGCTTCAGCACTTGTGTTCTTCAGCTGTTCAGCTTCAGCACTTGTGTTCTTCAGCTGTTGAACTTCGTCTTCAGCTGTTGAAGTCTTCAGCACTTGATCTTCAGCTGTTGGAGTTTTTAGCACTTGTCGAACTGCTGATGAAGCCTTCAGCAGTTGTTGTGATATCATGTGGGACTTAGAGGTTTTCTGATCTTGGCTCATTGGTTTTTTTGGTCCAACAAACTCCCCCTGAACCAATGCAGCCAAAACCTCTAATTGATTTATTTTCCCACTTATTGTTGGCATAAAGGTTGGTCTTTTTCCTTCTTGATCAGTAGAGAAGATGACCCATATAAGCTCTGGCCTGGGAAGAATCTCAGAGATCTGTTTGGCAAGGTATGAATGGGAACTCTGTTTTGGGGAACTGGACACAGAGTTGTTCTCCCATTCATGAGATTTACTTCCCCATTATGAGTCTGTATGACTCTCAAACATAGGCCTCAAGGAGAACAACTTGTTCCTCCTTAGAGAGTTCTTCTACTCCTCCTTCAAAGAAGAACTCTGGACCATAGTACTTAGATAAGTACTTTACAGTCCTGCCATTTTTCAACTCCATAGTAGTTACCTCCCTATAAACAATTCATCAAGATGAGTGCCTTCAAGGAGTAACTGGAGCTCATTCTTCTTGATGTCTTCAAGCTTTTTATATATACCCCTTTTTGATCATCTTGTTTTCCAGTAAGGCTTGAGGGGTCAATTTTGATTGATGAGCCTTCTTGAATTCATCAATTATTTCCCATGGTGAGACTACAATGGCCAACATGATTGTAGAGTCTATTTTCTTTCTAACCTGGCCATTGTATCTATCATCTTCATCCTCTTCTTCTTCATCTTCTTCTATCCTCAGCACCCTTCTCCTCCTTCTAGGTGCATCACTGGATGATGGTTGGGTGGTAAAGGATTGGTTTTGAAGATTGAGGATGTTTGGATTGGGCTTTGAGATTGGTTTGGAGATTTGAGGGGTAGGCTGTTTTTGAGTGGGTGATTGGGAAGGTTGTTCAAGCATTTTGGTTGTGAGTTTGGCCTTTGTAAGTCTTTCTATTTCAAACCTTTTTCCAGCCCCAGCCTCATCAAGTGCTTCAATGATAATCCCCTTATGAAATTGCTCAGACAAACAGATTCTGGTGGCTATAGCCAGAATACTGTCTCTGGTCCATGAACGAATCTCCATCAAAGATCTTCCTAAGTATTTGGCAATGAATCGAATCATGATCTCCAATCTCTCTTTCTCCAGTACATCATATCCAGCCCATCTGGTTTGAATTTCCTCCACTTCCAACTTCCTGATCTCACTGTCTAATGTGGTTGTATCAAAGCCTTGCTTGAAGAGTTGCTCAATGATTTTGTCCATGGATCGGCTTTGTGTGTCATCTGCATCTTTTACCAGCTCTTCCAAGGATTTCTCTTCAGCATTAGCTTGATCACCAGCGCTTTTCTTTCTTTTGTAAGTGATCAGTTGTTGTTGCTTTTCTTTTTCCAACTCCTGGGTTTCTCTTGTGCCTTCTCATCCTCAGTTCTTTTTCTCTTCTTTTCTTTTACTGCAGTACTCTCCCCCTTTTTGGATGCTTGGAGACAGGGGTTTGTACCGCAGAAAGTTTCTTGTGCACAGTATCATCAATGAGTGGTTGTAGACTTGAGGAAATCCTCTCATCAATGGCTTTATAAACAATGTCATTGATGATGGGGGTGATGAGAGGTAGGGATTGTTGGAATACAGCAACCATCTGCGCTGGGGGGTTCTGTCCCGGAGAGATAGTGCCAAAAGCAGAAGCTGGAGGCTCAGTGGAGTGAGAGGGTAAAGTTTTTGGGGAACCTTCAAAGGAAGGTGCCATCTGTGGGTTGGTGGGGGCAGATGGACTTACATCCTGAGACTTCTTGGCAAGCAGTTCTTGTAGTCTGCTTACCTCAGCCTCCAGGATGGTGTTGTGGGCTAGAACGTCATAGAAAAAGCCCAGGTCATCATCAGCAGAAGCTGAATCACCTGACCTCCTGCTTGTAGCAGGATAACATGCACTGGGTGTAGACCAGTTTTAGCATGTGCCCTTTTCTTGGAACTGGGGACTTCCAGCCTCAGGACTATGTCCTTCATCAGCTGTTGCCTCTAGTGAGGTCTTAGCAATGTTACCAGCTCATTCTGATCATGTGCTGATGCAGAAGAGGTGGCAGCCTCACTAGATATTCTAATCTCCCTATCTACACAGGAGATAGAATTTGTAAACCCCGATGCTGTGGGTTGTCAGAAACATGTGATCCTCTTCCTCAATGTTTGTGGTTCTCCCCTTTGTTGGTGGTTTTTGGGAGGAGGAGAGGCATGCAACTGAGTCAGCACATTTGCATAATTATGGTTGGACTTTGGGGGCGGTTGCATGGGGAGATGGGGTAGAAGCAGTGTGCACCTGGGGAGGATGGTGCTCTTCAATGGCAATCTCCTCAAGTGAGGAAGATCCCAGATGTGTGGGTACCCTTGTGTGGTGGCTGCAGGCTCCTTTTGAGAGGAATCCTGAGCGGCTATGGCTGGTAGAGTCTCTGATACTGCTGGGGGTTTAAGCCAGCAAGTATATCCTGCGTTGGTGGTGCAGGAGCATCTTCAGGGGACTCATCTCCCTGAATAGCTGTTTTGGGTTGTTTTGGTTTTGGTTTAGTGGGGACTTTGGTTCTGATGGAGGAAGCTGTGGGTCCTGTGCTTGGGCTTTAGCATTCGGGCAGCTTCTTTGAGTGTAAGGTCTGAGTTGTGCCTGGAGTATACCTCAGCCAAAACAGCTGGTGCAGGGACTCCAAGGCCAACAAGGCCATCAGATTTTAATTCATCCAAAATAATGGCCATCAGAAACCTGGGATATAATGGCCATCGGTTTGCCACAGGTTTCTGAGCCAAGTTCTTTATTTCTAGAAACACATTTCAGAAAAATTTAGCGGTTGGTGTTCTAGAATAGAATACAATACTGTTGCCATTGGGATGACATTTGATCCCAAGAAGATGTCTTGGAGGCTAAGCAGACATTTACCATGTGAAAAATGACTTCTCAGCGTCATGGAAATGTTTCTTTAGAACGGTTGTAGCCGAAGATCACCTTCATACCCATGATTGATAAAGGACATATCTGTTATGCCCTTTGGGTATGCAGTCACAGCGGTGGAGTCGTGTAAGTGTAATGCCTGACGAATGATGTCGGCTGTAACGACCAGGTTTCTGGTTGATAAGGGACCGAACAGAGATCTGACGGTAGACTCATCAGTATGACAAAAGCATTTGACCAGAATTGACTGAGGGATTCAGGTAATGGTTGGATTCAGAAGAAAGGCTGTGCGATATGGGGAATCCACCATTAAGTCAATGGCATTATCATATTTGTTCCAGAAAGCCGACTTTGTAGTAAGCAACGCAGTTGTGTCGTGGTTTCAGACTCATGGTCGCCATGTTTGAGAGAGAGAAGTTCAGAAAATAACGGCTAATGAAACATTAGAGAAGAGGACAGGTATTTATAGGGTAGGGGTGAGAAAATGACTGAAGGGTGTGGTGTTAGTCATCAGTAGTTTTAAACCGACTGTTGACATGGTATTACCTTTCAGACGTTAAAACAGCTGAAGTCGTGGTTTTAGGCATCAACAGTTAGAAAACTACTGAAGACCATGGTTTTGACTTCAGATGATGAAACAACTGAGGACTTGGTGTGTGTCATCAGTAGTTGTGAAACTACTGAAGACAGTGGTTTTGTCATCAGTTGTTGTAAACAGCTGAAGACTTGGTGTTAGTCATCAGTAGTTATAAAACTACTGAAGACATGGTTTTGCTTCAGTTGTTTAGAATGAAACAGCAGTTGTAGAAGAAACTGAAGAGAAAGTTCTCTTCAGTAGTTTTCGTCAATTCATAGCCTTTCAGCTGTTTCATACTGTCCTCAACACTTACTCATCAGACTTTGCATCTGCTTTTCAGGTGTTTCATAGGACGTCAGTACTTATCTGTTTGTACTGATTTCAGTAGTTGTAACACATCAGTAGTTAGAACAGATAAAGTACTTCAGTACTTGTGAGGCATTTAGCCGTCAGTAGTTATAAAAACTACTGAAGGTGAAAGGACTCATCAGTACTTATATGTGACATGGTTACCAATGATCACCAGTACTTTTTACTGAAATCATCAGTATTGTCACTTATTCTAGCTGCAGCATACCAAGCCTTAACACAAGGTTTTGGAAAGTAGAACTATCCAAAGCTTAGTAAAAATATCTGCAAGCTTCAGCACTAGGCACAAACTTAGGATCAATCAGACCTTTTTCAAAACAATCCCGAATAAAGTGATGTCTGATCTCTATATGTTTGGTCCTAGAGTGCTGGACTGGATTTTTGACAATACACAGAGCTGAAGCACTATCCATTAATAATGGAGTCTTAGTCTCTGTAATGCCATAATCCAGAAGTTGTTCTGAAGCCAGAGTACCTGAGAAGTGCAACTTGCAGCAGCAATGTACTCGGCCTCAGCAGTTGATGTAGCAACAGATGTTTGTTTCTTACTCTGCCAAGAAATCAAACAGTTGCCTAGGAATTGACAACCACCAGAAGTTGACTTTCTAGTTAACTTGCACCCTGCATAGTCACTATCTGAAAAAGCAACTAATTTGCAAGAGTGTCCAGTGGAATACCATAAACCCAGAGATTGTGTACCTTGCAAATATCTAAAGATTCTCTTGACTGCAATCAAATGAGACTCTTTAGGAGCAGCCTGAAATCTAGCACAAACACATGTAGCAAACATAATATCTGGTCTAGAAGCTGTTAAATACATCAAGGACCCAATCATACATCTGTAAAGTGTTTCATCAACAGCTTTACCTTTCTGATCAGCATCCAGTTGTGTGGTGTTGCACATGGGAGTAGAACAGGGCTTACAGTTTTGTAAATCAAACTTATTCAAAAGATCTTTTGTATATTTTGACTGATGAATAAAGGTTCCATCAGCCTTTTGTTAATTTGCAAGCCTAGAAAGAACTGTAATTCTCCCATTGCACTCATTTCAAACCTCTTTTTCATTAATGTTGTAAAATCATCACACAACTGGGGATCAGAGGATGCAAAAATGATATCATCAACATAAATCTGAACAAGTAGCTTATGCTGATCCACCTTCTTAATAAACAAAGTTTATCAATGGAGCCTCTAGTGAAATTATTCTTAAGAAGAAAAGTGGAAAGTGTCTCATACCAGGCTCTAGGAGCTTGTTTCAACCCATAAAGAGCCTTATCAAGTTTATACACCCATTCAGGATGTTTATTATCCTCAAAACCTGGTGGTTGACACACATAAACTTCTTCCTTTATTTTACCATATAAAATGCACTTTTGACATCCATTTGAAAAACTTAAGATTGTGGAATGCAGCATAGGCTAAAAACAATCTGATTGCCTCTAGTCTGGCTACAGGGGCAAAGGTTTCATCATAGTCAATACCTTCTTCTTGTGAAAAACCCTGTACAACCAGTCTAGCCTTGTTCTTAACAATAAGCCCATTTTCATCAGTTTTATTCCTAAACACCCATTTAGTGCCTATTGCACACTTACCTGGGGGAAGAGGAACCAGTTCCCACACTTGCTGTTTCTTGAACTGAAGTAGCTCAAGCTGCATGGCTTCAACCCATCCATTGTCTCTCAAAGCAACATGGTAGTTCTTTGGCTCTAGCTGACTGATGAAGAGAGCATAGAAGCAGAAGTTAGACAATTGACTTCTTGTTGAAACACCAGCATTGATATCACCAATAATTTGAGACATTGGGTGATTCTTCAGTTCTTGATAAACAATAAGATCTGTGCAAGTGTTTGTAGGACCTTCAGCAGCAGCAGATGTTGATGCAGACTCTTGAAACCAAGAATTAGATGGTAACTCAAAAGATGTAGAGGAATCAGAGATCTCATCAGCATTTGTTGTGGATGGAACTGCTGAAGCTACAGGAACATCAAATTTAGCAGACACAGGCAGTTGGTCACTAAACTTGAATAGGTGAGTATTGATATTATCATCATCATCATCATCAATACCACCAGGTGGAAGACATGCTGCAGAAGATGATTTATCCACAGGATCTGCAACAGCTGGAGGTTGATAAGGAACATATTGCAGTATGTCCAAATCAAACAACTCCACAGGGTTTGTGGAATCTTGTCCATAGGAGATTCATTAAACTTCACATGCAAAGTCTCTTCAACTATCTTTGTTCTGCAGTTGAAGACTCTGTATGCCTTGCAAGTAGATGATAACCAACAAAATACCCTGCATCCACCTTAGGATCAATTTTTGGAGTTGATCCTTTGTGTTGAGAATAAAACAGGGACACCCAAATGCTTTGAAAAATGAAAAGAGGAGCCAAGTGATGGAGAACTTCATATGGAGTCTTCATCAACCTCTGATTTACTAAGACTCTATTCTGCACATAGCAAGCTGTGTTAACAGCTTCAGCCCAAAAGGTCAGTGGCAAACCAGAGTCAGCCAGCATGGACCTTGCAGCTTCAATTAGGGTCCTGTTCTTTCTCTCCACTACTCCATTTTGTTCTGGAGTCCTTGGTATGCTAAACTGCCTTTTGATTCCCTTTGAAAGGTAGATAGAAATCATCAAGTGTATGGTTTCTGAATTCAGTACCATTGTCACTCCTAATACACTTGACTGGAAGGGAATACTGCTTCTCAATATACAACACAAAGTGAATAATCTTCTGAGCAACCTCATCCTTTGAATGTAGAAAGAAAGTCCATACAAATCTGGAGTAATCATCCACAATTACCAGACAGTATTTCTTCTTTGCCATGCTCATCACTCTCACAGGACCAAATAGATCCATATGCAGTAATTGCAAGCAGGCAGTGGACTTAGGCTCTTCAATAGGAGGGAATGAGACTTGTGTTGTTTTCCTTTTAAACAAGCAGTGCAGGTTTCATCACAGTGGAACTCCTTTATTGGTAAGCCTCTAACTAAACTATTGTGGATAAGCTGATTCATGTTTTTGAAATTAACATGACCCAGCCTTCTGTGCCACAGTTTAGATTCTTGAGAAGAGGCTTTGGAAAATAGGCAAGGATTGCCTCTGAGATCTATTTTCTTGGAAAGATCTAAGGCATACACTTCCTGTCCTGTGGCTCTCAGGAGAGTGTGATCATCCAACACCTTATCAATCAAATGCAGAACTTTGGATGACAGAATCCTACAGTTCTGACTGGTGAAAAGAGCAACATGGCCTTTATCACACATTTGACTGACACTCAAGAGATTATACTTGAGATTTTCCACATGATTAACATCATCAAACTTTATTTCTCCATTGGAGACAAAGCCATTTCCAATGATGTAACCCCTAGCATCATTGCCAAAAGAAACAAACCCTTCTTTCCTTGAGAGTAGTCATGAAGAAGAGAGCTGTTCCCAGTCATGTGCATAGATCCCCCACTGTCTACATACCAGATGCTACTTTGGCATGTTGGAGAACCCTGCAATAATAAACAATCAGTTAGTTTTGGAGACCCAAACCTTTTTGGTTTTGGGCCTGGTCTCATCAACAGATGGTAAACTAACAGGTTTATTGGAAACAACAGCCTGAGAGGAGAAGATGGTGAAGAAGAGGAATCCTTTGGCTGGACCTCCTTTTCTGTGGTTTCAACATAGGAGCATCTAATTGGTTAACTCTTCCCAATAGATGTTGAACCATCATAACCAGCTGTGTCTGATTTTGTGATAAAGCTTTCAGCTCATCAGACACATTGCCAGTGGAGTTTGATAAGTTCCTATGTTGCACCTTCTTCTTCTGAGCAATCTCAGCTGTTACCTGTTAACCCCTTCCTTTTGGATTTCTTTGTGGACTTAAGGGTTACAGGATTTGATGTTGCTGATACAAATGTGGTCTCAAACTCAGTTTTCATTTTACCATTTTCTCTTTAATTTCCTCTTTATGTTTGAGTTTGGAACCTCTTTTGTACCAGCAATCATCTGTAAGATGATTGAACAAACCACATACTTCACATGGTTTCTTCTTCATCTTAGTTGATCATCAACTAAAGAGGGTGAAGAAACTGAAGACTTGCTCTTCAGTGCTTTGGAAGCATTGTTTGCTTTCTTGACTTCTCTTTAGTAGTCTTCAAACTCTTTCTACTGACAGTTTTCTCTTTCAGTACTGGCAGTAGTTGGAGTTTGAACTTCAGGTGTTAAATCCTGCTCTCTAGTCCTTTCAGGACTTTTAGAATTAACTCCTGAGTTGATCAACTCATTGATCATGTGAGTGTCAGCAGTGGAACCATCAACATCAGCTGATAGGTTCTGAGAGGGCTTGGTGCTGACTTCTACTTCTGATGTGCTGTATCAGAAAGTAGATCACATGATGAAAGAATTGGATGGTTTACTCTCACCATCAGATTCTACCTCTGCTCTGGGAGTAAAATCTGTAGGTGGAGCAGTGTGATTGTAACCAATGCCAAACTTCACATTTGAAGCAGATTGCTTACTAAGAAGCATTTCAAAACCTTTGCATGATTGTACCCATCTATCACACTCTACCTGGGTGACTGCAAGGGTTCTTTGAGATCTTTATACTTCTCTAGAAGTATCTCTTCCCTAGCCTTATCATCAGTTATTTGGCATTTAAGTTTGTAAATCTCATCATTCTTATCATTAAGCACAGACTCAAATTCAGCTTTGCTTTTGGAAATTATTTGTTCTAGCTCAATGTTCTTGTTGATTAAAGCTACATTTGCTTCTCTAATAGATGCAAATGCTGCTATACATGTTTCAGAACACAATTTGGTTTGCCTCAGAGGATACCTGTGATACCTTTGGTGTAGAGGCATTAGTGGATGAAGTATCAGCAGAATCCAAAGCCATAAGAGCTAGATTTCCAAAGGGACTTTCACCACCATGTTGACCAGCACCTGAGAACAGTTGTTCATGACCAGACAAGTCATCTGGTAAACTGCTCCAGTCAACACTCCTGGGGTGAAGAAGCTGTGTTGTTGAGGTTGAGTTGTTGATGAGATTGGGAAGGTTGTGGTTCAGGCAATGCTTGTGGTTGTTGTGCAATTGGAGCTTGAACAGGATTTGGTTGAGGCATATAATAGCAGGGATAAGGATATGACATTTGACCCTGGGAAACAAAGTATGCAGGAGATCTAGGATGTGAATGATGACCAGAACCAGCAGGATGTTGCCCTCTGTTTTGTGGACTAGTACTAGGAAAAGTCACAAAGGGTGCAGAAGAGTTAGATCCATGATCTACACTCTCTTGCAAAGTGTCCCAGCCTTTGGCATTTGTGACACCTCAACTTACTCTTGTCAAAACCAACTTTGGTTTTGCCAGAGAGTCCAGGAAATTTCCTGCCAGTTCTCTTATAGAATTTCTGAGATCTGATATCAATCAGTGCCATTTGGCTCAGAATATCCATCTCTTCTAGATCATCATCAGCTATTCCTTTCAGATCATCCATGATGAAGCATAGATTGTCACTATTACTGCCAGAATGACTCTCAATACCAACAAATGCATGATCAGAACTATTTGAAGAGAAATCAATATGCTCATCATAATTGCTTTCAGATGCAGCATATTCTGACTCATGACCAACCAAGGCAGTATTCCTGGTACAAAGTCATCAGTGAGCTTTCCTGATGAGGACAGTTTCTCTTCTGCTCTATCTCTCTTTCGAATGTAAGCAGTTTCCCATGAAGTTGGGTGAGAGATAGGCTATCCAGATTTGCACTGGAGCGTAGGACAATAGTGTATGTGTCCCATCTCTCAGGCAGTGATCTGAGGAACCTGTTATTCATCTGGCTATTGGTGTATTCCTATTTCACCATTTTCAGCTCAGAGATCAAGCAGGAAAAACGCTCAAACTGTTGAGTCAGTGTCTCACCCTTTCTATGAGAGAATGTCTCATATTGTTGGGCAAGGATTTCTCTGTTGTTTGCTAAGACCTCATCTGTGCCACCGAATTGTTCCTTCAGGGCATTCCAGAGATCATGAGCAGTTTCATGATGCATAAGCCCTGAATAGATTTCATTAGGCAGTGCCATGGCCAGAATTCCATGGGCTTTAGCATCAATCTCAAACAGTTTCCGATCTTCATCAGAGTATTGTTCCTTCTTCTTCGGAACCATTTGATTGGTTTCCGGATTGTTCACCATAGGCTTATGTGGTCCATGTACCACAGATGTCCAACAAACTGAACTGTTAACAGACAGGTGATGAAGCATTCTTCGTTGCCATATGTTATACTCGGTCCTAACCAGCATCGGAGGCTTGGTTGAGGAAACAGGTATGTGAGGATATTAGAAGGAGTAGTCATCTCAGATTCAATCAAATTCAATTAAGCTATAACAGATTTAGAACAAAACACAACAACCAATTGAACCAAGAGAGATCTCAAAATAAATGAACGAAAGCGACAGAAATTCAATAATCTATAACCAGTTCTTGCGAATATACTAATTCAATCAAACATAGATATCAATTAGCAGTTTCAATGATCAATTGTTAGATCGATCAATGATTAACCTGCTCTGATACCACTTGTTAGGATCAGTGATCTACGTTTGATTGATTAGAGAGTATAGCAGCAGAAACTAACAATGAATTAGCCAATTCACAAGAACGAAAAACGATATTCAATGAAGAACAAAAACGGTTATAGATAGAGAGAATTCTACAAATATATTTCATTCAATATTTGCTTTCGTGGTAACGGAATGTCACAATTACAATTAGGTCGACTCCTCTTATATAAGAGAGTGACGTCTGCTGATGTCACTTGATAGTGACATCTAACAGAATTATTCCAACTGAAACACAACTATGAAGATGTCAAAACAGCTGACATCTTCTTACAAAAATACTAAGTGTTATCAGTTACTATAACTACGAAAAACATAAAACTACTGATACTACACGACTGAAGAACAAGCTCTTCAGTCATTTTACAAAACTACTGAAAGTAAAAACATAACTACTGATATCATAACTACTGAAGAAGTACTCTTCAGCTGTTGTGACAAACTACTGAAACTTCAGTACTTGGTCTTCAGACTTGAATTCAGACGTTTCATCAGCTGATGACTTCAGTAGATATCATCAGCTGATGTCTTCAGTTTTGTCTTCAGACTTTGTACACAAGTGTTGATCTTCAGTACTTGTAGACTCTTCAGCTGTTGTACTTCAGTACTTGGTCTTCAGCTTCAGCACTTGTGTTATTCAGCTGTTCAGCTTCAGCACTTGTGTTCTTCAGCTGTTCAGCTTCAGCACTTGTGTTCTTCAGCTGTTGAACTTCAGCACTTTAGTCTTCAGCTGTTGAAGTCTTGAGGGTTCACCACCAGTCAAGAAAGGAAATGATCTTCAGCTGTTGGAGTTTTCAGCACTTGTCGAACTGCTGATGAAGCCTTCAGCAGTTTTTGTGATATCATGTGGGACTTAGAGGTTTTCTGATCTTGGCTCATTGGTTCTTTTGGTCCAACACCATACAAGTAGACCCATGAGTCTTACTGCTAGCAACGCTTTAACGGTGTTGAAGGCTCATTACCCCACAACCTCAGTATTACCTGACCTACCAACAACCATCCTGCTCTCCTGGACCATACATCACTTATCCTGAGACTCCAAGGTCTCAACAGGCTCAACACAACTCCTTTCAGGAAAGTTGTGCCTTTGTCTCAGGAAGTGGATACTCTAGTGATTTTCAATACTGCTTTGACGATCTTGAGTGTTTCAGTCCAGATGATGTAGAGTATGTGAACATTGTCCAACAGATGGCTCTTTTAACTTATAGAGCGAAGAAGATCTTTAAGAGAAATGGAAGGCATTTCCCTCAAAACCCAACTACCAGCAAGTTTGGGTTTGATAAGACCAAGGCAAAGTGTTACAACTGTAACCAATAAGGTCACTTTGCAAGGGAATGCAAGGCTCCCAGACCATCCGGGAAACCCACAGGCCTCCACACATCCCTCAACCTTAAAGCCCGCTGAGAAGTCAACTAAAACAGCAGCAATGGCTCAAGAAGTTGACTGGAGCTTCATGGTACAGGATGTGATTTCTGCTCAAGCTCTCATGGCTGGAATAGATGATACTCAGGTATATAAACATCTCTGTACTCCAGCCTGTATAGCTAAAGTTAAACTTTATCAGGATTACAATATGGAAATCAGATCTGATTTTTAGTGTTTAAACATCTTAAAATCTGATTTTAAAAGAGCTGAATCCGACTATCAAAAGAAAATTGAGGAGTTAGAGAAAACTGTGTCTCTTTTAAAACATGAACACACAAATTAGAGAAATCCAAATGTGTTAACTCTATCACTACTCTATTGCACTTATTGCACATGGATCTTTTTAGTCCCACAAGTATAATGAGCATTGGAAGGAAATCATATTGCCTTGTGATAGTTGATGATTTTACAAGATTCACATGGGTATTCTTTCTAGGAACTAAAGATGAAACTGCTGAAACATTAAAATCTTTTATTCTAAAAATAGAAAATCAAATTGATCACAAGGTTAAAATATTAGAAGTGATCAAGGGACTGAGTTTAAGAACTTCGTTCTTGACTCATTCTGTAACTCAAAAGAGATTGCCAGACAATATAGTGCTCCCAGAACTCCTCAACAAAACGGTGTTACTGAGAGGAGGAACATGACACTTATTGAGGCTGCTCGAACCATGTTAGCTGATTCAAAAATACCACTTATATTCTGAGCAGAGGCAGTCAACACTGCATGTTATGTGCAGAACAGAGTTCTTGTAGTTAAGCCCCATGGAAAAACCCCTTATGAGCTATGGAACACGAGGCCACCGCTCATTGGCTTTCTAAGGTCCTTTGGCAGCAGATGTACCATACTTAACACAAAAGACAATTTAGCAAAATTTGCTAAAAAGTCAGATGATGCTATATTTGTTGGGTACTCTTCTAGTTCTAAAGCTTATAGAGTATACAACATTAAGAATCAACAATTTGAGGAGTCATCCAATATAGTTGTTCATGAGCACACTCCTTGTGTTAGGGGAATGACCCTGATCATATCTTTGATTTAGAATTGTTTCTAAACTATTCTAAACCATCTTGTGAGAATGTTTCAGTTGGAAAAAGATGCTCAAAATGATGCTGATGCTACTGCTGATGATCAACTATTTGAGCTACCCTAGCCTAGTCCAAGTTCTCCAAGAGCTGCAATACACCAAGCTTCCACCATTCACAGATCTGATAGTCTAACTATATCAAGGAATAGTGAAGCTTCTACAAGTGAATCACTTACTGAGCCTCAAAACTCATCAGGTGATCCACCACAACACCAGGCAGAAGGAAGTAGTGTTTTGAAGGAATAGGAAACTATTAATACTACTTCACAGCCAACCATTGATTATGTTTCTCACTCATTCAATCAGTCCTCATTGAATGATTTTGAAACAGCAGTTGGACAGAGTGTTCCAGTTCCTGAGTAGAATATGTCCAACCTCGACCTATCTCTGCAACTGAAAGTGATTCCTCGCCTTAGGATTCACAACACTCATCCTGCTGAGAACATCATAGGGGATGTCACTGAGGGAGTGAGAACAAAAGGACAGACTCATCATGGGAATGTTTGCTTGTGCTCATGCTTTCTATCCCAGATGGAACCCAAGAAGGTAGAAGATTCCTTGAAAGATAGTAGCTGGCTTGAATCGATGCAAGAGAAGCTGCTTCAATTCAAGAGACAAAAGGTATGGAACCTATGTCCGCTACCATCTGGTCAAGTACCAATAGGCACTAAATGGGTTTTTAGAAACAAGAGAGATGATGGAGGCTTGATCATCAAGAACAAAGCCAGAATTGTTGTTCAAGGATACACCCAAGAGGAAGGAATTGATTATACTGATGTCTTTGCACCAGTTGCAAGACTTGAGGCAGTTAGGATCTTCCTTGCTTATGCTGCATCCAAGGACTTCACTGTCTATCAACTTGATGTCAAGTGTGCCTTTCTATATGGGGATATAGATATGGAAGTCTATGTATGCCAACCTCTAGGATTTGAAGACCCACAGCACCCCAACTATGCGTGTAAATTGGATAAAGCTTTATATGGGCTGCACCAAGCACCTAGGCTATGGTATGAGACTTTGTCTCAGTTTCTTCTGAAGAATGGCTACACTAGAGGTACCATTGACAAGACTCTCTTCATCATAAAGTCTGGAAAGGACATCTTGCTCACTCAAGTCAATGTCAATGACATCATATTTGGTTCTTCAAATGACCAAATGTGTAAGGACTTTGAGAGCATTATGAAGAAAAAGTTTGAGATGAGTTCCATGGGAGAAATGGACTTTTTCCTTGGGATTCAGGTAAAGCAAACAAAGGAAGGGTTTTTCATTAATCAATCTAAGTATGTCTTTGACATCTTAGAAAGATTTGAAATGAAGGATTGCAAGCCTGCCAAGACACCCAAACCCAGAAACCATAATCTTTGTCCTGACCTTGAGGGGGAGGATACTAATCAACATCAGTATAGAGCAATTATTGGTTCTTTGATGTATCTTACTACCAGTAGACCTGATATCATGTTTGCTACTTGCATTTATGCAAGATATCAGGCTACTCCAAAGGTGTCTCACCTAGCTGTTGTTAAGAGAATCCTCAGATACCTTAAAGGAGCACCTAAACTAGGTCTCTGGTATCCCAGAAACAAGGACTTTAATCTCTATGGATACTCTAACAGTGACTATGGTGGCTGCAATATTGACAAGAAATCAACATCAGGAGGATGTCAATTTCTTGGTGGAAGGATCATCTTATGGCAATGCAAGAAACAATCCTGTGTCTCTACATCAACTGCTGAAGCTGAATACATTGCCGCTGCTAGCTGCTGTGCTCAACTGCTATGGATTCAGAATCAGATGTTAGACTATAGATTCAACTTTATGAGTACTCCTATCCATATTGACAACAACAGTGCTATCTCTATTACTGAAAATCTAGTGAAGCACTCCAAGACAAAGCATATTGACATCAGGTACCATTTCATTAGAGATATTCATAAGAAAAATCTAATTAAACTAATCAAAGTTGACTCAAATGAACAATATGCTGATTTGTTCACCAAAGCTTAATTAGATCACCTCTTTTGAAAACCTTTTAATATGTAATGTCTTATGTCAATACAATTTAAGCCATGTTACAAAAGGTCTTTCTGAAATTTTCAAAGTGTAAATTTCTTCCGAAGAGAAATTAACCCTCGGAAGTTATTTTTTTATATCTTCCGACGCATAATTTCTCAAATGATAATTTTCTTCTCGGAAGAGTCTTTGGTCTCAGAAGAAGCGATTGATTGCGTAACAGATCTACTTCCGAGGCTTACACACTCTCCATTCGGAAAGCAATCCTAACATTCGGAAGCAAAGTCTTTGCATTGGAAGTAAAAATTGCCTTCGGAAGACAAATTACCTTCAGAAATGTTTTACATTCGGAAGGAAGATTCTACTGTGTAACATAAATCTCTTGGGCCCCACACTGTAAAAAGCAAAGATTTTGTTAATGATGTCGGATTATTTAACTGATTTTAACCTTACTGCCACTGTCAATTCATCCACCAAACCATCATATCACCTTATCCTTACCCCCATTACCGCCTTCCCACCCTCTTTTAATTAATTTTGACTACTCAATTTCATCTTCTTCCTAGCAATTTTTACCGCCCTAAAATTTTTTCTCCTCTCCAACTTTACCCAAGCTCGAAATCATCTACATTCACCTTTCTCCAATGGCACTTAACCCTCAGCACAACCAAGTCGCACTTCTTGATTCGTCAAGAGATGCTGACTTCTCAGAAATCATCTCCTTTCTCACCCAATCATCTTACTACACAGCCCTTACCGTTAACCCCACTGTTTACTTGAACCAAATGGCCGAATTTTGGGGAAATGGTCAAGCCGAAACTCTAAATGGGATTCGTGTACTGAGGTCCAACATTTGTGGATAGGAGTTGATCATCACTGAATAACTCATCAGGGAGCATCTAGAGCTTCATGATGAAGGAGCTCCTACTGAATTCCTTAAGGCAGATTTGGATAGCACTTACATCCTAATAGGATATGGTGGAGACATAAGCAGGTCGACAGTCTACAAGTTCAACTCCTCCTATAACTAGAAGTTCTTCCTGCACATTGTTCTTCACTGCCTATCAAACAAGTCCGGGGGATGGGATCAAATCCCATATGAACTAGGATGCTTAGTTCATGGATTGGTGAGAGACCTGCGATTCAACTACTCAAGATTTGTGTTCACCAATCTGATTGGGAATCTACAACAGAAAACATTCTTTATGTATCCCAGATTCATTCAACACATAATCAATTGTGAGTTGGACCAGAGTATGCTTGTCTGTGCAACTGCTCTGACTGTCCTTCAGATGAGGCCCACTATCTTCAAGACTTTGAAGAAGGTGTCCACCAACTTCACTAGAAGGTACACTACTCTGCTTCCAGGTATGATTGAGCGCATAGCTTCTGGTGACATCCCTGTTCACCCCACAAGTGATGAACCCACACCAGTAACCTCCACCACAATGCCAACACTGCCTTCTCCACCCATCACCATCACATACCAAAGACACCCCAAATGAATCTTGTTCAATCTACTCTGATTGAACAAGCCCCTCCTGTTCAATCCAAAAAGACTAGAGTGGAAACATGGGCTCCCACTCAGTCTGAGGTCTCTCCATCCTCTCTTTTGACCTCAATATGGGTTTTGTGTCTCCTTAGTCTCAAACCCAGGAGCCCGACACCCAAACCAACTGCCCTTAGGATGAGTATCTATACTCTTCTGAGCAGCCAACTAGGGATAGCCCCACCAAAGGCTCAATGCCTGTAGACATTGACCAAGGTCCCGGGTCAGTAGGCTTAACCTCCTATCTTTTACTAACCTTCTTTTCAAAACTGATGAAGAGATAACTCTCTCCATGGCAATGAAGTTGATCTACAACACCCTCTTCAAGATCAACAGAGCCGTAGAAATCCCTTATCTCTAGCTCCTATCAGTAACCTATAACTAAGGTGAGTCCCACTGATGTGAAAGGGACTCATGTAGATTCAGTTGCCACCACAGAAGGTGCCTCAACGGACCTTATGGACAGTGGTAACATTTCTCAGACTGAATCTGCAGCAACCGAGCCTTTTGATGACTCTAAAAGAGACATCATTGAGCACAGGAAACCAGAGTGCCAAGAAACCACATCTGGTGGTGAGGTTGAACATACTAGGTATATTACCTCATCTCCCCGTGATTCTTCAAAAGAAGATTAGGGAAGTATGCAACTCCTCCTTAAAGACCTTCTATCTAAAGTCTCAAACCTTGAATCTTTGGTTAGGACTTTAGAAGCAAGGTCCGCCACTCAGCAACTTGAGATTGACAATCTCAAGGCCAAACTAGCTGAGAAACAGACAGAGAGGTCTATTAGGCATGTACCTGTTCAGGTCTCATTGACTTCTTCCTCTAGCTCATCTAGCTCTTAAGATGATGCTACCAAAAAGGGGGAGAATGTTCAAAGACAAACACTTGAGGACCCACAATCTCAAACTTCAACCTCTTCTACTCCTATCATCACTGTGTCTGAGCCATCTCAAGTTATACTTCAGATTGATTCAAAGATGCTCAGCGATCTCTACAGACTCTTCACCAAGTTTCTGTGGAGATCCTCCACTGATCAGCCAAGCCCTGATGCTGCAATGCTCTACTTTGAAGCTGAAGAGCTTCAAAGGCTGACTGCACCTTCTACCATTGTGGAAGAAGTTAGTCAACCTAAGTTCCACATGGAACCTAAGATTCAATTCAAAGGGGAAATGAGGACTGATGGCCCAGCAACTGAAACAGTTGGGACGGAAATTGCATCTCCTCCAATTTCCAAAGCTGAAGTTAAAGCCTCGGAAGAACAAACTGAATCTTCCAAAGCTGAAATGGAAGCTGCGGAAGGACTGTTTAAAATGTTTGAGGAACTGATCATCACAGATGCAATCCTTGAAATGGCATCTGAGGTGAACATCAAGGACTTTCTGAATCTACCTCCATCCCAGACACCATCTCTGCCTCTCTCACAATCAAAATCCACTCTCCAAGAACCACCACAGTCAGGCTCTTCAAAAGATAAAGGAAAAAGAAAGATGACTACGGAAGAGCTTCAGGAAGAGGAGAAGATTGAGAAACTCAAGAAGAAAGGAAGGCTTCCAACTGAGAAGTTGCTAGCTACTAGTACAAAAGCAGCTGCAGCCAATCAGGAGCCTATCAACAATAAGAGAAGGGAAGAGATCATTGACCAGCTTATCCAAATGGGAGCTGCCAATGAAGAAACACTCCTGCTATCACTAGAGTAGTTGGTGGATCTGGAGAAGGCAACCCGGCTGAAACTTGAAGAAGAAACCAGGTTGGCCTTGGAGAAAGAAAAAGAAGAACAGAAGGAAGCTGAATTGCAGCTGAGGAGAGACAGGATAAATTTCCTAATCTCCAGAGGCTTTAATCTTCAAGAACTTTCTCCACACAATGATGAGACGATCCTCTGGCTCTACAACAAAGAGCAGGATCAAATGGAGAAAGAAAGAAGAAAGGTTGCAAGAGAAAAGGCAAAGGAGAAGAAGAAGAAGGAAGAAAAAGCTAGGGTCACTGCAACCAGAAAGCTCAGTGAAAAGGCCTGGATGAAATATTATCTTCGGGCTCATGGCTTCTCTGGAAGGCAGGTGGGTCCCATGTCTGAGAAGACACTCCCACGGATTGTTAGTGAAATCAAGGCTGACATCGGTTGGGAAAGAGGAAAGAGATGTACAGAAAGGTAAAGGGGATGACCTTCACTGCAACCACCAACCACAACCTGAATCCTCACCCCTAACTTTCACCATCAAAACCGAATCCTTCACCCCTAAACCCACATCTTTTCCCACATCCATCTCAACACCCCAACTACCTAAACTTCCCATCCTCCAACCAAAAACTCTTCCTAGAACCTCTAAACCTCAACCTACCAACAACCATCCAAACAATCCCCTCAGCCTTCTCAACACCTCTCTCTTGAGGAGTTCAAGGTAATCAAGACCAAGCTCATCAACTGCATAACTTTGAGCGAAGTCTTATGTGATGAAGATTCTGTCAACATTACCTATGTTGATGGATCCTCTTGTTCCCTCACAAGAGATCAATTTCTTGATTTACCTAGAGGAACATTGGACCAGGCAGCTAAACTTCTAGGTCTTAACTCATATTCATAAATGATGAAGAGAAGAAACTTAGAAGGAATTGGTGACTCTGCTGGATACCAAGAAAGAGGACAAGATTCCCGGCCAGTCTCTTGTGCCTAGAAAGAAAATAATCCAGTGGAGGTTCGATGAAACTTCTCATAACTTTGTTATGGAAAGGGAGAATGGCGAAGTCAATAGACTTAATGCAACCTCTCTGTTACACTCCAGCAGGTTTGATATTGCTGAGTTAGCAGAGAAGCCATTCTCCAACCCCTCCAACTCTGAAACTGTTGCACTCATCAGAAATCATCTCAGCAGTCTTCATCTAGCCAAGCTAACTACAAAAGTCAAGATTGAAGAAGAGTTGAAGTTGAGAAGACAGGAAGACTAGGAAATATCTCTTACCAAGGGCGCTGCCTTTCTATAGATGGTGGAAGGTCTAGAATTGGAACCTATAGTTAGATGGGAATATGATTACGGTTTCCATCAACTAACTCTTTTCAGAGGGCAACAACAGAGGGTACATGTCATCCAAGGTGATAGACTGGACTTCCTGTCTACCAAGGATCTGTACAAACTTCTCAGTACCACATCAGGGAAGAACAAAGAAACAGAAAAATATCTACTCTTCTTGGTGCTGAAAGTTTTGAGAAGCAGAAACAAGTGAAGTTTTGGTAGCATCAGCCTAGGGGAGTTTGTTGGATCAAGAAGAAGGCTGGTGCAACCAAAACCAATTCACTTAGACAATTTTGGTACTACATGCAAGGGCTTCCGAAGCTTAGCATGGAACTTCCGAAGGTTGTAGAGTTCTTCCGAAGACAAAGTGAAAGATAAACTTCCAAAGACAAAACTCTACTTCCGAAGCAAAGAGCATGCTTCCGAAGATCAAGTCTTAGAAGAAAAACCTGAAGACTACTTTCGAAGTATGATGATAAGATGAAGTCTTCAAGCCTTGGAAGAAGCAGTCTCTTCCGAAGTATAAGTGGCTTCGGAAGTACTTACTCTTCCAAAGCCATTTAACCTTCGAAGACACTGCTATGAACCAATATATAAGAGTCTTGTATTATTGAGTTGAGAAGCAATATATAAAAGTACCTTGAAAATTACTTCTTGCGTTCTTTATTATTTTCTATATTGTGATCAACTCTTACTGATTCTATATTTACCCGAGTGTTGTTCTAGGTGAGTTTGAGAAAAAACAAAGTGTTAAATGACTTATATCATTCCTGCAAAAATTGTCTTTCATATTTTGTGATGGCTATGCTGAAACGTTTAGATGTACATTATTGTTTTTTGTTCTATAATTGTAGCTAATAATTTCTTACACTTTGAAAGACTTCATCATTAGTGATCACTCCATGCTTTGTCATCAAATTAATTTGACATCTAGAACCCAGGATGAATAGTTGTGTTTGAAGATGTCGAGGGCAACAATCTTGAACTTAAGAAAGATTTGATATAATGATCGATTCATTTTGATTAAAATTTATTTTCAAGACTTAGCAAATGATAGTATGAAACAACCACAAAAATCTCTTTGAATTTTGAAAGTCTAATAAAATATAAACTTCATATACTTTATTAACAAATCAGCTTAAGGTTATTTTTTTCTTTTCTATAATCATTGGTGCTAGACATTGAATCTACTAAAGGTTTTAAGTTTTAATATTCTCGATCCATAAGAGATAACTAGAATATAAGTTCGAACCAAGATTTAAAGTCCAATCCAAGCAGACAAAATATATTTCAGAGAATAATATATGACTATGTATAAAGAGAGAAATATTATCAAAATCTAACAAATATCTAGCTTGAACAATTCAATCCTTAGGTTTCACATAGCATCCTTTCGTAACAGCCCGACAGTTTCACCGGAACTCATTGTGGTGGTAGTCATAATTATCTTCGTTCTTCAATGTATATTTATAAGTTTTCACTTAGATGGTCATTTTATTTCTACATAAGATTTTAAGAAATCATCGTACACTTCTAGACTTCACTAAAATGCTAATTATTTTAGTTTGTATATGTGGTGTCCATAGTCAAGCCTTGAACATTCCATCAAATATAAGATTTCTTTCACTTATTTCTTTTTCAATTTAAAGTTGACATCATCATTTATAGGATAAAGATAACTCAGCAATAAGATTAAAATCAGTTTTTTTTCTTTTTGGGTTGAAAATAAATCACGAAACCGTCTACGATTGTGCGTGAATCGCGGCGTACGACTAGGCACCACCATTACCCGCCGAAGCATCACCAGGAACAAGAGAGATAGAGCGACAACTCGGAGGTGTCGGTCCCGAACATGATCGAGGAAATACATGTCATGAAGGTTATGGCCGGGATGGCTTAATCGATGAGGGGTATTATTTTGTAAGCTTGCTAGATATATAGTAGTAGATGAGGCAACTATATCATTATTAGACTCCGATATCAACTTTATTGTGTAAATAAAAACATTTAACCTCATCATCTTCATAATAACTAGATGCAATTTATCTTCTTTTTTTTTTCTTTTTATTTCGGTTTTGTATCATAAAAAATTATGTTGTAAGCTAGACAGAATGATACTTAAATCACAAATAAGATTCTTAATATGCCTACAAAATTGTGTGATGTCGGCTAAATATATATACCTTAGAAATGAGATGATTTTGCAACCTTATGAAGTTCTTTCTTTGACAATTGCATCCGAATCGGCACCATACCCATGTCATTCATTATTTCATGTTTTGAAAATCAAAAGCCACACTATATCTATTGGACCAAGATGGATGTATAGAGGAAGAGAGAAATCAAGATCAAGATTAGAAGCAAGATTATATGAGAGCAACGTGCTGATAACATGTTGTAAATCAGAGATAAATAAAAGAAAAGATAGAGAGGAAAATTATTTTCATTGATTAGAGTTACCACATACAATACATATAACATATATTTATAAACAATGCTCAAATCCTAGAGCTTATAACATTGGGTTGGCTTAAAATAATCTATATTTATAACATAACTATGTTAATCAAAACGTATTAGAATTTTTACACTGGAGTTTCACTTGTTGGTTTTAGTTTCCTCGTGTGCAAGAATATAGAGGTTGAATTTACCTTGTACGTATCTAAAAACATAACATAACATAACATTCATGAACTAACTTTTATAACACGTGTATTACATAGATTAAATGATTAAAATATTAAATATAATAAACATTTATTAATTATAAAATAATATTTTAAGATAATATATAATTGAAATTATGTGTGAGTAAGGACTATAAGTATTAAGACAATAATTTAACTTTTTTTAACTTTTGATTTTAAACTTTTTTTTCCAAAAAAAATTAATCATGTTTTAAAACAAACAGTTTCATTTTTAAAAACTTCTTTATTGTAAATCTTAATTTTTGTTAATTTTGTATAAATAATTTTAGTTTTTAAAAACACCAATTTATATATTTCGTATAAAAAAATTTCATGTTTTAAAAAAATTATTATTTTATTAAAAAAAAGTTCTTAAAATTACATGTATAAAAAAACACATTTCTTAATTATCACAGAACTATTTGTAAACTAAAAAAGTAATTAAGTAATTATTTAATATGAGAAACAAGAGAGAAAATTTTGATAAAAATAGATGTGTTGATGTCACGTATCTCTCCGATTACTTTTTTAATTATAGTAGAAAGATATACATAGTGGAAGGTTAGTTAAAACATGTTAAAATTAAACCATAAATTATCCAAATTACCTATTTTTGATAGGCCTATAAATGAAGCGAACGAATATGAACGAACATGAAATTGTCATGTTCATGTTCGTTCATTTAATTTTAACCAAACACGAACACATAATCAAACATATTTTTTTGTTCATTAAGAAAATGAAAATTTTTGTGTTCGTTTATGTTCGTTCGTTAAAAAGCTAAACGAACATTTCATGAACGTAAACGAACAAAAATAAACGAACATAATTGGCAAATATAAATAAACACAAAAAAACATTAATGAACGCAAACAAACAAATCTAATATATCAAATTAATGGTTCAAATACATATGATTCATACAAAAATATGATTCTATTAAAAAATCCATAATGATTCATAGAAAATCATCCACAATGACTCATCCAAAATATCATAGAAATATATGTACACTAAATACATAAAACCAACAAGCATAAACAAAGCACATAAACAAACAAACATAAATAAATGAAAATAAACAAACATAATACATAAACGAACGTTCACGAACGTAAATGAACGAAGAAAACATGTGTATATGTTTGTTACACATTTTTTTGTTAGTGTTCGTTCACTAAATTAAATAAACGAACATAAATGAACTTGCAGCTGAATAGTTATGAACGTTTGGTTCATTTATTTTAAAAAATAAATCTTTAACAAATGGCCTAAAGGTTCTCTATTGCATATTAGCTGAGATTGTTAGAACATTTTCCTTCCGTCTAGGGATTGTTGAACTACTTAAAAACCTATGTACCCAATAATAATGCTAGATGACAATTTCCGACAGATCAGTTAAAGTGTTAACCAAACTTATGACTTTTTGTTATATCAATTATTTAGTTCTTGAGATCATCAATTGTGCATTCTCTATATACTTACTCCTTTGTGTATTCATTTCACTCACAATTTGATCTAAGTTCAAGCTAAAGCCTTAAGGACTTGCAAGAATTCTACAATGGCTTCTACCTTCAACATTTATGTTTTCGTTGTCGCACTATTCTCCATCACTACCAGTGAGATGTGTTATGCTTCACGCAATTTGTTACAAGCTACTCCGACAGTTCCGCAACCACAAATACCCACCATCCCAACACTCCCACAACCACAGATGCCCACCATTCCGACACTCCCACAAGCACAGATGCCAACAATCCCCACACTCCCACAACCACAAATACCGACCATCCCAATGATACCCACGATCCCCACAATCCCTAATATGCCTAAAGTATCATTGCCTCCATTGCCTCCATTGCCTTCTATGCCTAGCTTCCCAAACTTCCCAACAACTCTTCCAACCATTCCGTTCTTCGCTTCACCACCATCGAACAAGTAGACGAATTATGAGCATTTGCTGCTAGATCAAAGGAAAACTTGGTGGCTTTCATCGATTCTATTATTTTACATAGTTGTTGAGTTTTTATTGTGTGTTTTTTTCTGGTTGTTTTTGTAATCTTTATGTGATTTTTCATACTCTTTTGTAATATATTGATACTTTTATATTAAAAGTTTTCATTTTTTTAAACCTTCTAGTGTTAAAATAAAAAGACCCATTTATATTTTTTACTTCATTGTTTAATAACTAAATTAATAGTAGTAGAACCATTCCATGATCATGATAGACAATAAAAATGCTGGTGTTTGCAAGGGTAACTCTAATAAATATAAATATATTTGAATAAAGTTGTAACCACTATAACAAATAAAGCCAACGCAACGTATGAAATGTATTAAGTTTTGAAAAGATTGTAATATGTTTAAAGCAACATTTTATCAATGGTTGTGAAATTGTCATACTACCGAAACAATCTTTTTGTTAGAAAATACTAACATTTTCTTTTCTCAAAGATTTGCATGGGTTATACAAATGCAACATTTTAGGACGTAGTATTTTTACATACATCCAAGTACAACCTTTTAAACATTTAAATGTGATTTTTGCTATACTTAGATGTAGCCTTTATCATAATTCTTTTTTACAAACAAGAAACATTTTTATACACTCAAATACATTCATTATTATCTTTTAGTAACAATGCAACATTCTTTTTGGGTAATGCAGTTCTTTTTTATTTTGTCGAAATAAATATCCTTACACTAAAATGCAACTTTATATGTTTTTACTCGCAAAATGCAACATTTTGTTCAATTTAAGGCAACATTCTTTTGATCATCTTCAGTCTTTCTGCATTTCAAGCAAGTGATTTTTTTTCATATCGCTATAAAATAATCTATCAAATCATCCATCTTCTTAAACTTTGTAATTCTTCATTTGTTCTTTTTTTATTATTTGAATAATAATATAAAGAAATTTTGTTTGAGATTAATGTCAAAAAAATGTCAGTTAATGTCTAAAAATCTGTTATCTAAAAGTTGTATTTAATGTCAAAACTGCATATCAAAAGTTATTTAATGTCTAGAAGTTTGCTTTGAAAAACATTTATAAAAAGTAAAAAAAATTACATTTTGACATCTAAAAAATAGTTATTTATATGTCACGAAAGCTTAATGTGAGAGGTTGAAAAAGCTATTATTCCAATTAGTTATGAGTTCCACTATTCCAATTGTTATCGTAAAAATGTTATAGTTACAAATTTTTAATTATACTTTCTATTACTAACTTTAATTGTATAGTTTGTATATTATGTTTTAGTGAATTATATTTACTATTTGTTTATTTGTTTTTTTGTTTCTTTTTATTCTTTTAGTTTCAAACAATACTTTATAATTTTATATTTTACAATTGAACCCAAATACTTTTTTAGTTTTAATTTGTTTCTCTGTACTTTTTATCTTTAAAAAATATAAGATATGGTCTAAATTTTGCGAGCTACACAACATACGTGTGTGATTTAGCGTTTTCATACCTATTTTTATGTTTTGCTGCCTTGACGCAACGCACGAGTCCTAGACCGACTTGATTATTATTTTTTATATTTATTATTTCACGTGTGTGATTCAACGCCCCCACTATATGTATGTACTTGGATGTATGTAAAAATTGGACATAATATTTTTAATAAAGAAATAAAATGATTGTTTTATAACGCACATGTTCTACTTTCAGTTCGGTTTTATTTTTTTGCTTTTATTATTTTTTAATATGATTTTGTTGGTATTGGTGGTCATTGACGGTGGTGTGATATTGGTATTACTTATCACGGTTTTACGCTCCCACTACAACGAT
Source organism: Flaveria trinervia (assembly GCA_025506515.1). Taxonomy (NCBI): domain Eukaryota; kingdom Viridiplantae; phylum Streptophyta; class Magnoliopsida; order Asterales; family Asteraceae; genus Flaveria; species Flaveria trinervia. Next base: position 116,847,830 of record CM046444.1, on the reverse strand, counting down.
GGACTTGATACTAGTTGAAATAATTTTATTTTTTCTTGACGACATGCAGCGTATATACAAGTTTAATCTTTTACTTTGTATTGTTTATTATAATTTCTAAAAAGGAAACTCTTTTTTTATCTGAAAAATAGCTTACCCAAAGTAGGAATATCAATAACCAAATTCTTCTTATTATTTGGAAGTTGTTTAACAACTTAAAACAAACCTAAGAAACCAATAACAATGTTAGATGTTAGTTCCCAGCAAACCAATTTAAAGTCCTAACAAATTGATGACTTTTTCTTATATTAAAATATATTATCACTCGATACATCCTCACTCGATACATCCTCTATATATGTACTATTTTGTGCATTTGTATCACTCACAATTTGATCAAGTTCAATAGCGTAAACGACTTGCAATCATCCTACAATGGCTTCTACGTGCTACATCTTCGTTTTCGCCCTTGCACTATTCTCTATCACAACCAATGAGATGGTTATGCTTCGCGAAATCTGCTACAAACTACTCCAACCGTACCACAACCACAAATACCGACCATCCCGACACTCCCACAACCACAAATGCCAACGATCCCTAATCTCCCACAACCACAGATGCCCACAATCCCCACTCTCCCACAACCACAAATGCCCACCATTCCAACAATACCGACAATCCCAACAATCCCGAATGTGCCCAGAGTTTCCATGCCTCCATTGCCATCTATGCCTACTATCCCAAACCTTCCAACTAATCTTCCAAGCATTCCTTTCTTCGCTCCACCACCATCCAAGAAATAGACAACGGTCAATTGTTGGGAGATCAGTAGCTTTCGTTGATCTTTTCATTATAAGCAGGGTCCTTGATTTTCACTATTTTTACTTTATTGTTAAGTGTTTTCTTATGCACGTTCTTTTGTTTAATTGTTTATGTATTTGATGTAATTTGTTGTAATATATTTTATTTTTAAGTTGAAAAGTTTAATCGTTTTATTGCTTTAAGTACTTTTATTGCGTAAAAGGTTGTGATAATTAACAAACACTCAATTTTTTGCATGCTATTGCTATGATTAAACGATCTTGTTGTGTAATTTGTTTAAAACAAATTGCATCAAAACTAAATGTTTATCAAAATGTCAGTTGTTTTGGATAAAATATGGTTTTTAGGAGTGTATTTAGCTAGCCTTATGGATATAATCTCTATGCTTGACATAACTGTTTATTTGGTTTGGGATAGAACGGTTCATGTCAAATTCCATGAGCATGTCATATCATTTTTACTACATATATGAAATTTTCCTATTCTCGTTTTAAACCAGCCAATTAATTATCAAACTAAACCCCTTTCCTTTTGTTAAACAAAGACAAAGAACAGAAAAAGAAATTACTTTCAATTCACCCAATAATTAAAAGAGGATGAGACAAGTATACTCTAGTTTGTTAGAAAATTAAAAACTAAATAAAACCCCGGATCAAACACGGTCTACTTGACGAGAAACTCGAGAGAGGGATTCAGTTAAAAGTAAGAAATGCATAGAATACAATTTTAACTTTCATAAGATAATATCAAGTTAAACAGATCAGTAAAAGTTCAAAAAACCATCAAAATAAACTGATAATAAATGTGAAAATGCTAAAAACCAAACCAAATAAAAAAAGAAAAGGATTAGAAGGGAGAGGAGTGTATGCATAGAACAGAAGTTATCCTACGAGACCTATATCATATTTTTTAACAAATTCATCTACTTGAGAACAACTTCCAAGTAATCCTTGTCATCTACATATTTGTAGTTTTTTTCATCTTATCGCACTCTTCTAAGGCTCAATGTCTTACTATGAATGATATTATTAGGTATATTAATTTGTTTGAAACCAAAGACTCTTGATCCAGCTCTACCATTAAATCATAGCCCTTACCTTGTGTAGGAGTGTTAAAAAACATATAACTAATTTAATTATATGTTTTTAGTTCAGTTGATATATACTACAATTACATATATCGTTTATTATAAGTTATCATCTATTAAGCTATTAGGTTAGAGCCTATGTATTACATTGGTGTAATATATAAAACATATCAAAATCATTAATTTTATGAATATTTAATTTTATAGATGTTATTATCCATTGGTAAAACAAAAATATAATGAATATTTCACATAATGAATTAAAATATTACTCTATATCTAATATGTATTAATAAATTATTAAAATAATTATAATTATATTTTAGATGTTTAATAGTTTAGTTACTAATTTACAATAATCATCATTTAGTATGAGAGAGACAAAAAACATAAATATAAATATATTTATTTTAACATATTTAGTTAAAAAAAGAAAGTCAAATTAATTTTTTGAAACTTTCGTATTTATTATGAGAGAGATGCGAGAAAATAATTTTTTTGATATGTTAGAATGATAACATGTATCATTTGAAATTCTAAAATGATGACACGTGACTTAAGAAAATATTCTTTTATTATATGTTATTATATAATAGATTAGTTTACTATTGTAATTGTAATTAATTAATTGTTCTCCAAGATTTAAATAAGCCTGCATCTGTATTGTAATTATATTATTTTATGTAAGCTTTAGTTCTTCGGTTCAGTATTTAAGATTTATTATTTAGATTTATATTTTTTACAAAATTATTACATGAACTGTGAACATTGATAATAATTATTGAACATTGATGATAATTATTGAACATTGATAATAATTATCATCACAACTAAAATTGATACTAATTATTAAAAGTCATTCTGTGAACATTGATACTAATTATTAAATTGAATAATAATAGTTTTGATGATAATAACAAAATAATAATTATATAATAATAACTCTAATAATATCAATAACAATAATAATAATATTAATAATAGTACGGTAACAATAATAATATTATTAGTAATAATAATTATTATTATAACAACTTATAAAGTTAGTAAACTTAAAAATGTTTGAAACTTAAAGAAAATAAAGTTTAAGGGGTTTTATTGTCAATTTCGAAACTTTAATTATAATTTGTATATAAAATGATAAGAATTGAAACTTCAGGGTCTAATATGTAAACATTTTAAACCAACACAATTTCCCTTTTTAAATCCCGTAGTTCCGACCATCTTGCCGGCCACCGTCAACCAACACTCCGACGAGCCCCAAACACCCGGAATCGGTTGTCCTTAACACCCAAACCGACCCAAATCGTTTCAATTACACGATTCGAACTTGAATGCACACTTTAATTGCGTTCACAAACTGGTTAACCCAAACGATGTATAACCGAAACACCTTTAATCTCATAGCCGTTCGGGCATTTAAACCTAATAATAATAATATAATTAATCGAACCTAAACAATCACTTAACTAATCTTAATCATTTGCAACTCTCAATTCCTCCTGAAACAAACACCAACATCGAATTCGATCACCCACTTTCATCGCGACCTGCAACTGTTCGAACACCGTCATCAGGGCTTCAAAATCTAAAAATTGTTGAGGGCTTTGATTCGAAATTGCCCTTTGAAGCTTCACACAAAGTTATTTTGATTATCATCAACATTTCCCCATCATTTGAACGTACGTTGGTCGCGGCTTGTTCTCATCTGTTCTTAATCTCATTTCAATTCAAATCGGATAAGATTAATCACCTACACACTCGTCTATACATGGGGAGCAAAAGCTCCATGATTGTAAGCGTTAACAGAATCAATCTAATGTTGAATTGGATCAAAGTTAATTCTAGGGTTTATGCAATTTGGGGATTTCATCGGGATTATGTTTTCAAGATTTTAAAACCCACATAAACCGCGGCCAAAGCCTTAGTTCACCGGTAACACACTCACATTATACACCCGAGGTCCCGGGTTCGAACCTAGAAACCACCATTATTTTTTAGGCTTTTTCAGCCATCAAAAAAAGATATAAAAATTCTAAAAAATTATTAAAAGTAATTTTATAAACTTTATTTATTTTTAAATCACTTTATCAAATTTTTATAAATTTATTCTTTAAATAATTTAATATTTTATAAAACAAGGATTATTTGGCTTATTGTTATAAAGAAAAGATCTTAAATATGAGTTAAATCATTAAAATTAGTATTAGTTCAAACTGTATTGTTTAAAATTTATAATTTTTACAAACAAAATATAAAATGATACTTACACTTTATATTTTGTTAATTATATTAAACGATTCAAAATGTATATCTTTATGAAAAATTATTAAATCTATGTAATTTTTTTCATTAAAATGAAAAAGTATTTTCATTATTAATCTATATATCAAAAACCTATGCCTTGAAACTCTAGTTCATGTTTAAACGTTATCCTATTGTTAAAAACTTAAACTTGTGATACGTTTAGGTACCTTGTGAATGGTTATTGATATATATATATATATATCTATATATATATATATATTATATAATATATATATATATATATATATATATATATATATATATATATATATATTATATATATATATATATATGTTTAACCCATGGAAACTCACCAACTTTCAAAGTTGAATATTATTTTTTTAAAATGTTTCAGGTTTGATACTTGAGGATCTCTTCATGCTCATACAGAACTTGGACTTAATTTAATTAAAAATCTTATGTTGTTGTTTATATCTTCTTTGTATTGTAATGTTTTAATTGTCTTGTAATGTTCAATAAAAATGATATTTAATATTATTTCAACTATTAGTTCCATGTGCTATGAATAATCGTTTCAAATTCGTCCGCCCCGATGATTCCGCCGTCGGTCGGGGTGTGACATTATATACTTGATCCTTAGTGTATTCTAACCAATGTTTTCAGAACCGAATCGGACGTCGAACCGATGCCTTACTGGTTTGGTGGTCGGACCGGATTTAACTATATTTTAATTATATTATATATGTAATTAAATATAAGTAATTATATATGATTATATTTTATAGTTATATATAAAACTTAACTATATTTGTATATCCAACGTACTAATTTATGGTTTAGCACTCCATTTTTACCCATTAAAATAAAAAAATACCAAAACCGGTCCGAACCGGTCCGGTTTCCCGGTCCGACCAGTGGTTCGGGACGAACCGGCGGTTCGACCACTAAAAATGTGACATTCGTCATTTTCGACTAGCTTTGTATTGTTATTTTGTATTGCAACCTGACTTGTTTTGGTCTTCAAATCTTTGAATATTAATAAAATAATGGAGTTTATGTTGTAATCATGGTTCATACTTGTCGTGGCGTGACCCACAGTTCGTTTTAGCAAAATCAGTTTTTTTAACCTTTTCGGTTCGTTTAAGCTCATTTAAGGTCCAGACTCGTATTTTAACCATCCAAACCAACCAAGACCTAACCCATAATTATTCTAGAACCCTCCAAACATGTTTTTATACCTGGTCATAATTTATTTAAATCAAAATTAATTTTAAATAAAAGAATCAAAGTGTACCCTTTTACCCACCGGACAAACGCATTACCTATTTCCTCAAACCCTAATCTTTTTTTTATAAATACCACTTATTCTCACCATTTCACCTGTATATTTTCATTTTCTTCTCCCAAAAGTTTTGATCTTGTAAGTTATTCTAGCTAGTTTTGCTTAAGTTTGACTTTAAAAAGTCAACGGAACCGAATCTTGCATTCAAATCATTTCGGGTATGTGTTTTTGGATATTATCAGTTTTTCTAAGTTATTTTATGTTTACAAAACCATTTTCATCTTTATTTAAAGCTTGTGGGCATTCAAACTCATATTTATGCATTTTAGACCCGTTTGGGTTGTTTTCGGGAAGTTTACTCGCTTAACTTTCTTGTTTGAGTTTAGATCTGGAAATTTTACCTTATTTTTTAGTTCAATGGTTTTGGACATGTGGTAACCATCCTCGGGTTCATACCGAGTCAAAGACCAAACCAAACAAAACGCTCGTTTAAGCACTTTAAATAACTTTTAAGCACTTTAAATAACTTTTAAGCGACCATGTTACATCAAACACTTTAGATCTGAGTTTTTCTTGATATTTAGTTATTATATGGTTGATATGGAGGTGTAGAATAAATCTTGGCTTGAACCCAAGTTTCGGGTAAAAACCAAGTAAAACCGAACACCTATTTTAACGAGTTAGTCAATGTTCAAACCACCAAAAGTTCAACCTATCTTTTTTGTTATGTTTTACTTTATATTACTCATATTACTTAAGATTTTGAAGTGTTAGGACAAATATTAGCTCAAACCAAGTTTCGGGTAAAAATAAACCCGAGTAAAAGTCAAACTTATCGTCTTAACTAGCCAGTCACCGTTCAAAACGCCAAAAAAAAAATCTTTCCTAACTTTTTTTAACTTATGTTTCACTTTATATATTTATATTAATAAGATTATGGTATGACGGAACCAAACTTGGTTTTATACTAAGATCGGTTAAGCGAATTTTTTTATTAATAAAGTCTCAAACTCGGGTTTAAGAGAGTGTAAGTCGAATATTGATGCTTACATTAACAGGATCGTGTATACTAGCACTAAAACAACTCCCTTATGTAAAACTTAACAATGTTTGAGTAAAACTAAACATCAATGACCCGTTTTCTTGTAAAACTGTAAGGTCCCGTTCCCGGGACGCTTATAGCCGGTGATTCATCGCACATAAAACGTATACTTTGCATTTATTCATCAAAACATTACAGCGGAAACATTAAACAAATGGCATTTCATTTCATCATAAAAACTTTTGCAAAATAATGCATCGTACGTCGGTTACAAAATTACATTGTTGTATTACATCACAAAAGCTTTAAATAAATGGATGTCATCCAAAAGAGCTGAGTAGCCGCCTCGTGTCATCCTCAGCAACTTTTACCTTCCAACTAAAGACGTGTAAAAGTCAGCGTTGCTGAGTGAGTTCTAGTTTTATAATAAAAACATACATAAAATCGTTAGTTATTTCTTTTTAGAGTCCATACTATACGTTTCATTCGTTCGTGATCATACATCATTCGTACATACAGATAATATCATTATTATCTTCCATTACGTTCGTTAACCATCGTTCATTCGTTACATCTTGTGACATGTACATTACCCCGAACATTATGCACGAAGTTGGTTACTAGGCCTGAGGTCTTTCATAGACCCCGAACATTGTGCACGAAGTTGACTCCGGTACCTAGGGCAAGTACATTCACCATTCATTTTTTCTTTTTTCATTCCGGATCAGTGCCATATGCTATACCCCGAACATTATGCACGAAGCTGGTTACTGGGCCTGAGGTCTTTCATAGACCCCGAACATTGTGCACGAAGCTGACTCCAGTACCTGGGGCAAGCGGCAAGGATCCCATACATATGGTCAATCCCAAGGATTGGACCCTAGTGTGCATTCTTCTGGGGTAGCTAACCCGCACACAGTTGAGCTAACACCCTTCATTGGGTGTGGACCTCCATACATTTGCTTGCAAGACTTTTTTCGTTCATTCATTCATTAATGCATGCATTCATTCATCATGTTCCTCTTTCATTATCTTTCACTTTACCATACATAATACTTTCGGTTCATTCATTAACATAACATATAAAGCCATGGAAAGATAAACATTCATCATCATAAGGAACATATCATAACATACCATTCATACATCATCACACAGGGCATCATACATACATAACATACATCATGCATAGTCATGCAACATCATCAAGTCCTAGGCGCATGGGCACTATGCAGGCGCATGGACACTATTCAGGCGCATGGACACTATTCAGGCGCATGGGGAACACTTAGGCGCATGGGTCACTTTCGGGCGCATGAGCACTATGCAGGCGCATGGGAAAACACTTAGTCAAATCCAGCCCAGTTTCTGGGCGCATGGGTACTATTCGGACGCATGAACACTTAGGCGTATGGGCCACTTGGGCGCATGGGAACTATTTGGGCGTATGGCCCTACACTTAGTCATCCGACTAACATTTCTAGGCGCATGAGCCACTATTCAGGCGCATGGGTTGTACTTAAACATATCTAAGGTAATCTTAGGCGCATGGGCTACTGTTTAGGTGCATGACTCACACAATTCTTTCTAAGGCAATTACAGACGTATGAGCCTCACCCAAACGCATGAGCATTCTGTAAAACATGATTCTAGGATGTTTTCAACCTCAATCCTCAAACTCATCTGTCCTAAGCATAATGTGGCTATTCTAAACATGAGTAGCCTATAAACCATCAAAAAAACCAACATCCAACATACAAAATACATACGGGTATTCCACATAAACTTGTAAAATCATTTAATATACGTTTCCAGCCACAAAGGTAGTTTAAAACATGTAAAAACCAGGTTTTAGAACTCACCTGGTGCAACTTGGGTGTTCTTCCTTTTAACCCGCTTGCAAAGAGTTCAAAACACCTAGAAACAACATCCAAAAACACACACACCCGAGCACAAACACAACCCATAAGCACATACACAACCCATAAGCACATAAACACATAACCGGGTTAAAACCCGACATAAAAAGATAAAAACCTTGAATTCACTTTTCTTCTTCCTCTTCTTCTTCAATCTGAGAGTGTTCTCTGCTCTCTCTCTAAAACTGAGAAAAATGGTGAAGTGAGGTGAGGGTGGGCGGCCATACTCACCTTTACACAACTTTTGAAAGTTTTGTCCTTTTGGACACTTTTAGTCCCTTCTCTTGGACTTTATTGCCTTTCTTGCTTTTATTCTTTTTACCTTGTCTTTTAAAAATAACCGGGTGTTACAAAAACTCATTTTATACTTACGTTATTTAAACACACTTTGTAAAATATAACAAAAACTCCCGAAAACTCAAGCCTTATTTTTATAAATTTTTATACCATTTATATTTCATTTTTAAGACTCAATACTTACTCAAGATCTTTCAATCTAGGACACGCACGTTAAACCGTCGGACTCGCTTACTTGAGGATTTTATTCTAAGTTTATTCATCAACGTCATTTTTTTTCCAAGTGAGTAATTTCATCCCCATTTTCTATTCTATACTTTGGGGGTAGCAAGCATACTTACTCAACCAAAAAATAATTTAACACCTAGATCCTCAACCCACAACCTCAAAATTATGTGTTGCTTAGAATAATTGTCCAATTGTATGTTATATACATCATATGATTAAATGCTACATGTTTATTGCTTTTGATCGGTTAGCCTCATCCTCATCCTCAATAAGTATGATCATACGCTCCTTCTTGTAATATGGTAGTTTTATCAATTAGAAAGGAGCCTCATTTATTTATGATCTATATACCTCAATTGTCGCTTTTATTTACGGTTTCACATATTTGAGTTGTGGATTTTTTGCCTTGTTATATTTATAAAGTCATGGAATTGCTCACCAACATACATGTTGACAAAACATATTTATGCAATGTTACATGTTTGATTGTCGGTTGATTGAAGATTTAAAGACGTTACTATATTTTAGACCGTTAGGTTATTAGTTAAGAACTATTTATTTTCTTGTATTTGTAAGAACATGTTATGAAATGGTTGATTAAATAATGTCACTTTAATAGTGTCGTGTGCATTTGAACAATCTTAATTGCGCCCCGACATGTTCCGCCGCTTTGGTCGAGGTGTACAGATTGGTATCAGAGCCATGACTATAACATAGGTGGTTAGATGTAATGACCTATTATAGTTTATGCTTTAGGGTCCCAAAACGTGTTGCCTATACGTGTTACCCTAATTGATTATTTATTTGCTCTTATTTACTTATTTGTTTCATTTACCCTCATGTACACGCACACACACTCTTATAGAAATCCAAAGTATCCTTACCTTACCTTAAAAATAAATAATAAAATAAATTATGGATCTTAAAATTTAAGTTTGGGTCCTAAATTTTTTTGATATTTCTCATCTTCTTAAAGCGTGACATTATAACGGATTCGTACTAACTGGAAGAGGAAAAATACCTAGATATAAACCTTTGGCAATACGATTCCAAGAATCAAAGGTTATTTACTTACCTGGAAGGTTCAAGTCAAGGTGTTTGACCTTATAGGCCAAAGCGAATGCGCGTTATATGGGTTGCTAACTTTAAGCAGTCATTGTAATCATTCCAGTTACCTCCATTAATATTGTTGGATTGAAATATGAAAGCCATGGTGATACGTGGACTAGTGTTTTGATCCCTCCCTCGATTTTGATTTGTTTTGAGATGAATCATGAAAGCCACAGTGATACGTGAACTAGTGTTTTTGACTTCTCATTTTATCCCATTTTATGATCTTGGTTGAAACATGAATGACGCGTGATTCGCGCAACGTTTTGACTCCCCGAATTACCTCGTATTTCTTTAAGATTACTGTCGGGACAACAAGTCATGGTGATTCATGTATGTATTTCCCGCCTCAAATCTTAACGTTTCAAAATTCAAATATATATATATATATATATATATATATATATATATATATATATATATATATATATATATATATATATATTTTCATGTGTTAAAATGGTTTTTTATAAGGTTCACAAAATTTTTACTACAATCTCATATTTACATTCATCACCATCATATTTGCACTAGTTACCCAAAATCAATATTGTCTCACTTTTATTATTTTAGAATGCCTCCCCTTCATCGTCAAGCTCGTCAAGCACGTCGAACTCGTCGTCCCAAGAACTCCGACCTTAAGATAGCCGAATTGGTTACAACTCAAATGGTCGCTGTACTCCCCACCCTTGTTGCTCAAAGTCAAGCTATCCAACCACAACCTGTTGCTACTCAAGCCATACCCTCTCATGCTACCTTACTTAAAAATAGTTTACGGGCGCCAATCCACCGAAATTTCTGGGTGAGGAGTGTGCTACCACGCTCCTTCAATGATTTGAACACATGGAAGCGTGTTCTTGCATTGTGAATGCCCAGAGGCCAAGCGAACCACTTTCGCATCAAGTGTGTTCGAGTTAACCGCCCTAATGTGGTGGAATAGCATCATGAATGCCAAGGGAGCGGAAGTTGCTATGACTCTCCCTTGCGATGAACTGAAGGATATCATGCTCAAAAAGTTTTGCTCCAAGCATGAAATTCAAAAATTGGAGGCCGAATTTTGGGATCTTAAACAAGATAGCGGTAACAACTCCGCTTACTCAAACCGCTTCCACGAGCTTCGCCTTCTAGTGCCCCATTTGGTTATCCCACTCGAGAGGTCAATCGACAAGTAAGTTTTCCGAGATTCCGTCATGAGTAGCAAGCCACAAACGCTTAATGATGCGATCACTCTTGCCGCCGCCCTTTCGGAGAACCATGTCAAAGCGGGGACTTTATCCCGAAAGGATTCCAAGAAACCAAATGTCAAGGTCATCACCGATCCAACTCCAAGCTCCAAAGTTGAATCCCTACCCCAATCCATCAATTACTTCAACTCATCTCACCACTCTAAAAAGAAGCATAAACCGAACCATCAAAATTTTGTCGTCACTCATCCAACTCAACCCCAATCTCAATCTCAAGCTGCCCAAAATCGAAAACCTTACGCTGGTCCCCATTCTTTGTGCAACACTTGTCAACGCCACCACCTATCTTACTCCGCTTGTCGCCAATGCTCAAATTGCAATCGTTACGGTCACCTTAGCAATGTGTGTTGTGAAGCCTCCCGTGGACAAACCACTCTACCAAGGTTTGTTCCGCATAATCCTCAAAACCGACCCATGCCTTTTGCTCAACTCCTCCTCACCGAGAGCATGTTTCAATTGTGGAGACCCGAATCATTTCCGCATTCTTGTCCCCGACTCACTTTTACAAATCAAGCCCAAATCATGCCCGCACCATACTACACAACTCAAGCCTACCAATTACAATCTTACCAACCTCAAGTCCCACAACTCATGGCTCCTCCGGTTCAACCGCTCCAATCAGTTCAAGCTCCTCCTCCCCCGCCTTCGCAAGCACCACAAGTCACCCACGGCAACCAAGGGCATGCTTTTATGATGAATGTCAACCAAGCCCAAGTTGCCAACGATGTGGTGAATGGTACGTTTTTAATTAATTAACATTTTGCTTCAATTTTATTCGATAGCGGAGTTGATAGGAGTTTTATTTTATTTAAGTTTGAATCAACCCTTACCGTAGCCCGTACTAAACTTTCTCGACCTTTTTCTGTTGAAGTCGCCAATGGTAGCTCAATCATTATCGATTCGGTCATCCGTGATTGCATACTCACTCTTTGTAAGCGTAAATTCTCATTGACCTCATCCCGATGCAAATGGGAAGTTTCGACATCATAGTAGGCATTGGTTAGTTAGCCTTGCATCGTGCCAAAATGTAACACCACCCGTTATTTTAAAAAGACAAGCATGAAGAATAAATGAAAGAAAAGCAATAAAGTCCAAGTAGAAGGACTAAAAGTGTCCAAAAGGACAAATCTTTCAAAAGTTGGTGTAAAGGTGGCCGCCCACCTTCACTTCACATCACCATTTTCTTCGGTTTTAAAGAGAGAAAGCAGGGGAACTCTCGGCTGAAGAAAAAAGAAGAAGAATAAAAGTCGAATTCAAGGTAAGAATTCGTGGTTTTTAAATGTTTATGACGGGTTTTATCCCGTTATATGCTTATGTGCTCGAGTGTGTGTGTTTGGTGTTGTTTTTTAGGTGTTTGAACTCATTTGCAAGCGGGTTAGAAAGGAAGAAACCATAAGTTGCATCAAGTGAGTTCTAGACCATGGTTTTTACCTGTTTTAAACTATCATTGGGGCTGAAAATATTAAAATGATTTTATAAAGTTTATGTATGTTTACCCGTATGCATTGTGCATGTTGTATGTTGATTCTTGAATGCTTATAGGTTATTCATGTTTAGAATAGCCACGTTAAGCTTAGATCAAATGGGTTCGATGATTGGGTTTGAAAACATACTAGAAACATGTTACATAGAGGGTCCATGCGCCTAGATAAGGCTCATGCGCCTGAAAATGCCTTAGAAATGTTTAAGTGTAACCCATGTGCCTGAATAGTAGCCCATGCACCTAAGATTGCCTTAGAAATGTTAAGTATAGCCCATGCCCCTGAACAGTGGTCCATGCGCCTAGAAATATTAGTCAGACGACTAAGTGTAGGGCCATGCGCCCTAATAGTACACATGCGCCCAAGTGGCTCATGCGCCTTAGTGTCCATGCGTCCGAATAACCCATGCGCCTAAGTGTTCATACGCACGAATAGTGCCCATGTGTCTGATTAGTTCATGCGCCTAAGTGATAAATGATCAAGTGTTGGCTGATGCGCCTATATAGTGATGAAACACCCAAACAGGGCTCGTGCGCCCAAATAGTGCCAAAGCGCCTAAGCACTTAGAAATTTTTACAGAATTTTCTGGGAGTCTGTGCTTTTAGGGTTTTCACCGAGGTTGACTAGGGCTTATTTATGATGATGTTCATGCATGGTTATGATTTGTTCCTTATTATTATTATTGATATTATTATTATTACTTATATTATGTGACTTTACGTGGTGTGTTTATTATCGTAACGTAAAGTATTTTGTAATAATAAAGTGATAGAGAAATAAAGAAAAGAAGAGGAACATTAATGAAAATGTTAACAAGTCTTGCAAGCTTACAGGAGGTACCCGACCATGTTGTCATTAGCTCAACTATGATGTGGGTTAGCTACCTATTATGCACATAGGGCCAATCAATTGAGATTGGCAGGACCTTTGTAGCGTGTCCTGGGTGATTGGGTCAGCCTTGTACACAGTATACAGTTGACCCTTTCGAGGGATACAGTTGACCCTTTCGAGGGATATAGTTGACCCTTTCGAGGGATATAGTTGACCCTTTCGAGGGATATAGATGGCCCATCACCCGTTTTCCATCGCGCATATAGTTGGGGTATTGCTCATTGCTCCATACAGAAAGTGAAAGATAAAGATAAAAGTTTACAGAACAGACAAGGCATACAGTAAAGAGAACGAACAGTATTTGTTCATATAGTTAATGCGTGCTCGCATATACAGTACAGAGTTGTATTTTACAGAAAAGAGTATTTTCATATACAACATATAAAAAGTATTTTATTACTTTTAAAACTAGAACTCACTCAGCAACGCTGACTTTTATACATTTTCAGTTGGCAGTTAATTGTTGTTGAGGATGGCAAGAGGGTGAAGCTACTCGGCAGGGAAAGACTGACATCCATTCGTATTCTTTGTTGCTGTTGTTTTGTAATGCACTAAAACAATTCTTTTGTAAACAGTAAAGTGTAACACCCGGTTATTTTAAAAAAAATCAAGATACAAAGAATAAAAGCAAGAAAGCAATAAAGTCCAAGTAGAAGGACTAAAAGTGTCCAAAAGGACAAATCTTTCAAAAAGTTGGTGTAAAGGTGGCCGCCCACCTTCACTTCACATCACCATTTTCTTCGGTTTTAAAGAGAGAAAGCAGGGGAAACTCTCGGCTGAAGAAAAAGAAGAAGAATAAAAGTCGAATTCAAGGTAAGAATTCGTGGTTTTTAAATGTTTATGACGGGTTTTATCCCGGTTATATGCTTATGTGCTCGAGTGTGTGTGTTTGGTGTTGTTTTTAGGTGTTTGAACTCATTTGCAAGCGGGTTAGAAAGGAAGAAACACCTAAGTTGCATCAAGTGAGTTCTAGACCATGGTTTTTACCTGTTTTAAACTATCATTGGGGCTGAAAATGTATTAAAATGATTTTATAAAGTTTATGTATGTTTACCCGTATGCATTGTGCATGTTGTATGTTGATTCTTGAATGCTTATAGGTTATTCATGTTTAGAATAGCCACGTTAAGCTTAGATCAAATGGGTTCGATGATTGGGTTTGAAAACATACTAGAAACATGTTACATAGAGGGTCCATGCGCCTAGATAAGGCTCATGCGCCTGAAAATGCCTTAGAAATGTTTAAGTGTAACCCATGTGCCTGAATAGTAGCCCATGCACCTAAGATTGCCTTAGAAATGTTTAAGTATAGCCATGCCCCTGAACAGTGGTCCATGCGCCTAGAATATTAGTCAGACGACTAAGTGTAGGGCCATGCGCCCTAATAGTACACATGCGCCCAAGTGGCTCATGCGCCTTAGTGTCCATGCGTCCGAATAACCCATGCGCCTAAGTGTTCATACGCACGAATAGTGCCCATGTGTCTGATAGTTCATGCGCCTAAGTGATAAATGATCAAGTGTTGGCTGATGCGCCTATATAGTGATGAAACACCCAAACAGGGCTCGTGCGCCCAAATAGTGCCAAAGCGCCTAAGCACTTAGAAATTTTTACAGAATTTTCTGGGAGTCTGTGCTTTTAGGGTTTTCACCGAGGTTGACTAGGGCTTATTTATGATGATGTTTCATGCATGGTTATGATTGTTCCTTATTATTATTATTGATATTATTATTATTACTTATATTATGTGACTTTACGTGGTGTGTTTATTATCGTAACGTAAAGTATTTTGTAATAATAAAGTGATAGAGAAATAAAGAAAAGAAGAGGAACATTAATGAAAATGTTAACAAGTCTTGCAAGCTTACAGGAGGTACCCGACCATGTTGTCATTAGCTCAACTATGATGTGGGTTAGCTACCCTATTATGCACATAGGGCCAATCAATTGAGATTGGCAGGACCTTTGTAGCGTGTCCTGGGTGATTGGGTCAGCCTTGTACACAGTATACAGTTGACCCTTTCGAGGGATACAGTTGACCCTTTCGAGGGATATAGTTGACCCTTTCGAGGGATATAGTTGACCCTTTCGAGGGATATAGATGGCCCATCACCCGTTTTCCATCGCGCATATAGTTGGGGTATTGCTCATTGCTCCATACAGAAAGTGAAAGATAAAGATAAAAGTTTACAGAACAGACAAGGCATACAGTAAAGAGAACGAACAGTATTTGTTCATATAGTTAATGCGTGCTCGCATATACAGTACAGAGTTGTATTTTACAGAAAAGAGTATTTTCATATACAACATATAAAAAGTATTTTATTACTTTTAAAACTAGAACTCACTCAGCAACGCTGACTTTTATACATTTTCAGTTGGCAGTTAATTGTTGTTGAGGATGGCAAGAGGGTGAAGCTACTCGGCAGGAAAGACTGACATCCATTCGTATTCTTTGTTGCTGTTGTTTTGTAATGCACTAAAACAATTCTTTTGTAAACAGTAAAGTGTAACACCCGGTTATTTTAAAAAAAATCAAGATACAAAGAATAAAAGCAAGAAAGGCAATAAAGTCCAAGTGAAGGGACTAAAAGTGTCCAAAAAGGACAAAACTTTCAAAAAGTTGGTGTAAAGGGAGTATCGCCGCCCACCCTCACCTCACTTCACCATTTGTCTCGGTTTTAAAGAGAGAGAGCAGAGAAAAACTCTCGGTTGAAGTAAGAAGAAGAAGAGAAGTCGAATTCAAGGTTTTTATGCTTTTATGTCAGGTTTTATCCCGGTTATGTATTTGTATGCTTATGGGTTGTGTTTGTGCTCGGGTGTGTGTGTGTGTTTGGTGTTGTTTCTAGGTGTTTTAAACTCTCTGCAAGCGGGTTAAAGGAAGAACACCCAAGTTGCACCAGGTGAGTTCTAGACCTCGGTTTTTACATGTTTTAAACTATCTTTGGGGGCTG
Source organism: Flaveria trinervia (assembly GCA_025506515.1). Classification (NCBI taxonomy): domain Eukaryota; kingdom Viridiplantae; phylum Streptophyta; class Magnoliopsida; order Asterales; family Asteraceae; genus Flaveria; species Flaveria trinervia. Next base: position 116,831,223 of record CM046444.1, on the reverse strand, counting down.
AAAACGTATTAAACTGGTTTTACAAAGTTTATGTGATTACCCGTATGTAATATGTGTGTTGGATGTTAGCTCTGGATGCTTTGTAGGCTACTCATGTTTATAATAGCAACATTATGCTTAGAACTGATGGCTTTGATGATTAGGGTTGAATATATCCTAGAAACATGTTTATAGAATGCTCATGCGCCTAGATAAGTGTTCATACGTATGAAATTGCCTTAGAAAGAATCAAGTGTAAGTCATGCGCCTAAACAGTAACTCATGCACCAAAATGTACCTTAGAAATGTTTAAGTTCTGCCCATGCGCCTGAACAGTGGCCCATGCGCCTAGAAATGTTAGTCAGATGACTAAGGGTAGGGCCATGCGCCCCAATAGTGCCCATGCGCCCAAGTGGCCCATGCGCCTAAGTGTTCATGCGTCTGAATAGTACCCATGCGCCTAGATTGGGCTGTATTTTACTAAGTGTTCAGACGTCCAGAAGTCCCAATGCGCCTGAAAGTGGCCCATGCACCCAAGTGTTCCCCATGCGCCTGCATAGTGCCCATGTGCCTAGGACTTAGATTATTTTTCTGATTTTTGGGGAAAATGTGTAAAGTAGGCTTTGACTTGGGAAATTCCCGGGGGACTATAAGTTGACTTTTGGGGTCATAAACAGTATGATGGGCATGTTATGATGATGATGATGATGATGATGATGATGTTGCATGACTATGCATGATGTATGTTATGTATGTATGATGCCCTGTGATGATGTATGTATGGTATGTTATGTTATGTTCCTATGATGATGAATGTTTATCTTTCCATGGCTTTACGTGTATGTTAATGAATGAACCGAAAGTAATATGTAACGTAAACTGAAAGATAATGAAAGAGGAACATGATGAATGAATGCATGCACTAACGAATGAATGAACGTAAAAAGTCTTGCAAGCAAATGTATGGAGGTTCACACCCAATGAAGGGTGTTAGCTCAACTGTGTGCGGGTTAGCTACCCAGAAGGATGCACACTGGGGTCCAATCCTTGTGATTGACCACATGTATGGAATCCTTGCCGCTTGCCCCAGGTACTGGAGTCAGCTTCGTGCACAATGTTCGGGGTCTATGAAAGACCTCAGGCCCAGTAACCAGCTTCATGCACAATTTTCGGGGTATAGCATATGATATTGATCCGGAATGAAACGAAAAGATGAACGGTGAATGTACTTGCCTCAGGTACTGGATTCAGCTTCGTGCACAATATTCGGGGTCTATGATAGACCCCAGGCCTAGTAACCAGCTTCGTGCACAATGTTCGGGGTAATGTACATGTCACAAGATGTAATGAACGGATGATGGTTAACGAACGTAATGAAAGATAATAACGATGTTATCTGTATGTACGTATGATGTATGATCACGAACGAACGAAACGTATAGTATGGACTCTGTAAAGGAATAAATAACGATTTTATGTATGTTTTATTATAAAACTGGAACTCACTCAGCAACGCTGACCTTTATACGTTTTCATTTGGCAGGTAAACATTGCTCACGAGGCAGCTACTTAGCTCTTTTGGATGGCATATATTTAATTAAGGCTCTTGTGATGTAATACAACGATAAAATTTTGTAACCGACAAATGATGCATTATTTTGCAAAAGTTTTTAGGATGAAATGAAATGCCACCTGTTTTATGTTTTCTGCTGCAATCTTTTGATGAATAAATGTAAATTATATGTTTTACGTGTGATGAATCACCAGCTGTAAGCGTCCCGGGAACGGGGCCTTACAAGTTGGTATCAGAGCCAAAGTTTAAGTGAAATGGGTAAATTTTCAAAATAACCTTAACATAAACTGAAAATGGGATGGAATGGGAATGGCATGCCAATCTGAGTAGTTGCATGCCATCTGGTATTTTCATAATGTTAACCGGTTTATGTGCGCATGGTATGTGGTTATGTGTTGTGTGTAGATTTAAATACTAATGTAGTCAGGACAGGTAATGCTCGGGGTATGAAGAGTAAAGTAAGTGTCTAATCACAACTGGCCACTGTAATCAGGGACTTACTATACTTGACATAAACTGAGTTGTTCCCTTGAATGACCATGTTGGTGTTTGAATCTTTCAATGTGTTAGGTGATGGCTGGTGGTAGATCTTCGAAGGCCTCTCGTGGTGGAGGTCACGGTGCCGAAGCGCGACCCAAGAGGGGGAGACCCAGAGTCGAGAAAGTGGTTCATGAAGAACCAGAAACTCCTCATCCGGAGGCCGGAGATGAGAGTGCTAACCTGAGAGCCTCAGTGAAGGAGGCGGTTGTGGAAGAAGTGCACCAAGTCATGCAGACGATCCTACCGTTTGTGGTGACTGAAGTGATAAAGGCAGTTAGATAGGGAGAGAGAAAGGAAAGGAGTAGAGCTACGGGCAAAAGAAGACAACCCGAGACTAAGACAGTTCTGTTCGATGATGAGGACGAGGAAGAAGAGCCTGCGCCAGAGGCGACCCAAGGCTGCAACTACGGGGTGTTTATGAGATGCAAACCCCCTACATTCGATGGAAATGGCACTGCCGCTGCTGCTCACCGGTGCGTGAGGGAAATGGATGCGGTACTTGATATCAGCGAGTGCCGAGAAGACCAGAAAGTTAAGTTCGCTACCCACTCATTCGTAGACTCGGCTCTGTGCTGGTGGGATAACATAGTCCAAGCTGAGGGTAGTCGGGCGATCGGGAGAATGAGATGGTCGGAGTTGAAAAAGTTGGTGATCGAGGAGTTTTGTCCTCACCGGGAAATGGACAAGGTCGAGAGAGAGTTTTTGCAACTAGTGGCGAGAACTATGACACCAAGAGTACACCACAAAATTCAATGAAATGGCACGACTGGTGCCCGATCAGGTGACACCACTGTCACGAAAGATTAAGAGAGATATCCAGAGACTGTCGGCGGATATCCGTAGGCATATGATCGTCGCCCGGCCAAGCACTTTAGGGTCGGTGGTTGATTTGGCCGGTAGACTATATGATGAGCGTGAGGTGGTAGTGGCTGAGGAGAAGAAGACAAGTAGGGATGGGAGAAACTGGAATGGGAAACGGTTTGGACGTGGTAGAGCCGCTCCAAACAATAAGGCGGCGAGGGTAGGTGACCGATGTGTGGTCACAGCTAGTGCTGGGTTGGAGAAGTGTGGCAAGTGCGGGAAGGAGCATGGTGGTGAGTGTAGATGGGGGTCGAATGTTTGTTTCAAGTGTGGGAACTCTGGCCATATGGCTAGAGATTGTAGAGGCATGAAGTGTTTCAACTGCGGGGGAAGTGGTCACATGAGCAGGGAGTGTAAGAAGCCAAGGGCCGAGAGTTCCGAGGTAAAAAAGGCCGGAGGAGAAGGGCAGAAGGCAAGCGCCCGAGCTTTCACGATGACTCGGGAGGAGGCTAGGACAGACCCCGACGTGGTGTCAGGTATGTTTCTAGTAAACCAAACTCTTGCATCTGTGTTGTTTGATTCTGGTGCTAGTAGGAGTTTCATCTCTGCTGCCTTAGGTGCTAAGTTTCCCAATAGGAGTAGATGTATTGGTGAGCCATTCGACGTAGAAATTTCTATTGGTAAGTCCACTAGAATTACTGAGGTGATAGAGGACTGTGCCATAGAACTAGAAGACCATAGGTTTGCTGCTAAGTTACACGTGATACCCCTAGGTGGATTTGATGTAGTACTAGGGATGGACTGGTTAACAACCTATGAGACAAAGATCGTGTGTCGCAAGAAGATGATCCGATTGACAACGCCTGATGGAAATGAGGTGACGGTTTATGGTGATCGCGTCACGACAATCCCGAGGGTGATTTCGATGGCGGTGGAGAGAAAGTGCATAAGACGTTGATGTAGTGCCTACTTGGCATACATAAAAGATGTGGATGCGTCAGTACCGCAATTATCCGAAGTACCAATGGTGCGCGACTTTCCGGACGTATTCCCGGAAGACTTACCCGGTGTGCCACCAGATCGCGAGGTTGAGTTCCAAATTGACTTGATACCCGGTGCTCAACCCGTTGCCAAGGCACCGTACCGGTTGGCTCCGACTGAGATGAAAGAGTTAATGGAGCAGTTGCAAGAACTGCTAGATAAGGGGTTCATTAGACTGAGTATCTATCCATGGGGTGCTCCGATATTATTTGTGAAGAAGAAAGACGGTAGTATGAGGATGTGTATTGACTACCGAGAGTTGAACAAGTTGATGGTGAAGAACTGATACCCCCTACCAAGAATAAACGATCTGTTTGATCAGCTCCAAGGTGCCAGTTGGTTTTCGAGGATAGATCTCTGATCTGGTTACCATCAACTAAAAGTGAAGGAGCAGGACATTCCTAAAACAGCTTTTCGCACACGCTACGGTCACTATGAGTTCTTCGTTATGTCGTTTGGATTGACCAATGCGCTAGCTGCTTTTATGGATCTGATGAATCGAGTGTGTCGGCCAATGTTAGATAAATTGTTGATTGTGTTCATTAACGATATCCTGATTTATTCGAAGAGTGAGATTGAGCATGCCGGTCACATTCGGTGGGAGGTTCTGGAGACGTTAAGAAGGGAGAAGTTGTATGCAAAATTCTTCAAGTGCACGTTTTGGTTACGCGAAGTTCAGTTCTTGGGTCATGTGGTGAATCCTGATGGGATTATGGTGGACCCAGCTAAGGTAGAGGCAGTGACGCAATGGAAGTCTCCAAAGACGCCATCCGAGATTCGTAGTTTCTTGGGTTTGGCGGGCTACTATAGGAGATTTATCCAAGACTTCTCTAAGATTACTTCTCCACTGACTATGTTGACCCGGAAGGATGTAAAGTATGTATGGGGTTAGGCTCAGGAGAAGGCATTCGAGGAGTTGAAGGCGAGGTTGACTCAAGCTCCTGTCTTGTCGTTACCCGATGGAAGCGAAGATTTGGTGGTGTATTCAGACGCTTTTTACTTAGGGTTGGGGTGTGTGTTAATGCAAAGAGGAAAAGTTATAGCCTACGCATCCCGACTGTCACACCCCAACCTTGACGGCGGAAACGTCGAGGAGTGAGAGTTAAGATCGTTCACAGCGACATAACGCTATTAATAACCCAAATATAAATTAAACATAAAATTTAATTGTATCATTACAAGCTTAAGTCTCAAAGAAATATAAACATAACATAAAAGATAACAAGTCATTTTAATTCACTTATTTATCTAGGTCCATTCCTAGATGTGTAAGCTTCAATGTGTAGAAATCAAACTTGGGCGTTTCCTGAAACATGTTAAAAATAAAGAGGTCAACAATGATGTTGGTGAGCATTCCATAGGTTTAAGTACATAGGTTATATAAAAGATGGCAAGTCAAGTCATAAGTTAGTGAATAAAGTGATTAGGGATGTTATGAACAATGCAACAATCAAACCTCGACAAAATTTTACAAGTCTCAAACGTTTACAAGATTATACGATCAGCTAAGTGTACTTGGATCAACCAAAGCAGGCTTGTCTTGCCCATAGATCTATGACTTCGCTGGGCTAGCAATAGTTAATGATTGTACATATAACGCCATAACATGGTAACCACGAAAGTTCAACTAACCACAACTTTACAAGGTGAAATGCCATAAGTTTATAAGTCTCAATAAGTTTACAAGTGCAATTGTATAAGTAACATGTTTCACCCCAAAGTGTGAAAATAGGAAAAAGGGGTATAGAATACTCACTTGATCAATAATATATATTTGTTGATTAATATGAATAATAATAAACAACGCTTCGACGTAGACTTTCACAATGCACCTAAAACAAATATATATTTACAAGGTTACAATTTAATAATATATTTAATGGTTAAACGAGACTAGGATTGCAATTTGGTATTTGAGGATTTTAAATTAGATGACGTTGATTAGAGAGATCATATATATGTTTTAGGTCAAGAAAAATGTCATGTATGAAATTTTAAGAAATTAAATCCTTTATAACAATTTGTGAAGGTTAATTATAAAATATATAAATTCTATATTTATCATGATTAATCCATAATTGTATAGTGTCCAAATAATAAATAAATGATTTACAAATATTATATAAAGTCTATTTTTTATAAAAATAAACTTTGTTAATTTTTATAAGAAAATTGTTAAGGTGCTTAAAGTGAAAATAATGGGATAACTTTAAGAATAAACAAAGTTTACAAAACTACTTTTAAAATTTTCAGAAAATTTTGCATGATGTATGTTATGTATGTATGATGCCCTGTGATGATGTATGTATGGTATGTTATGTTATGTTCCTATGATGATGAATGTTTATCTTTCCATGGCTTTATATGTATGTTAATGAATGAACAGAAAGTATTATGTAACATAAAGTGAAAGATAATGAAAGAGGAACATGATGAATGAATGCAAGCATTAACGAATGAATGAACGTAAAAAGTCTTGCAAGCAAATGTATGGAGGTTCACACCCAATGAAGGGTGTTAGCTCAACAGTGTGCGGGTTAGCTACCCCAGAAGGATGCACACTGGGGTCCAATCCTTGTGATTGACCACATGTATGGGATCCTTGCCGCTTGCCCCAGGTACTGGAGTCAGCTTCGTGCATAATGTTCGGGGTCTATGAAAGACCTCAGGCCCAGTAACCAGCTTCGTGCACAATGTTCGGATATAGCATATGGCATTGATCCGGAATGAAATGAAAAGATGAATGGTGAATGTACTTGCCTCAGGTACTGGAGTCAGCTTCGTGCACAATGTTCGGGGTCTATGATAGACCTCAGGCCCAGTAACCAACTTCGTGCACAATGTTTGGGGTAATGTACATGTCACTAGATGTAATGAATGGACGATGGTTAACGAACGTAATGAAAGATAATAACGATGTTATCTGTATGTACGTATGATGTATGATCACGAACGAACAAAACGTATAGTATGGACTCTGTAAAGGAATAAATAATGATTTTATGTATGTTTTATTATAAAACTAGAACTCACTCAGCGACGCTGACCTTTATACGTTTTCAGTTGGCAGGTAAACGTTGCTGGGGATGGCACGAGGCGGCTACTCAGCTCTTTTGGATGGCATCTATTTAATTAAGGCTCTTGTGATGTAATACAACGATAAAATTTTGTAACCGACAAATGATGCATTATTTTTCAAAAGTTTTTAGGATGAAATGAAATGCCACTTGTTTTATGTTTTCCGCTGCAATGTTTTGGTGAATAAATGTAAAGTATATGTTTTACGTGCGATGAATCACCAGCTGTAAGCGTCCCGGGAATGGGGTTGGCAGGTAATTGTTGCTGAGAAGGATGGCACGAGGGTGAAGCTACTCGGCATGAAAAGACTGACATCCATTCGTATTCTTTGTTGTTGTTGTTTTGTAATACAGTAAAACAATTCTTTTGTAAACAGTAAAGTGATGATGTATTGCTTAACAACAGTGTTCTTAATAAAATGAATGGTTTTTGATAAATTATTTCTGCTGCTTAAGTTTGTATAATTATAATGTGTAGTGTTTTTAACTACTGTGATTGACCAACTGTGAGGTGCCCGGGAACGGGGCCTTACACAAAATTGTTTGCTATGATAAGTTTATTTGAATTCCACTCGGCAATGGTAAAACTCTCAAAATCTTTGGCAAAACGTCTCCCAAAAAGCTCAACCTCATGTCATGTTCTCAATCTCAAAAGTACATACGCCAAAAGTACGTTCCATTCCTAGCTCAAGCGGTGGCAAAAGACCCCGGAGAAAAGAAAATTCAAGACATTCACGTTTTTTGTGATTTTCCTAATGTTTTTCCCGACGACGTCTCCGGTCTTCCACCCATCCGTCTCGTCAAATTTCGAATCGACCTTGTGCCTGGAGCAACTCTCGTAGCCAAGGCTCCCTATAAGTTAGCTCCTTCTGAAATGTAAGAATTGTCAAACCAACTCCAAGAACTCTCCGATAAGGGTTTTATCCGTCCAAGCTCATCTCCTTGGGGTGCACCCGTTCTCTTCGTGAAAAAGAAAGATGGCTCGTTTCGTATGGGTATCGACTACCGTGAGATCAATAAACTCACCATAAAAAATTGTTACCCTTTGCCTCGAATCAATGACCTCTTCGATCAACTCCAAGGTGCAACTTGCTTCTCCAAAATCGATCTTTGATCGGGTTATCATTAATTGCATGTTCACGAAGATGACATTCCTAAAACTGCTTTTCTTACGCAGTATGGACATTATGAGTTCATGGTTATGCCATTTGGATTAACCAATGCACCCGCGGTATTCATGGACCTCATGAACCGCGTTTGCACACCATTTTTGGATAAATTCGTAATTGTATTTATTGACGACATCCTCATATTTTCTAAATCTGAAGCCGAGCATGAGCATCATTTACGTTCCATGCTCGATCTCCTAAGAAAAGAACAACTTTATGCCAAATTTTCGAAATGTGAATTTTGGCTAAAAGAAGTTCAATTTTTGGGTCACATCGTTAACGATAAAGGTATTCATATGTTGATCCCTCTAAAATTGAGGCCGTAAAAGATTGGAAGACTCCATCCACACCTACCGAAGTTCGATCCTTCCTTGGTTTGGCTGGGTATTATCGGCGTTTCATTCTAAACTTCTCCAAAATCACGCTACCCCTCACCGCATTAACTCATAAGGGAAAATCTTACGAATATGGACCGAAACAAGAAGAAGCTTTCCAAACTCTAAAGCATATGCTTTGCAATGCTCCTATCTAAGCCCTCCCTAAAGGAAACGACGATTTTGTAGTATTTTGCGATGCATCCAACCAAGGTCTCGGTTGCGTTCTCATGCAACGAGGTCAAGTTATCGCTTATGCTTCAAGACAACTTAAAGTTCACGAGAAAAATTACACAACTCACGATCTCGAACTTGATGTCGTCGTTTTCGCTTTAAAAATCTGGAGACACTATCTTTATGGTACAAAATGTGTAGTATTCACCGATCATAAAAGTCTTCAACACATTTTCGACCAAAAAGATCTGAACATGAGACAACGGCGATGGGCCGAACTACTTAGTGACTACGATTGCGAAATTCGCTACCATCCCAGTAAAGCGAATGTCGTGGCCGATGCCCTTAGTCGAAAAGTTAATGTCAAATCCATTCTTCTTCATAGCATTATCATCCAAACCGATCTTCAAAACCGCATCTATCGAGCCTAGTGCACCTCCGTTGATGAAGGTAATATGTATGACGAAATGTCATGTGGAGCCGAACTTCAACTCGAAACCAAACCCGATGGCCTACTTTACTTTCTCAATCGTTTATGGGTTCCCGATCGTGACGAACTTCGTACTTTCATTCTTGACGAGGCTCATAAGTCATGTTATTCTGTGCATCCTAGTGTGGATAAAATGTACTTCGATCTTCGTCCCATTTATTGGTGGCCCGGTATGAAAAAGGATGTGGCACTTTAAGTTTCAAAATGTCTACATGCTCAAAGGTTAAAGCCGAGCATCAAAGACCTTTCGGTTTACTCGAGTAACCCCCGATTCCTGTTTGGAAACGGGAAGACATTGCCATGGATTTCATCACTAAGCTCCCAAATACCCGAAACCAAAATGATAGTATTTGGGTAATCATCGATCGATTGACCAAATCGGCTCACTTCATTCTGATCCGAGAAAAGTATTCCATGGAACAACTAGCTCAAATCTATGTCCGAGAAATCGTGTGCCGCCATGGTATACCAGTGACCATCATCTCCGATTGTGATGCTCGTTTCACGTCTCATTTTTGGAAATCGCTTCAAAATGCTTTGGGTACTCGCCTTGACCTTAGTACCGCTTATCACCCTTAAACCGATGGCCAATCCGAGCGTACAATCCAAACCCTTGAGGATATGCTTAGATCATGCGTACTGGACTTTGGTGGAAATTGGGACTCTCATATTCCGCTTATTGAGTTCTCCTACAACAATAGTTTCCATTCTAGCATTGGTATGGCTCCGTTTGAAGCTCTTGATGGTCGCAAGTGTCGTTCTCCGATTTGTTGGAACGAGATTGGTGAAACTCAAATCACCGGTCCTGAGATGGTTCAAGACACTACCGATCGTATCGATCAAATCCGCAAGAATCTACTCGCCGCTAGAAGTCGTCAAAAGAGTTATGCCGACAAACGATGAAAGCCTCTAGAATTTCATGTCGACGACCTTTTCCTTCTCAAAGTATCTCCTTGGAAGGGGGTAGTTCGTTTTGGAAAGAAAGGAAAACTAGCTCCTCGTTTCGTAGGCCCATTCAAGATCCTCGAAAGGATTGGAAAAGTGGCTTATAGACTCGATTTACCGAAAGAACTTTCTGGTATTCATCCTACCTTTCATGTCTCAAACCTTAAGAAATGCTTAGCCGAGGGTAATCTCCATATACCACTCGACGAAGTACATATCGATGAGACAATGCAATTTGTTGAAAGACCCGTAGAAATTATGGATCGCAACGAGAAACGAACCAAACGAAGCCGTATTTGGTTAGTGAAAGTTCGTTGGGAATCAAGACGTGGTGCCGAATTTACTTGGGAAAGAGAAGACACCATGAAGGAAAAGTACCCGCATCCTTCGTCGTAGCTTCTTCCTAATTTCGGGACGAAATTTCCAAAAGTAGGGAATACTGTAACATTCGTCATTTTCGATTAGCTTTGTATTTGTTATTCGGCATTGCAAACCTGACTCGTTTTGGTCTTCGTATCTTTGAATATTAATAAAATGATGGAATTTATGTGGTAATCATGGTTCATACTTGTCGTGGCGTGATCCACGGTTCGTTTCAGCAAAATCAGTTTTTTTAACGTTTTCGTTCGTTATTTTATACCATCCAAACCAACCAAGACGTAACCCATAATTAATCTAGAACCCTCCAAACATGTTTTTATACCTGGTCATAATTTATTTAAATCAAAATTAATTTTAAATAAAAGAATCAAAGTGCACCCTTTTACCCACCGGCCAAACGAATTACCCAATTCCTCAAACCCTAATCTTTCCCTATAAATACCACTCATTCTCAACCATTTCACCTGTATATTTTCATCTTCTTCTCTCAAAAGTTTTGATCTTGTAAGTTGTTCTATATAGTTTTGCTTAAGTTTGACTTTAAAAAGTCAACGAAAACGAATCTTGCATTTTAAATCATTTCGGGTATGTGTTTTTGGATATTTTCAGTTTTTCTAAGTTATTTTATGTTTACAAAACCATTTTCATCTTTATTTAAGGCTTGTGGGCATTCAAACTCATACTTATGCATTTTAGACCCGTTTGGATTGTTTTCGGGAAGTTTACTCGCTTAACTTTCTTGTTTGAGTTTAGATCTGGAAATTTTACCTTATTTTTTAGTTCAATGGTTCTGGACATGTGGTATCCATCCTCGGGTTCATACCAAGTCAAAGTCCGAACCAAACCGAACGCTCTTTTAAGCACTTTAAATAACTTTTAAGCGACCATGTTACATCAAACACTTTAGATTTGATTTTTTCTTGATATTTTAGTTATTATATGGTTGATATGGAGGTGTAGAACAAATTTTGGCTTGAACCCAAGTTTCGGGTAAAAACCGAGTAAAACCGAACACCAGTTTTAACGAGTTAGTCAATGTTCAAACCACCAAAAGTTCAACCTATCTTTTTAGTTATGTTTTACGTTATATTACTCATATTACTTAAGATTTTGGAAGTGTTAGGACAAATATTAGCTCAAACCAAGTTTCGGTAAAAATAAACCCGAGTAAAAGTTGAACTTATCGTCTTAACGAGCCGGTCACCGTTCAAAACGCCAAAAAAAATATTTCCTAACTTTGTTTTAACTTATGTTTCACTTTATATTATTTATATTAATAAGATTATGGTATGACGGAACCAAACTTGGTTTTATACTAAGATCGGGTTAAGCGAATTTCTTTAGTAATTAAAGTCTCAAACTCGGGTTTAAGAGAATGTAAGTCGGATCTTGATGCTTACATTAACAGAATCGTGCACACTAGCACTAAACCAACTCCCTTATGTAAAACTTAACAATGGTTGAGTAAAACTAACATCAAGGACCCGTTTTCTTGTAAAAGTCATTTTATACTTACGTTATTTAAACGCACTTTGTAAAATATAACTAAAACTCCCGAAAACCCAAGCCTTTTTTATGAATTTTTATACCATTTATATTTCATCTTCAAGACTCAATACTTACTTAAGATCTTTCAATCTAGGACACGCACGTTAAACCGTCGGACTCGCTTACTTGAGGATTTTATTCTAAGTTTATTCATCAACGCCATTTTTTTCCAAGTGAGTAATTTCATCCCCATTTTCTCTTCTATACTTTGGGGGTAGCAAGCATACTTACTCAACCAAAAAATGATTTAACACCTAGAACCTCAACCCACAACCTCTAGGTTATGTGTTGCTTAGAATAATTGTCCAATTGTATGTTATATACCACATATGATTAAATGCTACATGTTTATTGCTTTTGATCGGTTAGCCTCATTCTCATCCTCAATAAGTATGATCATACGCTCCTTCTTGTAATATGATAGTTTTATCAATTAGAAAGGAGCCTCGTTTATTTATGATCTATATACCTCAATTGTCGTTTTTATTTACGGTTTCACATATTTGAGTTATGGATTTTTTGCCTTGTTATATTTATAAAGTCATGGAATTGCTCACCAACATACATGTTGACAAAACATATTTTATGCAATGTTACAGGTTTGATTGTCGGTTGATTGAAGATTTAAAGACGTTACTATATTTTGGACCGTTGGGTTAGTAGTTAAGAACTATTTATTTTCTTGTATTTGTAAGAACATATTATGAAATGAATGAGTTGATTAAATATTGTCACTTTAATAGTGTCGTGTGTATTTGAACAATCTTAATTGTGCCCCGACATGTTCTGCCGCTTTGGTCGAGGTGTGACAAAAAAACGAATCATACCAGACCGGACCGGACCGGACACCAGACCGATTCCCGGTCGAACCGGCCGGTCCGATCCGGTCTCAAAAACATTGATTCTAACTCACAATTTGATCAACTTCGAGAGCCTTTAGCAACTTAGAGTCATCTACAATGGCTTCTACCTTCAACACATATGTGTTTGCCCTTGCATTTATTCTCCATCACATGCAACGAGATGTGTTATGCTTCATGTAATTTGCTACAAGCTACTCCAACAATACCATAACCGCAAATACCTAATATCCCGACACTCCCACAAACACAAATACCCACCATTTCGGCTCTCCCACAACCACAAATGCCCACAATCCCCAAACTCCCACAACCACAGATGCCCACGATATCTAGAATCGCTAACATGCCCAAAGTATTGTTGCCTCTGTTGTCATCTATGCCTACCATCCCAAACCTTCCAACTGCCATTCCAACCATTCCTTTCTTTGCTCCACCACTATCCAACAAGTAGACAATGGTCTATCGTTCCTTTAGTTAAACGAACATATTTTTTTTGTTTGTGTCCGTTAATTAAAGTAAATAAACGACCACAAACAAACTTTCAGCCAAACAATTCATGAACGTTCGGTTTATTTACAAGCCTACCTTTTAAATAACAAACTTTTAACAAATGGCGTAAAGGTTCTCTATTGCATATGAGCTGCGATTGTTGAACATTTTTCTTCTGTTTGGAGATTGTTGAACAACTTAAAAACCTACGTACCCAATAATAATGCTAGATGTCAATTTCCAACAAACCAATCAAAGCTTTAACCAAACTTATGACTTTTTGTTATATCATTTTATTTATTCTTGAGATCAACACCTGTGCATTCTCTATATATACTTACTTCTTTGTGTATTCATTTCACTCACAATTTGATCAAGCCAAAGTCTTAAGGACTTGCAAGAACTTTACAATGGCTTCTACCTTCTACATTTTTGTTTTCATCGTCGCACTATTCTCCATCACAACCAATGAAATGTGTTATGCTTCACATAATTTGCTACAAGCTACTCCAACAGTACCGCAACCACAGATACCCACCATCCCAACATTCCAACAACCGTAGATGCCCACCATTCCGACACTCCCACAACCACAGATGTCAACAATCCCTACGCTCCCACAACCACTGATGCCCACTATCCCAACGACGCCCACGATCCCTACAATCCCCAATATACCGAAAGTATCATTGCCTCCATTGCCTTCTATGCCTACCATCCCAAACTTCCCAATAACTCTTCCAACCATTCCATTCATCGCTCCACCACCATCTAACAAGTAGACGATTTATGGGAATTTGGTGCCGGATAAGAGAAAAAACTTAGTGGCTTTCATTCATCCTATTATTTTACATAGTGTTTGAGTGTTTATCATGTATTTTTTCTGCTTGTTTTTGTAATCTTTTGTGGTCTGCCATACTCTTTTGTAATATATTGTTACTTTTAGATTGAAAGTTTTCATTATTTTAAACTTCTAATGTTAAAAGCCACGTAATTAAACAAAAAAACTGATCACTTATACTTTTCACTCCATTGTTTAGTAACTAAATTAAAAGTCGTAGAACCATTCCATGATCATGATAGACAATACTATGCTGGCGTTTGCAAGGGTAACTCTAATAAATATATATGAATATAGTTGTAATCACTGTAACAAAAGGAAGTCGACATAACCTATATAAAATGTTGTATCAACCTTTGAAAAGATTGTAATATGTCTAAAGCAACATTTTACTAATGGTTGTGTTAGTAAAATTGTCTTACTACTAAAACAATCTTTTTGTTAGAGAATGCTAACATTTTCTTTTCTTAAAGATTTGCATGTATTATACTGACACAATATTTTTACATCCATACAAGTACAACCTTCTACACATTTAAATGTGATATTTGCTATACTTAGATGTAGCCTTTATTATAATTTTTTTACAAACAAGAAACTTTTTTGTCCATTCAAATACATCCATTATTATCTATTTAGTAACAAGGCAACATTTTTTGGGGTAAAGGCAGTTCTTTTCTATTTTGACGAAATAAATATCCTTACACTAAATGCAACTTTATATGTTTTTACTCACAAAATGCAACATTTTGTGAGATTTAAAGCCAATGGCGGAGGATAGTGAGGTTTTTTTTTTGCCGGTAGTGTTAATTTTTAGTCTTTTAGTGTAAAGTTTTGACTCGATAGTTTAAAATTTTATATAAATATCAAGTTCTCCCCCTTAAAAAAATTTAATTTCACCCTCGCCCCCCTTACGAAGATGTTCAAACTCCGTCACTGTTTAAAGCAACATTCTTTTTTTACCCTCTTCACTCTTTTTGCGTTTCAAGCAAGTGATTTTTTTATAAAATTTTTTCTTATCGCTAATATATCTATCAAATCACCCATATTCTAAAGATTTGTAATTCTTCATTAGTCATTTTTATATTACTTGAATAATAATAATGAAATTTTGTTTAATAAATTAATATAGAGATTAATGTCAAAAAGAATGTCAGTTAATGTCTAAAAATCTGCTATCTAAAAGTTGGATCTAATGTCAAAAGCTGCATATCAATGTTGACAAAATACTTATTTGATATCTATAACTCACTAATTTAAAGAAAACTTACGAAATTAACCAAGTGACGAACTGTTTTTATCATAATAATCATTGATTTTTGATTTTATCAAATTTTTCTACCAATTAGAATTTGACACGTTATCAAATATCGCTGACTTAACGATACCCAGTCCATCTTGTATCGTCGTATCGCCAAGTCAGCGATACGTAACCTATGTGGTATCGCCAAGTTAAGAAAAAAAGGACATGTATCGCTGGTGGCGATAGATATCCAATTCGGTATCGTTGGTGGCGATACATATCCAATTCGGTATCGCTGGATGTGTTTTGGTATCGCCGGAAGTGGGTTTGGTATCGCCGGTGATCGCCGACTGCATTAATATCGCCGGTGGAATAAATATTCAGCTGGAATCTTGGTATTTGAATTAATTCACTTAATAATATAATAAGTTGTCCTTTTAAACAAACAAAAATTAATTACATTTATTTAACTTAACAATCAAATTAATCCGAAAATCATCGTGAGTTTGCTAGAAAACTATTGTTTGCTTGAATAATAAAATTAATATGAAACTTTACTATTTACGAATACGTTACGGAATAGCGCGTGAGTTTGCTAAAAAGTTTACCATTTAAGACTTTATTTGCTTAAAGTTTTAAAAATTAACGATTATTCTTTTTAAGATAACGATTTACAAAGATCAAGGACACAATTTCGAGAGTTTCTTTCAGATGTGGTTGGGTTCGTTACATAGAACTCACGGGATAGTTTGTATGTGAGTTTATTAAAACTTTACTAGTTAGATATGACTTATTTTAATTCAAACACACAGTTTAGCTTCTGTTTTGAAAATGGTAAAATTCGTTATATTTAGCTCACAAAGTAGGGCGTACACGAGTTTGCTAAAATATATTAAATCTTTTATTAAAACATAACATCTATTATTTAATGTGAATTTTTAGATGAATAATATTTCTTATATAGTTATATTAATAATATTAGTAACATTAAATTTAGTTTTTAAAGAGAGCCATCGATACAGAATAGTCACGATATCTCTGTCGATACAAATAAGTCACGGTATCTATGACGTATCTCTAAAAAGAAGAAATTGGCACGTGGGCGATACCTCTATGCTTTGGAATCTTCACATTGAATTACACGCTGGTCAAAAAGCTAAATTGAAAACTTTAAATTCAATGACTATTTTGGTAAAATCAAATAGTCAAATGGCTATTTGGATAATTTTTCCATTTATATGTCATGAAAGCCTAATGTGAGAGGTTGAAAGAGCTGTTATTCCAATTAGTTGCGTTTCAATATTCCAATTGTGATCGTAAAAATGTTATAGTTACAATATTGAAATTATACTTTCTATTACTAAGTTTAATGTGTTTAATAGTTTGTATATTGTATTTTAGTGAGTTGTACTTACTATTAGGTTTTTTTGTTTTGTTTATTTTCAATCGCAGTACTTTATATCTTTCATAATTTAACTTAAATATTTTTTTTCAATTTTAACTTTAATTCCCTGTACTTTTTTATCTTTTATAGTTTTTCCTCTTTTACGTTATGGTCTAAATTTTGTGAGTTGCACGCCGCAACGTACATGCGTGATTCAATGTTTTCACACTTATTTTTACTATTTTGCTGCCTTGACGCAATGGCGGGCCCTGGACTGACTTAGTTATTATTTTTTATATTTTATGTTTCGCGTGGGTGATTTAATGCCCCCATTGGATGTATGTAAAAGTAGAACATAATATTTTTAAAAGGAAATAAAATGATTGTTTTAGGACGCACGGGTTCTATTTTTTGTTCAGTTTTATTTTTCATCTTTATTTATATTTTAATAGGAATTTTTTGATGTTGATAGTCGTTGACGGTTGTGTGACATTGATGCTACTTAGTATGGTTTTACGCCTCCACTACAAAGCAACAAGCGTAATTCTAGTTAAAAATTAATATTCTTTTTTCTTGACGACATTGCACTATATATACAAGTTCAATATTTTACTCTCTAGTGTTTATTATAATTTCTAAAAAGGAAACCCTCGTTTTTATCTGAAAAATAGCTTACCTAAAGTAGGAATATCAATAACTAAATTATTCTTATTATTTGGAGGTTGTTTAACAACTTAAAACAAACCTAGGAAACCAATAACAATGTTAGATGTTAGTTCCCAGCAAACCAATTTAAAGTCCTAACAGATTGAGGACTTATTCTTAAATTAAAATATATCGTCACTCGGTACATCCTCTATATACCATTTTGTAGTGCATTTGTATCACTCACAGTTTGATAAAGTTCAATAGCCTATACCACTTGCAATCATCCTACAATGGCTTCTACCTGTTACATCTTCGTTGTCGCCCTTGCATTATTTTCTATCACAACCAATGAGATGTGTTATGCTTCGCGTAATCTTCTACAAACTACTCCAACGATACCACAACCACAAATACCAACCATCCCGACACTCCCACAACCACAAATGCCAACAATTCCCAATCTCCCACAACCACAGATGCCCACAATCCCCACAATCCCACAACCACAAATGCCCACCATTCCAACAATACCGACAATCCCGAATATGCCCAAAGTTTCCATGCCTCCATTGCCATCTATGCCTACTATCCCAAACCTTCCAACAAATCTACCAAGCATTCCTTTCTTCGCTCCACCACCATCGAAGAAATAGACAATGATCATTTGTTGGGAGATTAGTAGCTTTCGTTGATCTTTTCATTATAAGCAGGGTCCTTGATTTCACTATTTTTACTTGATTGTTGAGTGTTTTCTCATGTATTGTTATTTTGTTTAATTGTTTTCGTATTATTTCGTTTGATGTACTTTGTTGTAATATATTGTTATTTTTAAGTTTGAAAAGTTTGATCGTTTTAAGGCCTTAAGTACTTCTATCGCATAAAATGTGATCATTAGGAAACACTCAATTTTTGCATGCTCTTGCTATGATTAAACGATCTTGTATAATTTGTTTAAAACAAATTGTATCAAAATCAAAAAATTATCAAAATGTCGGTTGTTTTGGAAATAATCTCTATGCTTGACATAACTATTTATTTTGGTTTGGGATAGGACGGTTCATGTCAAATTCTATGAGCATTTCATATTTTTATTGCATATATGAAATTTCCCTATTCTCGTTTTAAACCAGCCAATTACTTGTCAAACTAAACCCCTTTTCCCTTAGTGTTGAACAAAGACAAAAAAGAAAGAAAGAAAGAAATTAGTTTCAATTCACCAAATAATTAAAAGAGGATGAGACAAGTATACTCTAGTTTGTTAAGAAATCAAAAACTAAATAAAATCTGGGATCAAACACGGTCTACTTGATGAGAAACTCGAGAGAGGGATTCAGTTAAAAGTAAGAAATGCATACAAATACGGTTTTGACTTCAGTAAGATAATATCAAGTTAAACAGATCATTTTAAAATTAAAAAACCATCAAAATTAAACTGATAATGAATGTGAAAATGCTAAGAACTAAACCAAATAAAAAACAAAAGGATTAGAAGGGATAGGAGTGTATGCATAGAACAAAAGTTATCCTACGAGACCCATATCATATTTTTTAACAAATTCGCCTACTTGAGAATAACAACTTCCTAGTTATCCTCATCATCTACATATTTGTAGTTTTTTCATCTTAGCGCACTCTCCTAAATCGCAATATCTTGCTATAAATGAAATGTTATTAGAAATGTTTGTTTGTTTGAAGCCAAAGACTCTTAGATCCAGCTCTATCATCAAATCATAGCCCTTACCTTGTGTAGGGTGTTAAAAAACATATAACCAACATAATTATATGTTTTTTATTTCAATTGATATATATACTACAATTACATATACCGTTTATTATTAGTTATCATCTATTAAGTTGTTAGTATTTACTATTGTAATTGTATTTAATTAATTTGTTCTCAAAGATTTAAATTATGCATCAATATTGTAATTATATTATTTTATGTAAGCTTTAATATTTCGATTAGTCTTTAAAGGTTTATTATTTAGATTTATATTTAATCTTTTTACAACTTTATTACGTGAACATTGATCTAGTTAAAAGCTAGATAAGAAGAAAAAAACGATTACAATGTTATGTTTGGAATGACTTTGGGTCACCTAAAATAGGAATATCAATAAAAACAATAATTCATGTTGTTTGGATTTTGTTTAACAACTTAAAACACCTACGAACCCAATGATAATGCAGATGTCAATTTCCAACAAACCAATAAAAGTCTTCACCGAACTGATGAGTTGTTTTTTTCTTTTATAATTTTATTTGTTTATGTATATCACCGCTCTATGCATTCTCTATATATACTTGCTCCTTAGTGTATTCTAACTCACAATTCGATCAACTTCAAGAGCCTTTAGCAACTTAGAGTCATCTACAATGGCTTCTACCTTCAACACATATGTGTTTGCCCTTGCATTATTCTCCATCACATGCAAAGAGATGTGTTATGCTTCGCGTAATTTGTTACAAACTACTCCAACAATACCACAACCGCAGATACCTTATATCCCAACACTCCCACAACCACAAATACCCACCATTCCGACACTCCCACAACCACAAATGCCCACAATCCCCAAACTCCCACAACCACAGATGCCTACGATACCTACAATCCCTAATATGCCTAAAGTATCGTTGCCTCCGTTGCCATCTATGCCTACCATCCCAAACCTTCCAACCGCTCTTCCAACCATTCCTTTCTTTGCTCCACCACCATTCAACAAGTAGACAATGGTCATTTGTTGCTAGATCGGTAGCTTTCACTGATCTTCTCATTAGAAGAGTCGTTGATTTTACTATTTTTACGTGATTGTTAAATGTTTCTATTGTTTGACTGTTTATGTAATATTTATGTGGTTTGATGTAATTTGTTGTATTGTATCATTATTTTAAGTTGAAATGTTCGATTGTTTTTAAGCATTTACGTAATTCTACTACGTAAAAAGTTTGTGATAAGAAACATTCAAAATATGATTAAACAATCTTTATTGCTATAATTCAGTTAAAACAAAATGTATCAGAATCAAATGTTTCTAAAAAGGTTAGTTGTTTTGGATAATAAGTGGTTTTTTAAGAGTGGATCGATTTACTGGACTAGTAAGAGAAGTACTAGTTTATATATGTGGTACTCTTGATATCATCACGACATGACATTGTTATAAGCTTGTAAAAGCATCACATCTACACCAACTAACAATTGAACTTTGCATAAATCAAGTAGGTCTTAACACGGGTTGTAACGTGGCTAAGGTGATGGGTAAGAAAATACAAGGGAAAAACAAGGCTAAGGTGTTAGAGAAATCCGACTACGCTAGGCTAAACACGAACATAATACGCAAATGATAAATAAAACAAAGGCGCAAACTTGAATCCTTTAACAATCTAACTACTAATAGACATAATTTTTCACCTTTTTTTTCTAATTTTTCATTTTTTTCTCTCTTTTTGTTCTTTTAACTAATCGAACGTCACAATTGAACTACACTATTTAAACACTAACTTAGCCGGATTTTCTAAAACACTCAGGTTAACACAAAAAAGGGCTTAAATGAACAAAGGCTAGGTTTAACATGGGTGGAAACTGAAGAAAACGGTGAATAAATGGCTCAACATGGCTAACTAGTGGATAATTTCGGGGTAGGGCCGTCGCATGCTAAACATAAGGCTAAATTGTAACATCTGCCTATTTTGGAAAATAGAAATCCAAACCCGAATCCGTTTGGGTCAATTTTAGAAAATCAAATATATTAGTTAGAAATTTAATTTATTTTAATCCTTCAAAAACAATAATAATACTATTTGTTCAACTTTCATTTATTAAATCAATTCATGGTAATTTTATGATTTATAGAATGAAATTTTATAAATTCATGAAGTTTATTTGTCATTTATGAGTTTTAATTAAAATACTAAAATAAAAGATTAAAATACAAATATCATTATTTTTACAAATATGTAAGGTCTATAAAAGGTTATTTATATTTATAAGATTTTAAATATTCAATCAAAATAAATAATCAAATTACAAGTTTTTACTAGATTTATAAAGTCTACAAAAATTTAATAAAAAATAAGTTGTTAAATTAAAATTAAAGTTTTAATAAATTTAAAGTTTAAATTGTAATTATTCTTTTATTTATTTAAATTATTTATTTTTATATTTATTTTAAATTCCAATTATAACCCCATTTTAAAAGACTTATAACTCATCATTACCACCATTCATAACCTACTCATAACCTCAACTATAAAAGCAGGCCTTAGGCCTCATTTTTTATTTGCTCATTCTCTAAAAATCTCACTCTCATATCTTTCTTTCATCCATTGGTTATGATCAATTTGAAGAATTTTATTTTACAAGAAATTTCAAGAATCCTTAATACTAAGGTAATCTTTTATTGTTTTTTATATTATACATTTCAATCATCCTAACATTCAATTGTTCTCATGACTTTATGTTCTTCTTTTATTCTTTCTTCTACTAAATCTATTTTAATTTTAATCATTATCATTTGATCATTAACCTTCTAATGTTTACTAACCTTATAATAATCACTAATATTCTTAAATCAAGCTAACAACACACTAATGTAAACAAAGAATCCAGTTTGCATATGGACGGTTATGCCGCCGCATTCGGTTATTCCACAAGATTATTTCCCTAAGTGATGGCTATGCTGAAGTCTTGAAATATTTTTATATAACTCAAATGAAGTCTAATATATATTATATATCAATATAATAAATTTACACTAACCCGTTTCATGCTTTAACGATTTTAAAAATGCACATAAATGCTTTACTATAATTCTGGCAGAATATAATCCGACTTTAACCGACCATAACTTGATCATAACAAACTAAATTTGAGTAAAATTCAGACTCCAATACTAAGTTCATTGAATTACCTTTTCAACTATAGTTTATACGTTTTCAAACTCAATCGAATGACTCAATAATAGACTTCACAAGATAGTGCGCATTTCAGCAACTTCTGTCATGTGCTCTTTGTTTGACCTATTTACGGTCTTTTCATAAAAATGTTTGTGAATGAAAGTTATCCGGGAGACTTTGAACTAGTCAAATATAAATTTTTATAATTTTATTAAACAGTTTACTATTTTAAAAACTTGTTTAAATACATACCAAACATTCTGTCCAAAATCTAAAATTGGTACAATAATCATTTTTCAATCTACCTTTCGCTTGGCATTCCTAAGTGTCCTAACTTTTTGTAATGAATTCCGACCTCAAATTATTGTTTTTTTATCATTTAGGACATCATCTTTGACTCTTGACATCCAAACTTTCTTATGTACTCTACAACCATCACTATACTTGTGAGTTTTTCATGTGAGTTCTTCATGCCCCTTTTTAATTTATTTCACACCTTTTGGGGTGAAACATGTTAACCTTATTAACTCACACCTGTAAACATCTTGATACTTGTAAATGCACATGCAATTCATCTTTACTTTTGGTCATGGTTATTGGTATTATTTTGAGTATTATATGAGATACATAATATGTTGGCAATCATTAACTATTGCTAGTCTGGCGACGTCTTAAATCTATGGGCCTGACAAGCCTATTTGGTGCTAAAGCCGATGTATTGTCGGCTCCTGATGACGTATGACTTGTTCATCATGGGAACCAAGTACACTTAGCCAATCTTATAAACTTGTAATTAAGTCGAGGTTTGATTGTAGCCATATGTGTTTTATAAACTTGTATAATTCATAACCATTGACATTAATTGCTACTTGTAAATCTTTTTATATATATGTATTTTTAACCCGTGGAAACTCACCAACTTTCAAAGTTGACCCTTTATTTTTAACATGTTTCAAGTTTGATACTTGAGGATCTTTTCGTGCTCATATAGGACTTGGACTTAGTTAATTGAAAATTTATATTGTTGTTTATACCTTGTTTGTAATGAATGATTTAATTGTCTTGTATTGTTCAATAAAAATGATATTTAATATTATTTCAACTTATTAGTTCCATGTGCTATGAACAATCGTTTCACATTCGTCCACCCAGATGATTCCGCCGTCGGTCGGGGTGTGACATAAATCCTAGGTGCCTGTATCACTTATGTGCAAGTTCAAAGTTCATGGTCTCAACGCGTATAACCTAGACAAGTTTTAAAATGCATGTGGTTGTGTGATATAAACGCTCAACAATGAAACGCATGTGAAATGCAAATAATCAAGAATTAAAAGCTCAATCTCACATGAAAATGGAGGTAATCAGGGTATAAGTTGTGGACAATTACACGTTTATCGTCTTTCAATTGACCTCATTTAATTAGACGTCTATACCATTTTACTTTGAAAACCGTTTGTTAAGTTAACTTAATCATGTGACTTGAAAAGTTAATCATGCTCTAGGTAATTAGTTAGTGCTAATTGACATCACATCATGATTCGTGCAAGTCGTGTTTTATATGTGTGGATGAGTATATACTTAGTGCTTTTTTTCTCTTCTTCTTTTTTTTGAAATTTAGGGATTTATCAAAATTTTACAATATTATCAAACCAAAATGTAGAATGTTTTAGTTTTGCCAACTAACCTCATCCCCACACTTAAATCAAACATTGTCCCTAATGTTTGAACAAAAAAACAATATATATATGAAAACTAACACTCCCCTGTTATGTAACGTGCAATGACATAAGGTCCACTGAAAATGTATGTGTCATCTTCGCACTTTAACTTGACTAAGAACCTCAAGCGAATGATCATTCAGCTCCAAGCAATAACCTGAAATCAAAGACAAACACAGAAGCATCCGGTACGAAGAATTAAAAATAAAAAGTAAAAGTAAAATACAAAAAAATAAAAACAAACCTCAGGTTGCCTCCGGGAAGCACTTGGTTTATTTATGAGCGGTCAGCCAGACTCGAAATTCTCAATCAAGTTTCAACAGGGGTGAGGTCAACCACTTCTTCCTCGTTCTCAATCACCGGCCCCGCTAATGTATTGCTTCAAACGATGTCCGTTTACCTTAAATTTCTCCATGTCCTTTTTCTCGATTTCAATTATCCCGTATGGAAATACCTCGCGCACTATGTATGGTCCCGACCATCGGGACTTTAATTTTCCCAGAAACAATTTCAATCGTGAATTGTACAACAACACCTGATCCCCACACTTGAATTCTTTAGTACCTTTTAGGTAGCGATCATGTAATTCTTTCGTATGATCCTTCTATCGACTCGAATATGCATACACATGATCTCTCAATTCCTCCAACTTGTGCAACTAGTGAAATCGATTCACTCCAACTGCGGACATATCTAAATTCACTATCCGTAATGCCTAGTATTCACTATGCTCCAACTCTACCTGTAGACACGCTTTCCCGTAAATCAACCGAAAGGGTGTAGAACCGGTCGGTGTCTTATATGTCGTGCGAAAAGGCCATAATGCATCATCTAACTTATCGGACCAATCCTTGCGATTTGATCTGACTGTCTTTCCTAGTATCCACTTGATACCCTGAATACTTACCTCAACTTGCCCACTAGTCTGCGGATGATAAGCCATTGCAAGACGATGGGTGACCCCATAACGTCACAAGGCTTTCTCCATTTGCGCATTGCGGAAGTGGGTCCCTCGATCACTAATCAGGGCTTTGGGGGTACCAAAGCGGGAAAACAACTTTTTAATGAATTTCACTACAACCCTAGCATCATTTGTGGGCAAAGCTTGAGCCTCCACCCACTTAGAAACATAGTCGACGACTACTAGGATGTACTTGTTCCCGCAAGATGGCGGAAACGGGCCCATGAAATCGATGCCCCACAAATCAAAAATCTCACATGCATCAATAGCAGTCTGCGGCATCTCATTCCGGGATGAGATATTTCCTACTCTCTGACACACGTCACAACTTCTCATAAACTCATGCGCGTCCTTAAAGATCATCGGCCAATAAAACCCAGCGTCAAATACCTTTTTCGCTGTCAAACTTGCTCCATAGTGGCCACGTGTTGGTCCTGAGTGGCAATTCCTCAAAATCCTCCTTGTTTTGTCACCGTGTACGCACCTACGTACAATCTAATATGCTCCAATACAGAAGAGGTAGGGATCGTACCAAATGTAATGCTTAGCATCTGCAAAGAATTTCTTCTTTTGCTGATGTGTAATGCCTCTCATCAGAACCCATGTTGCTAAGTAATTAGCAAGATATGCAAACCATGGAAAACCCTCTTCTTGTGCTTTCAAAAAATAAATGTCTCATGTGGAAAGTTATCATCAATCATGTCCTCCCTAATCTTCTCATACCCGGAGTCCTCTAAACGTGAAAAATGATCAGCTGCAACATTCTCTGCTCCTTTCTTATCCCTAATCTCAATGTCAAACTCCTGAAGCAACAAAATCTATCGTATCAATCGTGGCTTGGCATTTTGTGTATTAAACAAATACTTGAGTGCAACATGATCCGTGTAAACAATAGTTTTAAAAAGGACGAGGTAAGATCTAAACCTATCGAATGCAAAGACTACCGCCAACAACTCCTTCTCTGTCACAGTGTAATGCTCCTACGCATCAGTGAGCGTCTTACCCGCGTAATAGATCGGGTGAAAATGTTTGTCCCTACGCTGACCTAAGACCGCTCCTATCACAAAGTCACTAGCGTCACACATCAACTCGAAAGGTAAACTCCAATCCGGGGTGACCATAATTGAAACATTCACCAACTTCTTCTTAGAAGCTCAAAAGCACTTTGACACTCCTTAGAAAACACAAATGGCACATCTTTCTCTAGGATTTCCATCATCGGCCTCGCAATCTGTAACATCCTGTATATTTGTTAACTAAAAGTTAAATGCGTTTATTCTTAAGGGTCATTGTTGTCAGTTTTGGAATTTATGGGTGATTTATGTTTAGTTTTCTCCTAGTTGTTATTAATATGTAATGTATCTAAGATTGTAATTGGGCAATAATAATAATTATGATAATAATAATATCACTAATAACAATAATAATAATAAGATTAATAATTATTATTATTATAACAATAATAAAATCAAGCTTATGTTACCAATAATAATAATGATAATAATATTAGTAATAAGTAGGATTACTTATAACAATAACTTATAAGTGTTATTAAATTTAATAATATATAAAACATAAAATCCAATTAAGTTTGAGGGGTCTCAATGTCAATTTATAGACTTTAAATTGAAGTGTTAATATAAAATAACAAAAATTCAAAAGTTGAGGGACCAAATGTGTAAATAAGTGAAACCCAAACCCCCACTTCCCCTTATCACCCGCATTTCCGGCCATCGTCAGCCGCCGGCGACCACCACTCCGGAAAACCCCATAAATTGCAAAAAAACACTTGATTAGAATGCCTAAACTGTTTCTAATCGCTTCGTGAGGAATTTTCGAACCTTAAACACACTTTAATTCGCGTTTAAGGCCGGTAATGGGTGTCGTTTGGACTTGATAACCGTCGATCATCAAACAAAAAAGCGTTTGACCATTAAACCTTAATAATACTCAAATTAAATGAACCTAAACAATCATATAATTACACTAAATCGTTTACAACCCTTAATTGCATTTGAAACACACAAAGTTTACACCCCCGATTCCCCTTTCGCCGCGAACCTGAAACTCGAACAAAACCTATCTTCTGAGCTTCATAAACAAAAATTGATTGAGGGCTTTTGATCAAGAACGTCACACGAAGCAGCCCACGGGTTTAATTTGGTTTCATTCATCGTTTGCACACAAATCGAATTCAACCTTGGTCACGCTTGTTCTTCAATCTGTAATATCGATTGCAAACATCTACCAGGTGATTGATCATGCTTACACATTCGTTTATGCATGGGGAACGAAAGCCCCATGTCTATTACAGTGATCTTTGTCGTTTCATGTTTCAATTGGATTCGGTTTCGAATTAAGGTTTATGCAAATTTGGGGGATTTCAATGGGTTATGTTTTAAGGTTTAAAAGCCAAGTTCTAACGTGGCTGAGAGCCTGGTTCACTGGTAGAACGTGTGCAACTTGATCTTGAGGTCCCGGGTTCGAACCCGGGAACCCTCAAGTAATTTTTTTGAAGCCTTTTGGCTTTAATTTAATTATTGAAATTTTTTAATAAATATAAAAATAATTTTTACAAACTTCTAAAATCATCTAAATATTTTCAGTAAATTTATTCTTGTAAAACATTTTAAAATTTTATCATAAAATTTATTTACAAATGTTATAACTAAATATATTTATAAAAAATATATAAATTTATATAATAATTTAAATTACTAAGTTATTATTGGATCTTATGTTTTTTCTTTGATTAGAGATTAATCATGATAATTATATTATTCAAACATATTTTATAATTAAAAACACAAGTTATTTACAAAGGATTTAATTCCTTTAAAATTTTATAAATGGTACTTCTTTTATTGAACAAAATATAAATAAGAGTTCACTAATTTTATTTATAAAAACCCCCAAATTCTAATACCCTAGTTTACGTTAAATCGTTAACCTTATTATTAACCTAGATCTTGTAATATCTATATATTTAGGTGCCTTGTGATGATTTATCTTGAAACGACGTATATTATACTTATTAATCTCCATTATATACTTATTTGACATGTGAGTTTCGTTGCCCCTTTTTATATTACTTCACACTATTTTGGGGTGAAACATGTTACTTTATCAACATACACTTGTAAATGTTTAAATTTGTAAAGCACTTGCAATTCATACTTTTATTTGTCATGGTTATTTGTGTTATTGTAAGTCTTATATGAGATATATATTTTGTTTACAAACATTAACAATTGCTAGCATTGTGACGTCTTAGATCTTTGGGCCTAACAAGCCTATTTGGTGCTAAAGCCGATGTATTACCGGCTCCTGATGACGTATGCTTATTCATCATGGGAACCAAGTACACTTAGCCAGCCTTATAAACTTGTA
Source organism: Flaveria trinervia (assembly GCA_025506515.1). Lineage (NCBI taxonomy): Eukaryota > Viridiplantae > Streptophyta > Magnoliopsida > Asterales > Asteraceae > Flaveria > Flaveria trinervia. The sequence goes on along the minus strand of CM046444.1, from coordinate 116,802,698 downwards.
ATCAAGTCGAGGTTTGGTTGTAACTATATGTGTTTTATAAACTTGCTAACTCGTAACCTATGACATGAATTGCTACTTGTAATCTTTGATATAATATGTATGTAAAACCCTTGGAAACTCACAAACTTTATAGTTGACACCTTTATTTTTAACATGTTTCAGGAAATGCCCAAGTATGAAGTCATCATTTGAAGATTGCAATAAACTAGGATTTGGACCTAGTTAAATGAATAAAATGATTATGATATGTTTTGTTTTGTTTGGAACTATTTCATGTTTGAGACATATGACTGTATCTCATTTGAAACTTATAAATTTAATATTTACATTTAAATTTAGCATTATGTGGCTGTGAACAATCTTAACCCTCACCTGTCGACGATTCTACCGTCAAGGTTGGGGTGTGACACAATCTTAGAGAAATCTCTAATGAAACGTCGATAAAAACCAACATGGCCTAAGAAACTCCTAATAGTTTCACCGATGTGGGTAGCGGAAGCTTGCTCATAGTCTTAATCTTCGCTTTATCAACCTCAAGCCCCGCGTGTGAAATCTTGTGCCCTAAAACAATGCCCTCCTCCACCATGAAGTGGCACTTCTCCTAGTTCAGCATGAGGTTAGTCTCCTCACATCGAGCCAACATCTTCTCCAAACACTCCAAACGCTCCAAACATGATTCAAAGGAACTCCCAAACACAGAAAAGTCATCCATGAAAACCTTCATGGAATTCTTGATCATATCCTGGAATATAGCTACTATACACCGCTGAAAAGTAGCTGGGGCGTTACATAACCCAAACGGCATGCGGCGATATGCAAAGGTGCCATACGGGCATGTAAAGGTCGTCTTTCCTGATCATCTGGAGTGATGGGGATCTGGAAATAACCTGAAAAGCCATCAAGGAAATAGTAAAACTGTTGGCCTGAAAAACGCTCTAACATATGATCGATAAAGGGAAGCGGAAAATGGTCTTTCCTCGTGGCATCATTCAGTTTGCGATAATCAATGCAAACTCGCCACCCGGTGACTGTCCTCGTCAAAATCAATCCGTTCTTCTCATTAGTCACCACTGTCATTCCCCCTTTCTTGGGAACAACTTGCACGCGACTCACCCACTTCGAGTAAGAGATAGGGTAGATCAATCCTGCATCTAACAATTTAATCACTTCTTTCTTAACTACTTCTTGCATGTTAGGATTTAATTACCTTTGAATTTCTCTAACAAGCTTATACTTGTGAAGTCGGCTGGATCGATAAACATCCGAGCGTGTTCTTGACGGAAGGATAAACAACCAAAACCAAAAGTCAAATTAATACACGAACTATCAAAATTGGTTTCTTTGATAAAACCTAATGATTACAAGCCCGTTACAACATAAGAATCAGACTCTTGGTAAGGGGAGATCGAGCATGATCTCCCCTCTCATCCGCAGCCCTAGGCTCCGGGCAGACTTCTTCTCAAATCCTTAATCTCTCTACACATTGAAACTGATATATATAGGCCTCGACCCATATTAGATGCGATTGGGTCCATTCGTGCAATTGGACCATGCATATGGTTCAATCGTACGACTGGACCATTCGTATGGTTCACTCGTGCGACTGGACCATACTTATGGTTTAGTCTTACGAATGTCCCAATCGCATCTCTCAGTCGCACGACTGGCCCATTAGCAAGGCTCAGTCGTACGACTGAGTCTCATTCGCATATGCTCCTAGGAATGACCCAGTTTCATGTGTTTACAACATATCAGGTGTATTACATTAAGCCTAGACTATTCGACAAGCGACGGACACACTATATATGACAATATATGCTCCAACAAATTCCCCCTTGGACGTTGCTTGCGAATAGTAGATGACACCTCTTACAATCTTGAGTCAATCTTTACTCTGGTTTCCAATAGAATCAAACGAAAAACCATATTAGCCAACGTTGCCGATCCGTCAGGTTGCTACAATATCCCTGAAAATTAATTTAGGCATAATAGCTTTCGTTTACTTTGCAGAACACCATCATAGCAGCAAGATTCCCCATATGGCTGATTTTTCCAGATAATAACATGAACAGTTTTCCATTGCTTCAATCTTCACACAGTCTAACCTGATTAACATTAGCAACTGTAGAAATTCCCCCTCACATTCAGCATATCTCAATATATAAACATTGTGCTCTCCTGGCGTCTTCATACGGTGTATTGGGCAAAAGGTTGAAGGTTCCAATCCACAGCTGACAATATCAAACAAATCAGCATGCACGTAGATTCATCATCAGAAACCTGCTCACATTATCACTTTCTGATTGCGTCTTCAATTTCTCTAAACATGGATTCCCCCTAAGAGTGAGAATCCTCTCTGTGCGGATAAATATAACTTGATTGGCCCATAAGTAGTCAGATGCTCCTGACTACCCCCACAAAATCAGCACCAACTGCTGACATCTTCTCTTCTCTCTTTCGTGTTCCAATTACATTCACTTATTCTAGAAGTCCGACGAATAATAAGGTATACATCAAACTTATTTGACAAAAGAACCCCAGGGTGAATATGCTTTGCTCATCCTTAAATCTGTGCAAAAGGCGGTTCCAGACTCTTTTTTTGTCTGGAACAAATGCGGATGAGTCAATGCGGATGGCTCATTCGTGCGATTGAACATACAACTTGTCCAGTCGCACGATTGAACATACGACTGGTCCAGTTGCACGAATGGTCCATTAGCATGGTCCAGTCGTACGAATAGTCCATTAGCATGGTCCAGTTGTACGAATGGTCCATTCGTATGGTCCAGTCGCATGAGCGCATCTGCACGCAGATTTTCAGATCTGCAGCCGCTAGGGCTGCCCAAAACCCTAATCTGACGAATTTTACATGAACCGAAACAAAATAGACATCATCAGATTTGAAAGGGTGATCCAAATGTGGTTTCAAGTTTGATTTTAATATAGAAACAACACAAGTAACAGGATCTGAGCAAAACAAGAAGAACACGAAGTGGGTTTAACGTCAAGATCTGAAATTTGATCCAGAAATCAAGAGCTTGGGTTGCTAGAATGATTGTTAGATCCTTCCAGCAGTAACGGCTCTGATACCAATTATGAAGTCGACTGGATCGATAAACATCCAAGCGTGTTCTTGACGGAAGGATAAACAACCAAAACCAAAAGTCAAATCAATAACACGAACTATCAAAAATGGTTTCATTGATAAAACCTAATGATTACAAGCCCGTTACAACATAAGAATCAAGACTCTTGGCAAGGGAAGATCGAGCATGATCTCCCCTCTCATCCGGTAGCGCTAGGCTCCGGGCAGACTTCCTCTCAAATCCTTAATCTCTCTACACATTGAAACTGGTATATATAGGCCTCGGTCCATATTAGATGTGATTAGGCCCATTCATGCGATTGGACCATGCATATAGTTCAATCGTACGACTGGACCATTCGTATGGTTCACTCGTGCGACTGGACCATACTTATGGTTCAGTCTTGCGAATGTCCCAATCGCATCTCTCAGTCGCACGACTAGCCCATTAGCAAGGCTCAGTCGTACGACTAAGTCTCATTCGCATATGCTCCTACGAATGACCCAGTTTCATGTGTTTACAACATATCAGGTGTATTACATTAAGCCTAGACTATTCGACAAGCGACGAACACACTATATATGACAATATATGCTTCAACAATACTCATCTTCCATGAGTATCTTATGCGTGCAAAATAAAGGGTTGATACCCTTGATATTCATCAGCTTCCATGCAATTGCATGTTTGTGTGCCTTTAGCACATCTACCAGTATCTTCTTCTCCTCCTCTGTCAATCCAGTAGAAATGATGACAAGTAACTGAGATCCCTCATCCAGAAATGCATACTCTAAATGAGACGACAATTCTTTTAAGCTCTAAGGATGGGGGAGTCTCAGCCGTCGGCTTCTCTATCAGTTCCTCCCTCGTAATTACCTCACACACGTTAACCTTTTTGAGAGGTGGACTCTCACGATCTATCAAGTCATGCTCAAAGGCAAAAGTGGTCAACTCGACTTCCTGGTTCTCCTTAACCAGGAATTGTGATTCTGTATGATTAGATCTAATAAACTCTCGAAAACTCGTTGTCACTTGTGTCCAAATGGTATCTATGAAGTACAAGGTGTCATCTTAATCGTGCGCATGGAGTTATTCACGTCGAATGTAACTGTTTCATCTGCAACTCGTAAGGTTAGCTTGCTATCAAGGACATCGATTAATGCCATCACAGTAGCCAGGAAAGGTCGTTGACCTTCTCGTCCTTATCCATATTTAAGATCACAAAATCAACAGAAAAAATGAACTTATCCACTTTAACGAGCATGTTCTCTACAATCCCTTATGGATAATTCACTGACCTATCCGTCAATTGTACTCATGCGTGTAGGTGCTGGTTCCCCTAGGTCTAGCTTAGCAAACACAGAATATGGCTTCAAATGAATGCTAGCCCTTAGATCTGCCAATGCATTGCTCACAGACAAACCACCTATGATACACGGAAGAGTAAAACTACCCGGATCAGTTATCTTCTGTGGTAGTTTGTTCTGCATAGCAGCCGAACACTCCTCACTCAACGTCACAGTCGAGATCTGCTCCAACTTCTTCTTATTCGTGAGTAGATCCTTCAGAAACTTAGCATACTTAGGCATGTGTTGTAATGCCTCCACAAAAGGTAAGTTCACCTTGAGTTACTTAAACATCTCAAGGAACTTCCCGTACTGCTCCTCAGACTGATGTTGAGCCAATCGTTCTGGATATGGGAGTCTTTCAAAATGGACTAATGGCTCCTTTGTCTTCTTCTTCTCAGCAACCTTCTCTCCGGACTCCTCTGGCTGTGCTTTACTTGCTGGGCGCAGCCTTTGTTGCACCTTGCTAGCAAGAGCCTCCATTTCTATCTCCTCATCGACCTCCTCCTCAATCACTGCAGGAGGCTCAACCATACCATATGACTTACCACTTCTTGTCGTCACAGCTTTCACATGCGCATTTGGATTCTTCACTACATTGCTAGGTAGGCCTCCTGGTTGCCTTTCCTAAAACATATCTGATAAGTGGCCCACAGTTCTTTCTATGTATAGCAATAATGCTCCCTAATTCTTGATCATGGCCTCATTATCTTGGAACCTAACTTGATATGCCTAATCTCTAGCCTGTGTTTCCTTATACCTAGTGTCATCCCTTGCCATGAACTGAGTCAACATCTGTGACTGTTGCATTATTATCTCCTCAAGTGTGGGCTTCTAAAATAAAGTTTAAGTACGCGGTCGAAAACCCGGTGGGTTTCCACTCCTCCAGTTCTGCTGATTCCTCCAACCAAGATTATAGAAATTACCGAAGGCATTTCCTTGCATATGGTTGGGACTGCAGACAAGGTCAACCTGTTCCTGAAAACTATTAGCAGAAATAAGGCAATCAATCGTCTCATGACCACCCTGACAAATCTCACAGGTCTGCTCCTTTTCTGCAGGTCTGCTACCATCTTAGCTAATGCCTCAACCTGAGCAACTAAAGCAGTGCTAGAATCAACTTGGTGCACTTATCGTTGAGCAGCAACTAGGACTCTAGAATCAGGATACTCATAACTACTCATGGCTAAGTCCTCGAACATTGTGTTACACTCCTCAACGGTCTTGGTGGTCATTAGATTACCACCAGCAGTAGTATCAAGCATGTTCCTTCTTACAGGAGTAACTCTATTATAAAACTTCTCAATCAACGCCCAATCCCTCTAAACCATGATGTGGACACTTATGCACTAGCTCCTTAAAATGCTCCCATGTCTCGTAGAAAGTCTTTCCCGGCTTCTGCTAAAATAAATGAATCATGCTCCTCAGACGAGCGGTCTTCGAAGGGGGGAAGTACTTACACAAAAACTTGTCTTGCATATCAGCCTAGGTAGCGATGGATCATGTGGGCAGGGACTCAAGCCAGCTATGGGCACGGTCAGTAAGGGAGAATGGGAAAGGGCGCAACTTGCATGCATCCTCAGAAACACCGTTCACCTGAAAGGTGTCACATATCCCCGCGAAGCGAGCTAGGTGAGAGTTAGGGTCTTCAACAGGCAACCCGTGGAACTGAACGGTATTTGTGACCATGGAAATAATTTGGGAGGGATTTGCCAAATGTTGGCGGTGATTGGTGGACGTGCAATACTAGACCTAGCTCCGGCAGCAGCGGGCTTGACGTAGTCGGCAATCACTCTCCTCATTGGTGGTTGTTCATCGGCCATTGTGGAATCTATGGCGTGAGTGGATTCACTAGTCGTAACAATCTTCCTCAGTCTCAAGCTCCGTGTCAGACTCGTTTGAATGTCGATCAAACGCACGCTCTGGATCGTCAAGTGGCTGAAATTATGGTGGTCCGGCAAAACGGGTGTGACGCATAAACTAAAAGAAAGTAAAAAAAGAAAAAGAAATTCACCTAATTAATTAAAGCACGAACAAATAAATGTAAATAAAAAAATACTAACTAAAGGCACAGTTAAATAAATAAGAGGAAATTAAACAAAAAATAAACTCTAAAGTAGAAAACAAATGATTAGATCCTCGACTCGGGTCGTTCACAAAATCGCCAAAACAATGCCCCCGGCAACGACGTAAAAAACTTGATGTGTGAAAAATATATATATTTATTATAAAAACATTTTTCACAAATTAGTTTTAAAAAATGGAAATTCCTAACTAAACTTCACACAAATGACAAATGTACCGGTCGTGATATAATAAAGTTTAGGTAAGTCCGGATATCGAATCCGTGGGCACTAATGGCGGCTCTCAATAATAAACCTTTGTCGAATTCTAACCTAATTAATTTTATTATTTTAAGTAATTAAAATTAATAAACAAAACAAACAATTTAACTAAAATTAATTAATGTAAGCACGACAAAAGAAATAAACAAATAAAAATTCAAACTTTGAAACTTGAATAGGATCAAATGGGTAAAATAACTACCTAGGTAGGAACCCAACTAACATGCGATGACCTAAAGGTAATGATTCGTATAACTATCTCTAAAAATACGGATCCAGGGTTAACTAGGTATATTACTACTTCCCAAGAAAATCAAAGACACGTGTAAAGCGCAAGATAGGTTTATTAAAATGTCTAATGGAAGATCGCACATAGGTTTTCTACCATGTTATCTTTAAGATTATATTTTCCAACCCTAAGATAAAATGCAACTTAATTAAATCTAATTAAATACCCTAAAACACTAACACCACGAATGAAAGGCAAAACATGCTTTCGCGAAATCTAAACCTAACAAACAACGGGCAGGAGGTTTTAAGCAGTATCTATCACTCATAGGTTCTAGATAAGATAGCACATTGAAAAATACTATCAAATCACAACCAATGCTCCTAAGATTATCTCTAATCAAAGTTTAAAATTAAAACACAAAGTAATTAATTTTAACATGCAAACTTAATCTAGATGTCACGCAATCAATCAAGATTAAACAACACGAGCATGGCAATAACTTTTAAGTATAAAACAATACACGGGGTCATATTTAATTGAGACAAAAATCAAGTTCTAAAATTAATAAAAAAATATACGAAATCAAACCAAATATTTAATCAAAATATATTAATTTTCAACCCAACCTAGGTAGTACTAAAAAGTTAGCTTCTCATAACGTTCAAAAACGTTAAGAACAATAATAAAGTTGCAAACTTTAAAGACATTAATAAAAGAAACAATGAAACAAAAAAAATAATTGAACATGAAACCAAACCGAATGATCTTCAATGTTTGAATGCTTCACTCGTTGCTTTTCGATCTTACTCTTTGCTCTTAAATTGATCTCTAAAACATACTCCAAAGCTTCAAAGTTTAATAATAAAAGAATAATGTTTGTTTTTCTTTCTACCGTCGCTTCGTCTTGAATATCTATTAGGGCTCCTTTTTATTTTTCTCCCCCATAGCACGTGTGGGCCGCTTCTAACTAAACAAAGGATTGATATTTTGAAAGTATAAAACGTGGCCCACTCCATTTGCTTTGAGTCTTAATTTTTCATCTCCTTGTAGGCTGTCAAAAGATTGAAAAAAATATATGTATTAAATTAATAAAAGTGTTGGATCAAAAATAATTAAAAGAAACAAAATAATAAAATAAAAGTATCAAGTATTCACGTTAGTAGTATGTACTACTAGCATTCAACTTTTGTTATTATTATTTTTTCTTTGAGTTTTGCTTGGATTTCTATATGTTAATTTTTTTTGGTTTGGATAGATATTTTTAATTATAAGCTTTAAACTTAAACAAAATAAATATTCACAGATATATATTACGTTGAAAGTTTTATCTATGAGTCTCAAGTTTAGTTTAAATTCAACATTTTAGCTAATGGTCTCTTGAAACTTATAAAATATAAATGTAAACCAAATATGAGTTAAATTGTCTAAAACTACTCAAAAGTTATTTAAAAACATAGAAAATATTGGTTTGTAAATATGTGATTCGACGTTTTCACACCTATTTTTACCGTTTTGCTGCCTTGACGCAATGGCGGCCCTGAACTGACTTAGTTATTGTTTTCTATATTTTATGTTTTGCGTGGGTGATTTAATGCCCCCATTGGATGTATGTAAAAGTAGAACATAATATTTTTGAAAAGGAAATAAAATGATTGTTTTAGGACGCACGGGTTCTACTTTCTGTTTAGTTTTATTTTTTGTTTTTATTTATATTTTAATACGAATTTTTCTGATGTTGGTGGCCGTTGACGGTTGTGTGACATTAGTGCTGCTTAGTATGGTTTTATGCCCCCGCTACAAAGCGACAAGCATAATTCTAGTTAAAAATTAATTTTATTTTTTCTTGACGACATTGCACTATATATACAAGTTCAATATTTTACTTTCTAGTGTTTATTATAATTTCTAAAAAGGAAACCCTCGTTTTTATCTTAAAAATAGCTTACCTAAAGTAGGAATATCAATAACCAAATTATTCTTATTTGTTTGGAGGTTGTTTAACAACTTAAAACAAACCTAGGAAACCAATAACAATGTTAGATGTTAGTTCCCAGCAAACCAATTTAAAGTCCTAACAGATTGAGGACTTATTCTTAAATTAAAATATATCGTCACTCGGTACATCCTCTATATATACCATTTTGTAGTGCATTTGTATCACTCACAGTTTGATAAAGTTCAATAGCCTATACCACTTGCAATCATCCTACAATGGCTTCTACCTGTTACATCTTCGTTGTCGCCCTTGCATTATTTTCTATCACAACCAATGAGATGGTTATGCTTCGCGTAATCTTCTACAAACTACTCCAACGATACCACAACCACAAATACCAACCATCCCGACACTCCCACAACCACAAATGCCAACAATCCCCAATCTCCCACAACCACAGATGCCCACAATCCCCACAATCCCCACAATCCCACAACCACAAATGCCCACCATTCCAACAATACCGACAATCCCGAATATGCCCAAAGTTTCCATGCCTCCATTGCCATCTATGCCTACTATCCCAAACCTTCCAACAAATCTACCAAGCATTCCTTTCTTCGCTCCACCACCATCGAAGAAATAGACAATGATCATTTGTTGGGAGATTAGTAGCTTTCGTTGATCTTTTCATTATAAGCAGGGTCCTTGATTTCACTATTTTTACTTGATTGTTGAGTGTTTTCTCATGTATTGTTATTTTGTTTAATTGTTTTCGTATTATTTCGTTTGATGTACTTTGTTGTAATATATTGTTATTTTTAAGTTTGAAAAGTTTGATCGTTTTAAGGCCTTAAGTACTTCTATCGCATAAAATGTGATCATTAGGAAACACTCAATTTTTTGCATGCTCTTGCTATGATTAAACGATCTTGTATAATTTGTTTAAAACAAATTGTATCAAAATCAAAAATTTATAAAAATGCCGGTTGTTTTGGAAATAATCTCTATGCTTGACATAACTATTTATTTTGGTTTGGGATAGGACGGTTCATGTGAAATTCTATGAGCATTTCATATCATTTTTTATTGCATATATTAAATTTCCCTGTCCTCGTTTTAAACCAGCCAATTACTTGTCAAACTAAACCCATTTTCCCTAGTGTTGAACAAAGACAAAAAAGAAAGAAAGAAAGAAATTACTTTCAATTCGAGGATGAGACAAGTATACTCTAGTTTGTTAAGATATCAAAACTAAATAAAATCCCGGATCAAACATGGTCTACTTGATGAGAAACTCGAGAGAGGGATTCAGTTAAACGTAAGAAATGCATAGAAATACGGTTTTGACTTCAGTAAGATAATATCAAATTAAACAGATCATTTGAAAGTTAAAAAACCATCAAAATTAAACTAATAATGAATGTGAAAATGCTAAGACTAAACCAAATAAAAAACAAAAGGATTAGAAGGGATAGGAGTGTTTGCATAGAATCCTACAAGACTCATATCATATTTTTTTATCGAATTCGTCTACTTGAGACACAACGGCTTCCTAGTAATCCTCGTCATCTACATATTTGTAGTTTTTTCATCTTATCGCACTCTCCTAAAGCCCAAGACCTTGCTATAAATGAAATGTTATTAGAAATGTTTGTTTGTTTGAAGCCACAGACTCTTAGATCCAACTCTATCATCAAATCATAGCCCTTACCTTGTGTAGGGTGTTAAAAAACATATAACCAACATTATTATATGTTTTTATTTCAGTTTATATATATACTACAATTATGTATACCGTTTATTATTAGTTATCATCTATTAAGCTGTTAGTAATTTACTATTGTAATTGTATTTAATTAATTTGTTCTCAAAGATTTAAATTATGCATCAATATTGTAATTATGTTATTTTATGTAAGCTTTAATATTTCGAGCAGTCTTTAAAGGTTTATTATTTAGATTCATATTTAATCTTTTTACAACTTTATTACGTGAACATTGATCTAGTTAAAAGCTAGATAAGAAGAAAAAAACGATTACAATGTTATGTTTGGAATGACTTTGGGTCACATAAAATAGGAATATCAATAAAAACAATAATTCATGTTGTTTGGATTTTGTTTAACAACTTAAAACACCTACGAACCCAATGATAATGCAGATGTCAATTTCCAACAAACCAATAAAAGTCTTCACCGAACTGATGAGTTGTTTTTTCTTTTATAATTTTATTTGTTTATGGGATATATCACCGCTCTATGCATTCTCTATATATACTTGCTCCTTAGTGTATTCTAACTCACAATTCGATCAACCTCGAGAACCTTTAGCAACTTAGAGTCATCTACAATGGCTTCTACCTTCAACACATATGTGTTTGCCCTTGCATTATTCTCCATCACATGCAACGAGATGTGTTATGCTTCACGTAATTTGCTACAAGCTACTCCAACAATACCACAACCGCAGATACCTAATATCCTAACACTCCCACAACCACAAATACCACTATTCTGACACTCCCACAACCACAAATGCCCACAATCCCCAAACTCCCACAACCACAGATGCCTATGATACCTACAATCCCTAATATGCCCAAATTATCGTTGCCGCCGTTGCCATCTATGCCTACCATCCCAAACCTTCCAACCACTCTTCCAACCATTCCTTTCTTCGCTCCACCACCATCCAACAAGTAGACAATGGTCATTTGTTGCTAGATCGGTAGCTTTCACTGATCTTCTCATTAGAAGAGTCATTGATTTTACTATTTTTACATGATTATTGAGTGTTTCTATTGTTCTATTGTTTGACTGTTTATGTAATATTTATGTGGTTTGATGTAATTTGTTGTATTATATCACTATTTTTAAGTTGAAATGTTCGATTGTTTTTAAGACAAACAGCTTAACTTTCACCAAATAACTAAAAGATGATGAGTCAAGTGTATTCAAGTTTCGTAAGAAATCAATAACTTTATGGAAACCCATATTAAAAGAAAAAAAATAGAAATAAAGATTTGATGCCAGTAACCTAGTACTAACATTAACAGATCAAGTTAAACTAACAACTAGAAGTTAAAATACTATCAAAATTAATTTTTTTAAATTTTGAGTATAATAAATGTGAAAACGTTAATAACCATATGGTTATATGACATCTCCACATACTCTAAAAAGAGTCATGTTATTCTTAACAATAATACGTTTTCACTAAGTGAAAAAGCATATTGCGAAACTACCTAGAATTTTGGACAATTAGTATATCTCGAACCATAGCAAAAAGAATCAAATATTGTTCTTTTTTTGTTTCCATCAAGTCGAAATATCATAACTCTATTTTTCATATATAGTCATAGCATGTATAACTTTTTTTTCATTATACCTACCGCGCTTGCTTGTTGGGGTATTACCAATATGTTGTTTAGATGTTAAATCCCGACTAACATTTAACATAGTTTTAATCAGGTTCTTAATCGCGATACGACTACCTAACCTCCCTTGACTTGTTTAAGTTTGTGTTTGGTCCGTATATTATTTAATTATACTTGAAAAATTGATTACAAAATAATAGTTAGAATGATGTTTTTTGCTTCGGTTGAAAATTGTGGGTCATTCTCATACATATCCAAACTGTCATGTATTTTATCTATCAAACATTCAATCTCCTAACATTTAAAAACGAGTTAGAAAGGACATTAAGCAACAGATGAGTGTAAAACTGTTATAAACAACAACAAAGAGTAAAATGAGAATGATTTTTTTTCTTTTTTGCTTTTGGATTTGTATTTTCAAAAGGTGTAAAAACCAAACCATCCATCAAACATCTATTAACCTAATTAAGGGAGACAAAATGGTAAATTTTTAATTAATTTTAGTATATATCTTATCAAAAATGAGTTAAGATAAAGACAATATATTTTTATGTTTTTCCTTTCAAATTCAATTAGTTTTTCTTTAAAAACAAGATAAATACATTACATCTTATATTTTCCTTTTAAATTCAATTCATTTTTCTTTAAAAACATTTTATATAAGATATTTATTTAGAATCAAGACGCATCATGTAGACTTTATTTTTTATTTAGTATTTACTTAAAATTCATGCTATAACACACATAGGTTCGCTAGTCTAGCTTAACTTTTTGACAACATCTAAGCATCTAAAGTTCAAATAACTTTTTGAAAGAAAACATAGACATCGTTTGATTCGCAAAATGTTTTGCAAAAGAACTAGAATTGGGAATGAAACTTGAATTGGAATTGAAATTTGAATTTTGTTAGAATTGATAACGTATATTGGTTGATTAATTTTGAGTGAAATTGAAATTTTAATTTTGAACATTCCACTAGACTCTTAAACATTTAATTGGTAAGTGAAAAAAATATGAATTCCAATTAATAAGATAAAATTTTCCAATTCCAATTTCATTCATTGACCAATCAAACATAAATTGAATGAAAAATTTTTCAATTTCAATTTCTGAGAAACCAAACGTAACCTTAAGGTTTTAAATTTAGCTTACCAACAATATCCACGTAAGCTTGGTTGCCTAAACTAGGAAGATCCTCAAACAAAGTTGGCCTCTTACATTCGAAAGTAGTTTGCCAACACCTTTATAGTTTCCAACCAACCACAGAAAGTCCTGACAAACAAAACTATATTTATATTTTTTTAAAATATTCTTTATCCACTAATTCCTTCACTATATATACTTTCAATCCATGTACACTCACCTTCACAAATAAATCAACTTCATTTCCCTACACAACCTCAATAACACCTTATTTTACAAACACCCGAAAACCTTAACAATGGCTTCCATCGGTTACATTTGTATTTTTGTCCTTGCATTAACTTCTATTACAGGCAAGGAGATGTGTTACGCTTCTCGCAACTTGCTACAAGCAAATCCAACGACACCTCAACCTTAGATACCCGCCATTCCAAATATTCCACAACCTCAGATCCCCACCATCCCAAACATGCCACAACCTCAGATCCCCATCATCCCAAACATGCCACAACCTCAAATTCCATCCATCCCTGCACTCCCAAACCTACCGAAAGTCTCCTTGCCTCCATTGCCTTCAATGCCCACTGTCCCAAACTTTCCGACAAATCTTCCCAATATCCCTTTCTTCGCCCCACCACCTTCCAAGAAGTAGATCCTCAGCGAAACTTATAGATAACAACATGATTTACAGTATTGTATTATAGTACGCATCTATGTCACACACGATTTACAGTTATTTGTTATGTATCTTTATTGTCTTTCCATATTTTATTTTCCTGTAACATATGATTGAATTTATATTTATATACATAATATTCTGCTCCCGTTCTTAAAAGTTTAAACATACTTATTATTTAGTTGGGCCTAATTTTTTTACTTATTTTCTTTTACATAATTGTAGCCCAAGTAAGGCCCATAGTAAGATTCACATATTCTTCAAAACCCTAAATCAGACGATACGAAAACCCTAATCAATCCCCTATATAATCTCGTCACATTGCCTATTATCATCATCGTTGAAGGTGTTTTTCACAGTGTTCTTACAGATCTAGTGGATTTCTTCCGTTTCTGTTTGCAACTTCAATCGATTCGTGAGATCTCTCTGTTTTTCTGTTTTTCTGTTTTTCTGTTTTTATATCTCAATTTTGCTTTCAAAATCGTTTTCTAGTTTGAATATGATGATAATTATTGTCGCCCCAGTCTTATGAGCTTTGTAACAATGCATCGCTCGGTGGTGATAGACAGATTAATAATCTGATTCATTTCAATTTAACGTTTAGTTCTTTCAATTTCTGTAAATTGGAGTTGATTTGATTCGCAAATGATTGGTGTGATGATTTATTTACCCAATTACATCTGCACTGTTGAATGATGATTTATAATACATGCACTACCATCTGATCACTCATCTGCAATCAATCATCTCTAATCTTTTCAATATTTTATAATTTAACTGATTTTACTCTTGTTATTTGATTCAAAAACACATGTTTTGCAATCGATGATGCAAATTACTATTTATACTGATGCTTATCTGTGATTAACATAACTTTATCACCATCTTTCGGCTGAGATTGCTTAATAGATGTTTAATGTTTGAACTTGAGTGTTTAATGCCCATGGTATCTGATGCTTTAACCTAATTAATGTTTTATGCATCTCGTTTTACGGGCAAATAGCGACGATAACAGTTTTTGCGACACAGTTTGCTGTTATTTTCTAAAGCTCACTGTTATTTATACCTGTTCACATTTTTTTTATTTTAAAAAATTATTCGTCTATTATTTATAAAAAAATTTATACCTGTGCATCATGGATGTGAAGAAAAGATTTAGTTTTAAACAGTTTTTTGATGGTTAATGTAGAAAGTACAAGGGCTATGATGAGAAATTAGATTTGTCATGCACCACGCTGATGTTAATTGTGCTGATACATTTCTTTTTAGCCCATATTATTTTCTGAGCCTTTTTATTTGTAAATACTTTTAACATGTTTCAAACTTATGTCACAAATTTGAAGTTTTTTATTTTTTAGGTTTGCAGAAACTTTTGATATTCATGTTACAAGATAGATTATAAATCATTAAATTTTAAGTAAAAGCATTGTTGGTTAAACAATCAATTAACTTTACAAAAAAAAAATTAACATACTTGTATACAAAAAGTGCCAAAAATCATTAAATTTTAAGTAACAGCGTTGGTGGTTAAACAATCAATGAACTATACAGAAATGAAACTAACGTACTTGTAAACAAATTTTGACAATGGTTTTACCTGATAAGATGATAAAAATTTATATATATTGACTTTTAACAACTAGTGTAGTTGATGAACTTTTGTGAAAACAATTGTAAAATTTTGTAAAAACATATGTACATGTATTTTTTTTAACTTCTATGTGTAAAAATATCTTAATTTTTTTAATTGTTTGACATCTATGTCTAAAGCGGATGATGAAACTTATTTTACTAGTATTTTAATATGTTTTTAACATGAGAATTTGTAAAAACAATGTTGAGGATGGTGAGTCTAATCCTATTCTTGTTAATCAAGACAATCTTGAGGTTGATCGAAAGAGCATATGAAAGATAATAAAAAATTGATGATGATGGTTAAAAAGGTTGAGGTTGACATTGTTGACATGAATTCATTTTAAGCTAATACTTAAGAAGACACTAATGATCATGAAGTTCAAGAATGGCATCAATTAGTATAATATATTGTTATTACACCATCACTTTGTTACGGTGACAAAGAGGTAGTCGAAAGTTTATGAAGAGCTTGATGAAAAAAAAGGTTCGAATGAGGACTAAAAATCTAATTTTCGAATCACTCAAGTAGAATATTAGAAAAATTCCAAATGAGAAGGAAATTTGAACTAAGGAACTTGGAATCATTATAATATAAATAAAATAATTGAAAAAATAATACAATTAAAATAACCAAAAAATATTTTGGGCATATAATCGGATTAACGGATTCGCTTAATCGATGAATGTGTCGGATAACACAAGTAAATAATTTAATCTCATACCCCGTCCAGTATATATGGAAATAATAAAAAGTATTCGTATATCCGCCTACCAAACCCCATACATGTTCTAAATTTCTTAGAATCTACTATTTTTATCAAGTTCAATTATTACTGATAAGATAGCAACCATGTTACTCTTGACATAAAATGAATAGTTAGACATTGTTCCATACATCTCATAAGTATATGGTGAAGATTGTTGGAGAACAATGATGTCGTTGTTTAAAAAGGTGACACTAAATAAACTATCCCAAAACAACAAAATCATTCGAAGATACCATTTATAGCATGATCATCGGGCATCGGTGATCATCTCGTATATATATTAGCCTAGAAAATAGCCTGACACATTCTCCAAACCCAATGTATACAATTGATGCTTCCGACATCCCGAAAGGCCATGATTGTCATATGAGAGAAAGGCCATGATTGTCATATGAGAGAAAGGCCATGATTGTCATATGAGAGAAAGGCCATGATTGTCATATGAGAGTTATATAATAGTTCAATGTCGCGAGACATCGGTGTATGTAAACACTTATCACCATATAGAATAATTATTACACTACAAAAATATGCTACGCATTCCCCATAAAGTATTATCGGGCATAACTATATATTCATTAATTTCGTCATGAGGATTGCCTTTTGTTGGTTGGTTGACTGCTAATGTGCCATTTTTAATTAACGTCATGAAATTCTTTTTCATCCTATTGTCTACAAGCTCTTGAAACCATGCAAAATTTGTTTCGACACCTTCAACAATTTTTAAAAGGAATGCCTTCGACGAATGAAACTAAGATTGCAACGTAGCTTCATCATATTTTGGATAGTTCACAAAATAATCTTTAGTTAGGTCGTTTAGAGCTTTTTCTCGATCACGAGATATGTACTTCTTTGATGAGTTTGTCATGTTTTCAACTTCGGCTTTGGCACAACATTATCAATGAGAATTTTGAGACTACCTGAAACACACTCGTTTCATATGAACTCATTTAACGAACCGGGTGAAAGAATTAAACTACGATTCATCGTGTTAAAAAGATTGTGTGAAAATAAGTTAGAGTAAAGGATATGAGAGAGCATACATCTTCACTTTTGATATAAATAATATAAACATATAAATTTTAATTATAATAAATCTTAATTATTATAAATGATTATATAAATGAACATTTGTCATTATCATATTCACTCTTACATTTATTTTTCTCCCTAAATTATTTATCTATTTAAAAAAGTCAAAATAAGTAATTTTCTAGATTTCTCTTTTTTATTTTAAAAACTCAAAATCTGCTATAATCAAAATTGGTTTAAAAACATTGTTTTTTTATTAATACAGACTAAATATTTTGATTAAAACGTTTTTAACGCTTTAAAACGACAAATTTTGTTTAAAGTATAAAATGATTTAAAACTGATTTTTATAAAAAATAAAAGGTACATCTCAAACAAGTTTTTCTATTTTTTAAATGATTAAAACCATGTTTTAACGAGATATTATTTAAAAAATGTTTTCAAAGCAATATTTTTCAGGATACGAAAATTTATTTAAATCAACAAGACTTTTATTAAAAATGACATTTTTAGACGAAATGTTTTATTTTATATTTAAAAATGAAATGTTTGAAAAAAAAGTTTTTTACGACTAAAATTTTAA
Organism: Flaveria trinervia; assembly: GCA_025506515.1. Taxonomy (NCBI): domain Eukaryota; kingdom Viridiplantae; phylum Streptophyta; class Magnoliopsida; order Asterales; family Asteraceae; genus Flaveria; species Flaveria trinervia. The sequence goes on along the minus strand of CM046444.1, from coordinate 116,784,539 downwards.
AAATTAATAAAATATTATATTAACCAAACTATTTACTTATAATTATTATAATCATATCCTTATATTAAAATAACATTTTATAGTTTATAACTCTTTATTAATAAACATTTAATATTTTCTTATTTAACCCTTGTATTACATGAGGCTATAATTGTAACACCCGGCCCCTCGCATCAACAATATTGTCCGCTTTGCCCACGAAGAGCTCACAGATTTGCTTTTGGTTGTCCGGGTGAAAACTTCCCAGGGAGGTCACCCATCCCTGGATTGCTCACACCTGAGCACGCTTAACTGTGGAGTTCTCCTCTCATCCACAGCCAATACGCCCAAAACGCGTTGTTGATGTTAGAGGCCAGACATTCCTTATGAACCAGTAATCTCTCCTGTCCACGGCCGATGTGGGATATGTGTAGGGTGTCACAAGCACCCCCTGTTTGGACTCATCGTCCTCGATGAGCCTGAGAAGTCACCATCATTGGTGAGGTATGTCCCACACCCCGAACGACACAGGAGTGGCTCTGATACCATTCTGTATATGGGTCCTACGTGGTTATATGCGCATGTATATTGTAATGATATGTATGTTCCGGAATCTAATTGTGCTCGCTATGCTCTTGTGTCGTTATGGTTCTGGTGAAACATGGTAACTCGGCTACGATTCATGTATGGGTGTGTTCGTTACGTTTAGGTTGTGCAATGCATGAATTTATCTATGTGTGTATATGTATGGGTGTGTTTTCTGTGTGTTTTCTGTGTGTATAGAGTTTGCGATGCATATGGATAAATATTGCTGGATGTGTATGTATGAATGTTCCAAGTGTCATGTGTATGTTACATGTATATAAAGTGATATGTGCATGTGTTTTGGGTAGGTGCTTGAGGTACACTCTGCATGTGGTGTGTGAATTCGTGTGTGTGTGTGTTTAGTTTCTGTGGTGTGTGTGTGTGTGTACTTAAGCATTGTGCATGTGTATGTTGTGCATGTGTATGTTGTGCATGTGTATGTTGTGCATGTGTATGTTGTGCATGTGTATGTTGTGCATGTGTATGTTGTGCATGTGTATGTTGTGCATGTGTATGTTGTGCATGTGTATGTTGTGCATGTGTAGGCTGTGCATGTGTATGTTGTGCATGTGTATGTTGTGTATGTGTATGGAGTGTTATTGGTTCATAAGTGTGTGGTTAGGGATGGACAAATTATGCTATGCAATTGTATGCATGATATAAATATGAAGAGTATTTTCATGCATGATTCGGGCAAGCGTGCGTAATTGGGTGTTTTGTTCGTGTGGGTTTATATATGTTGTGCTTGCTTGGGTGTGGGGAAGTCTCGATAACCGACACCGCAACCGAGTCGTGAAACACGAAACCGTATAATTATTATATTCCTAGTTAATAATTAATATTAATTATATATAACTTTAATTCAGGTTATTTGGGAACCTAATTTCTTGTTCTTTGCAATTTTCTTGCTGTGCTTTCGAGGTGAGTTCTCAGCCCCACTTTACTTACTTTCTTTGGGGTGAAAGAAACGTGTGTTCTAAACGTATTTTCACCTGATCAGTATTACTTTAATATCACTTGTTTACTAGTGTGACACCATGCTTAAGTCCTCACTTTCGAACCGTTAATATATGTACTCTAGCGAGGTAATTCTGAGTAGATCTACTGGGTTTGACAAACCCCACCGGGCTAGTCGCGCTAGCACAACGTTCGTCAAACGGGTGTTTAATTGACCTAGTCGCGCTAGCCTCGGCTATGAACACGGTCACAGCAACAGAAATAGGTCAATTAAACACCCGTTTGACGAACGTTGTGCTAGCGCGACTAGCCGGGTGGGGTTTGTCAAACCCAGTAGATCTACTCAGAATTACCTCGCTAGAGTACATATATTAACGGTTCGAAAGTGAGGACTTAAGCATGGTGTCACACTAGTAAACAAGTGATATTAAAGTAATACTGATCAGGTGAAAATACGTTTAGAACACACGTTTCTTTCACCCAAAGAAAGTAAGTAAAGTGGGGCTGAGAACTCACCTCGAAAGCACAGCAAGAAAATTGCAAAGAACAAGAAATTAGGTTCCCAAATAACCTGAATTAAAGTTAATATATAATTAATATTAATTATTAACTAGGAATATATAATTATACGGTTTCGTGTTTCACGACTCGGTTGCGGTGTCGGTTATCGAGACTTCCCCACACCCAAGCAAGCACAACATATATAAACCCACACGAACAAAACACCCAATTACGCACGCTTGCCCGAATCATGCATGAAAATACTCTTCATATTTATATCATGCATACAATTGCATAGCATAATTTGTCCATCCCTAACCACACACTTATGAACCAATAACACTCCATACACATACACAACATACACATGCACAACATACACATGCACAGCCTACACATGCACAGCCTACACATGCACAACATACACATGCACAACATACACATGCACAACATACACATGCACAACATACACATGCACAACATACACATGCACAACATACACATGCACAACATACACATGCACAATGCTTAAGTACACACACAACACACACCACAGAAACTAAACACACACACACGAATTCACACACCACATGCAGAGTGTACCTCAAGCCACCTACCCAAAACACATGCACATATCACTTTATATACATGTAACATACACATGACACTTTGGAACATTCATACATACACATCCAGCAATATTTATCCATATGCATCGCAAACTCTATACACACAGAAAACACACCCATACATATACGCACATAGATAAATTCATGCATTGCACAACCTAAACGTAACGAACACACCCATACATGAATCGTAGCCGAGTTACCATGTTTCACCAGAACCATAACGACACAGAGCATAGCGAGCACAATTAGATTTCGGAACATACATATCATTACAATATACATGCGCATATAACCACGTAGGACCCATATCCGATCCGCACGCATATATACGCAGAACATACACACGTATATATATACGCAGAACATACACACGTTATATACGCAGAACATACACACACACAACATATATATATATATATATATATATATATATATATATATATATATTATATATATTATATATATATATATATATATATATACGCAGAACATATATAGATATATATACACATCGCAGCATACATATATATATATACATACATCGCAGCCTACATATATATATACATACATCGCAGCCTACATATATAATATATACATACGTCGCAGCATACATATATATATACATACATCGCAGCATACATATATAATATATACATACGTCGCAGCATACATATATAATATACATACATCGCAGCCTACATATAATATATACATACGTCGCAGCATACATATATACTATATACATACATCATCATACACACTCACGCATGCAGCATCATGTACACATACATACAAACTACAGAAGGTACATACATATATACATATGCGCACAACCACATACACCCATATACACACATGCAAATCGGGACTCACACATGCACCCAAAATCCCCTTGCAATTACATACAAGACACACTTTATATATATACCTACGAGCATACAAACGCGCATACATTCAAACCGAGATGAACCCGAACCCGCAACCATGAACCGAAGCCGAAAATTGTAACAACTACAACGAACTCTTACCGTAAGGTTGCTCCGGTCTGTCCTCACGAACGCCGGGTGATGTCGGTCGTCAAACGATCGTCGTTCGGTAACGTGGGAAGCCGCGAGCGGGATCGTCACTTGAAACAGAACGAATGCCGGAGGTTAAGGGTCGCGAACAAGGGCTGCCGGATGGGGCTACGTGAGAATGAGGAGGTCGACGGCGACTAGGGGTTTTCGGTGGTTTAGGGTTCGGTGTGTGTGGAGTAGCCGGGGAAGGAGGGTGGGTTGGTTATTTAACATGTTTATATGAAAGTTACACAATGGTCCCCCCTTAAGTCTCCTAAGTTGCACTTTAGGTCCCTTCACTTTGATTCATTTGCACAATGATTCTAATTTAATATTATAATTTATTTAAATAATTAGATAAATAACGAGAGAACGTTAAGGTAACGAAAATTATATTGACAACGCTAACTTGAAAATACGAGGTGTCACAATAATCCAGTAAGATATATATAGTTCAATTAAAAAAAAATTTCACAAGTAACAATCAAATTACCGTTATAGGTAAAAAAAATTGGATTTCACCATAGGTTGTAGAAGCCGAATTGACTAACCGAATTGGTGAACCAAGTGAGGCGGTGACGCTATTGCCAATGGAGCCGAAGGACCCGATGTGGGTACCCGAGGGTGCCCGAGTACCCTAAAAGTTCCCTTATTTTTTGAAAATAATAAACCCTAAATTAGACCATACATACGGCAACCCTACTCAGTCAGTTGGCTATATAATCACCTCATATTCATCCTCTACCACCACTATCATCAACAAATCAACATCACTGAACCTATTAGGGTTACAGATGCTAGTGTTCTTCCTTCTGTTTCTGGTTGCAACTTCAATCAATTCGTGAGATCTCTCTGTTTATCTCTTTACATGTTTCGACTTTGCTTTCAAACTCTGTATCGAAGTCCTCTTTTTTCAATTCGAATTTGATGATAGTTATTGTCGCCCCAGTCTTATGAGCTCTGTAACAATGCATCGCTCGGTGGTGATAGACATATTAGTAATCTGATTCACTTCGATTAACGTTTAATTCTTTTATATTTTGTAAATTGGAGTTGATTTGATTTGCAAATGATTGGCGTGATGATTTATTTACCCAATTACATCTGCACTGTTGAATGATGATCTACGATACATGCACTACCATCCGATCCCTCATCTGCAATCAATCATCTCCAATACTTTTTAATTGTTTTTTTGTTATATGATTTAACTACACAAGTTTTGCAATCGATGATGAAATTGTTAATTAACACTGACGTTTATCTGTAATTAACATAACATTATCACCATCTTTCGGCTGAGGTTACTTATAGATGTTTAATGTTTGAATTTGAGTGTTTAATGCCCATGGTATCTGATGCTTTAACCTAATTAATGTTTTATGCATCTCGTTTTACGGGCAAATAGCGACGATAACAGTTTTTGCGACACAGTTTGCTGTTACTTTCTAAAGCTCACTGTTATTTATACCTGTTCACATACTCTTTTTTAGCACGTTTCTGAGTTTTAAAACTGTATCATCTGATTTAGAAAATCATGAAAGTGAACGTTAGTTGCTTAAGTTTACCAAAATAAACAGCACTTTCTTTATCTTTTATTGAATCTGATTGAAAAAACCTTTTTATATTAAATTAAAGTTAATCATTGTGAGTTTGTGACTGATAAACCTTCTAATTACCCGTATGTTTTCTGAGCTCTTTTATTTTAAATATTTTCTACTATTTTTGAAAAAAAGTTACTGAAAATTTGTTATGTTTTTCTAAAACTATATATTTTTGTTTTTATTTTTATTTTTTAGTATGCTTCCAGAAGTATCAAAAACAATAAGCACAAGTTTAAATTTGTTTGCTGTAGAGATAGGTTTTGTAGATTAACTTTGAGTATGACATCTTACAAAACTATAACTTGTCTACTTATAATGAACTTAACTTCTTATTAAAATATTTTAAGCAGTCATGTATAGTAACTCAGACTCTTGGTTTTAGACTCAAGATTACACTCTAACTCTTGCATTCATTATTTGCAATACATATATATAAATAAACTAAAAAATAACATCGCAAAACATGGTTACTACTCTTATAAAATAGATTACTATTTGACATTTACCCACTACTCCACTATAAACTAATTCAAAATAAAATTTGCTGCATATATAAATAAAACATATTAATCCAACACACACAAGTTAAAAAATGTATTAATAATTCTTTAACCTTTTAATTATATTAGAAGTATCAACATATTGTCTTAGAATTTTGAGATTGGTTGTTGTAATCAACAGTAACTCTTGAGGATGGTTGTTCCAATAGAGAGATTGCATTCAACAAGTTGATAGAATCCCCTGAAGATTGTTGTTAAAAATCTACTGATGGTGATAGGCTTTTGTGAATACAAACTTAGAAAATTCGAATTCAATAAACCTTTGTATGTGCCTATTGAACAATCAATGTTCAACAGGTTTAGATTTAAATGTAATTTTAGTGAATGTGTTGTTTTGTTATTTAAAAGTAGATGAAAATTTTTTGTTGATTTGTCCGTCATGTCTCTTGTACTTTTTAGTTTCTCTCTTTCTTAATCCAATCCTAATTTTTAATCTCGATCTGTTTCTGATCACATATATGTGTTGACTTTTATATTTCTTCTGATGTATTACTGAAATTAACCCGTTAGCTCAACTTATTTAAAAGCTTTTAACGAGTTATATATAAAAACCTGAACTAAACAAAGATTAATCTCAAGCCACCACGTAGCTCAATGAGACATTCGCATACTTATAAAAATATAGTGGGTTTGTAGTTTTTACAAGTATAATTGTCATTGTAAACTAAAAAAATAAAGTTTTACACATTTAAAAGATCTAACAACAACAAAAAGACTTGATTTTATTATATCTTTACATATATTAAAATAATACTTTAACCCATATCTCAAAATCCTTTTAAATTAGCTACTTAACTTGAACGAATCAGGCAAGTGAGCACATATTGGCTCGAACATAACTTTGAAATTTATACAATCCAACTTAGTACAGCTAATCCAACTTAGTACAGCTAATCCAACTTAGTACAGCTAAAAGTGATGTCGTTATACGAACTAATTTCAAGTGAGTTTTTTAACATACTTTCAAACAAGTTTTATATCACGAGCTCCTTATAGATATTATCATGACTCTTTTAGTTTTGTTGAAGTGGTTCTTTATCTGCTCCAGTATCTATCATTTGCAAGATTGAATCATTCAACTCTAGTCTAAAGGCAAGACGCCTAACCACGAGGGTTGTAAACGATCGAACCGAACGAAGCTTTGTTTATGTTCGCTCATTCAGAATCTAAAGTATTCACGAACAACACCTGAACATATAACCAAACATAATTTATGTGCGTGTTCGTGCATTAAAGCACTAAACTTGTTTACAAACGGTCCCAACACATAATCAAACAGCTCAGAAAAACAAACGAACTCTACTTTAGAAAATAAAACTCATCATCCTTAATCACAAATTATAAATAATCACCAAAACAAATAATAAAATAAACACGTTATATAGTAATCGTATACATAATCAACAAACATATATTAACTAAAATAAAACGAATATAAAAAAGATGAACATAAATAAGTATGTTACCGGACATTTACGAACATAACCAATTTAAAAACATATTTTCAAAACCGAATGAGATTAAAAGTTACAAAAAAATAAAGATTAGTCCGGTTAACTATGATTAAAAATTACAAAATATATAAATACTTAACGAATAGACACAAACAAACATAAACTAACACTCAACCAAACATTTACGAACACATATGAACAAACGTCATCACAACTCGTGTTCGTTCTTTAACTAAACAAACAAAAAACAAAATTTATTATTTATGTTCGTCCATTTATTAAAACAACACAAACAAACTTATATGTTAAATGAACGTTCGATTTATTTAAAAAAAGTATATTAAAATGTTCAAAGACAAAACACCTCTTGTAATTTAAGATGTTCTAGGGCATATGTAGGATAAGAACCAGAGGAACATATAAATACAACATTTCATTCATCGGCCGCAACACATATTCAACACATATCTTGCGTCGCAAGGCAAACACCAGTGATGCTACGTGTATAAATCTTCTCCTCTTGTGTGTCATCCGTCAAATTCATCATCATCGGAGACTTTCAGAAGAGGCCTATTTCGCGTTTGGGCGTGAATCTAAGGATCGTTAGTCTCATCGGATCATCAGTAATCAGATCGATCGAAGTCCATGTGTGGTCAATCATACTGTTGGAACCATCTGTTCGTTAGATTCACGCACAAACTCGTAATATGTCTTTTCAATTGCAACCTGTTAAGTGCGGGAATATTCAGTTCTGGTTTGTTCTACGCGTTTTCTTGAATCTTTCTTTATATGAGTTGTTTGTTTCAGATCGGAATCTGATGCTATCAGATCTGGTTGTGCGTTTGCAGTTTTCGGTTTTGATTTGTGCCTGCAGGTTCTCGAATTTGAAGAAAGTGTTCTACTTTTAGCGTATTTTGATTTGATGACTGAATTAGGGTTTTTTTTAATCCATACCTTCATGGTGGTAGAAAGAAGATAGCGATTTGGGGGTGGGGGATCTGATTGTTGGTGGATGAACGGTGATTATTGAGTTTTGATTGGGCGTGATTGCTCATTGAAACCTTTTATCCAAATTATTGTTTTTTGAGGTAAAAATAATCTTTTGAGGGTGTTTGGGATTGCTTGTTGAAACTCAAAATTGATAGTGAGTAGATAAACAGATTCAATCAGCAATCTCAAACACCCATGAAAACTCGACTTAATGGTTGATTTGGAGCTGAATCACACAGTTATTTGTGTGTAATAGTGTCATTAATCATTATTATGGGTCATATAAGAAGGTATACAACCATTCTGTTACAGTGTTTCATGTCCCTCGTCTATGTGTAATAGAATCTTTATTGTGTGTAAGAAGATTGTTGGTAAGTGGTGACTGCCCATAAGTGAATCAAGTATGTTCTTTTTTTCTATATCCAAGTACAAGGCTATTTGTCGTGCCTTCCATATGCCCCTAAACATGCTAACTTGGAGCCTTTTTCGCTTATTTCAGCTAATACTAAACAGGTTTCTGTTGCAGGACATATTTACAGGAATCTTTGATGTTTCACCTCATTTCAATGGTTAGCTTTACTGATACAAGTAGTTAGTGTTTTGAGATTGTGTCATATGTATAAGGTAATTTTGATAGCTGATGATATTCATATATCATTTGTGCATTTGCAATATGAAGTTATTGTAGTTAAAAATTTGCTTCTGACTATTTATATCTTAAATACCTTTGATTTGGTTTCTTCTTTTTGGTCATAGTAATATCACTTAGTATTATCAGTCATGATCATGAGGTTTATATACATCAGTTGGTCACATGTGCTTTTGAAGTTTAATCATTGTATTGGTTTTGGTCTGCTTTTGTTTTCGGCAATGGAAGCAAGCTTCTACTTGATGCCTTTGTTAAATGGGGAATCTGGTTTTGCATATATTTTGTGGTTCTGAAATTGTTTTCAGTGGACACCAGGTTTGGTGATGTAGTCCTGTTCTGCCCACTATGTTTTGAATTTGGTGTAACAACTAACAATCAGTATATTTTGATAACTACAGTTAATGTTTGAAGTCAGCAACAAGAAGATAATGATTTTCAGTTACACTAACACTTCAATGAAACTTAGTATATAGCATTTGGTTTAGATCTCAAGGTATATTCTTTAATTTGCATAGATATACACTTGAACATGGCATATGATGAAGGTTTATTCTTTAACTGATATAGATATATTCATATACACTTTAAATAAAGCTTTCTTTTTGACAATATCAAGAAATTGTTGAAGAAAACGTCAAGTGGGGGCATCCAGTATTTGGTTTGGCTTTCACTTTACGTATGGGCAGGAAAGAGGCTGGATCGTGTCGCGAGTTGATATACGGAGCCTTACTCTACAATTTTGTGTAGGATTATCTTTTTCATGGCTTAACCTCATTACCTCAAGATCACAACCAACCTTACACTTGAAAATGAATCATAATAATCCGAATTATAACCGGTCAATAATAATCTATCATTGTAATTTAGTCAATGATATTTCTAACTTTTGTTTTGTTGCCAATAACAAATCTTACTTGTGTAATTATCAAAAATGTACGCTTGATTTTTATTTTTTCTTAATAGTGATGATTATGAGTTAAAACGGGTAAACATCTTTCATGTGAGCAAAAATTATATATAAGTTAAGTGTAGATCTATTGTGCTAATATGATTATTCAAATAGCTTGTAGCTCGTTGGAAAAAGCATGATCAAATTAGCTTGGTTTATGTACAAGCCGAGCTAAACATACTTGTTATAAACAAGCCAAGTCCGAGATAATAGTGTCTTGCTTGTTGGGTTGGTTAATTAACCTTAACTTTTAACATTGTATAGCCTACGAACAAAACATTCAACATTTTAAGCCCAACACCACATCAATATTCGATCCAAATCACATCAAGATCATTTCTTTCTTTTAAGTTTCAATAATTTAACCAAGCTCAAAACCAAGTTGAGCTAGATTTTTTTATAAAATTGAGCTGAGGCAAGCTCAAGCTCGAGTTTCCAACTCGATTTTAAATCCGAGTTGTGAGCTGTCCTAGTCCATGATGAAAAAAAATGAAACCTAAGATTGTTATTGCTAAATTATCATAATAAATTACTATAATTATCGATCACTAATTTATAGTTTAGACTACGAAAACCACTTGGCTAAACATACAAAGGTTGTGCAAAACTTTTTGAATCAGCTACATTTATTATTTTTTTTAAAGGAATGTACCTTTATAAAACTAAAATCTACAAATTTTAGTTATTCATCTCACCTCTACTGCTGATCTTGAAAATAGGGTTAAGATATCGAGACACCCCGCCATTGTAACTCGACACCCCACCCTATACGTGCCGTATAACAATATACAACGCGTGCAATGCTAAAAACATTCGCTAACACTCTATGACGCACGAGGTGTCAATTCACGTGGCGGTTGAAGCTATACATGCCGTATGGAACTATACGACACATGGTTTTTTTTTCAAAACAGGAACATTTTGGATAAAATTGACACCTATACATGACGTATAGTACCATACACCGCATATAGGTGTCAACGATCGTACTCACGTCAGCTATATGTGTCAGTTCTATACCTGGCGTATAATACTATACACCACATATAGATCTCTTGAGTAACTGATTTGAGAAGACCTAGTTTGTCATTTGAAAAGGCCATACGTTATGTATAGTGCTATATACAGGTATTAATTACCGGCCTTTGTACGTCATCGTATAGTTGGGTGTCAATTCATAACGTGAGGTGGTTTGATCCCGAAAATGTACATAATTGGGCCTAAAATATGGGTATTCTTTACACCAAAGCCCACTCCCTCGTCACCAACTTCGATAAGGCCCAACTTCAACCACCCATTTCCGCCATGGCTGTCACTGCTTCAATTTTACTCCTTCACTTCCACGTTTTCCGCTTCTTTGCATATTTTCTTCCCTAAAACACCATCAATATGGCGTTTTGTTCACACCACCATTACATTCACACCCAACTACAATCGTATCATCAATCCATCGTTTCACCTCTTTCAAACTTCCAATTCAAAACCCTTAATTTCACTCCCTCAATTTCTCTTTTTGCCGCCAAAAAAACGAGGGTTGTTTCCCATCTTGATGCCAAGGTTAATGGTGCTCTTTCATCTGACCCCGACTCCGTTTTTCTTGATAGGGTATTGTCTTTAAACCCCTTTTGACGTTTGTGTTGTTATGCTTGTTTGATTAATCGAATCGTGAATTTGTGCTTCGTTGTAGTTTTTTGATGATTTAGGGTTACCGGATTCCAAATAGTGAACCCATTGATGATAGTATGATACTGACCCGAATAGTGAAATAAATTTTATGAATTAGAGCTGCAACTTCTGGGACTTAAAATTCTTGAAAAAAAGTTTACTTTTTTCTTGCTATATGATGCAGTAATAGATCTTGTAACAAGATCTTGAAGGGGTCCTAGAGTACATACACCACTTGACCCGAACAAGCAGCTGTAAACTGCAGTTTACCTTGTTGTGAACTAGTTTGCAGTGTTCTTGGTGATGTTAAATGACTAATTAGTGGTGTATGAATCAGTGAACTATTGAAGCTATCAATGTGATTGATCAGACAACCCCATGTAGAATAAGAACGTGTAGCTTTCCTCACTTGCCATGATAGAGAAGATTACCATGAGGAGTCTGGAATGATGGTCATAAGAATTTTGAGTGTCTTTTCTGGAAGTTCAGAATCACAGTCATTTGATTAAAGTTAGGGTTAGTGTGGAAAGTTAGTGATAGTCTTATCATTATAAGTTCGATGGCGGTGATTAGTGTTTTTTTGCTGCAACTTTTTAAGCGCTGCTTTGAATCTGAATGTGTTGCAGCATATCCAAACATCCCCTAAACTGTACCGGCATCGATATGGATGTTTGTAAAGGTAGTGTGTGAATGAAGAGGGTGATCTACATGAAAAAATAGCATGCATTTTAGATGAACTTGTGTATAAACTCTATATGGTACCATGGATAACCTAAATTGAGTGTGCTCAATGTTAGCCTTCGTTTAACATCTATTGTATATTTTTGCTTCTAGTGGCTGTAGGATGCATGAACTACCAAAGACAGTTCTTTATTTGGTCCATTAGTTTACAATAAATTCTTTTTTATGTTTGGCTAATGAATATTTGGTTCTCTATATTGAAATTATGGATAGTTGGGTTGCAGGCAAGGTTGCTGATATCATATGTTTATATAGCAATATAGCACTCGTGCAAGAATTTTCAAAAGCTAGTGAATATGAATTTATGCAGGACTCTGTTTTTCCAAGTGTTGTTAACTTAGTATTGACTGCATCCTTTTTTTCTTTATAAGCAGTAGAGGTGGCAAAATGACTGAATGAGCGGCAGGTTGTATAATCGGGTCAAAACGGGTTGGATTGCCCGTATCACATTTTATCTTAAATTCTAGGTTTTTATAAATGAAGTGTTGTCAATTTTGCAAAACTTACCTGCCTTTTGGCCCAATTTTCCTTTTTTCTTTTATTGACAACTTCTTTTTATCTTACTCGTGATCCATTGGAGACAAATAAGCAACCAGAGCACATCATGTCTTACAAGACCTGTTCCTCATTAAAATTTCAATGTACTCTACTCTTCTGAATTTTAGTTACAACTGACTCTACACGTTTCTATTCCAGCAAAAAGCATTGGAAGCTGCAATGAATGATATTAACAACTCATTCGGGAAAGGCAGTGTGACGAGGCTTGGAAGTCTTGGTGGAGCTCTTGTG